>CM077449.1:25507550-25880902 GCA_039654765.1 Mylopharyngodon piceus
TGGAAGTTTGGAAAACTCAACTAGACACGTGTGTACTTTTTTGCTCTCATCTTTAACCTAGGAGAAGAGATACAGTTTTCAATATACTTCAGAATGAGATGGAGCAACTGAATGGACGTTACTTAGGGCGTTTTCAGACCTGTAGACTGTTTACTTTTGTTTCAAAAGTAGATTTTTGTTTTTGTTTCCAAACCATTGTCATTGCTTAACCATTCCATTCTGTGTCAATCCGGACCAACCATGCTGAGAATTCCACATAGATATATATATATATGTATGTATAATTTGCCAGTTAAAGCGGGAATCAAGGCTTCATCATGAAAGCATGTTCTGTTTTGAAGAACTGCAATTAGATGTCATTTTGGGATGAAGATGCGTTCTTTGGTTTTCAACTGCAATAACTACTGTGCTCAACCACAGAATCAGACACTGCGACTTTTTATATAACACAAACACATTTCCAATTATGAATTATGATACAGCTTGGGTCGGATTGCTTTCTCACCACAACCAAACTGATCCAAAGTTCATTTTCAGTTGTGTCGAGACCACCTCATTCAGTTGATTTTGGACCGACTGTTTTGGTGTGGATACGAGCATGATTGCCATGTTTATATATGCCTAAACTAACTGAACTAAGGGAGAAAACACGTCAGTTTTTGAAACAAATGCTCCAAGTGAGCCAGGTGTGAAAATGCCCTTACATACTTACAGGTCCATAGTTCCAGCCCTGCTCTATTTTGTCAATAAGCCAGAGTTCATGGAGATTTTCTGCTAATCTTTCTCTGATCTGCTCCAGCTGTGGAGGATATTCAACCTGACAAGATACAGAGTTGAGCGCAGGGGTGTCAGACACAAGTTGATGCAAGACAGATGGTGGCTTAAAATAACTGTGCTGTACTGATGCTAAATTTTAAATAATCTGCATGTACTTAAAATTGAAAGTACCTGGCTGGAATCCACTGGAATGGGGGTAAAGGTCACTGGGCTAATAGGTACCACAGGGCCTAAGAGGTCACGTTGGCCTTCAGTGTGATTCCGTGTGAGTTCCTGACACAGTTCCAGCTTGCAGCAGGTTTTGGGGAGGAGAGCTTCAGCGCATGGAGAGAAACCAGCAGGAGGAAGAAACCTAAACTCCCCCTGTCGACCTCCAAACAGCACACGCACCCTGATGGGAAAATAAATTCAGACATTATTTAAGCTATCGAGGGTCCTATGTGTCAACATTTAAATGGTGAGTTTGGTATAAAATAAAATGAGGTAGAACTCAACAAGCAAACCTACAAGTAACACAAGAAAAAATCAAAAACCATTCAAAGGCAACTCACTGCACTCCAGCTGAGAAGCTGACCACTGGAAACAGCAGCCCATCCACATTGAAGTTCTCTAGCATGCCTTGAACTGGCTGTCCATTGACCCGAAAGGAGATGCAGGTTGCACTAAGGTCAAGACAGCAACTAATGACATCATCCTCCCTTAGCAAGTGCTGATTGGGTGAGGTGACCTTCCGACCTACACCTCCTAGGAAAGAATACACAAATAGTGTTTAGATTTCACTAGGCTACATTTATTTGATAAAAATACAGTAGAAAATGTTATATATAGAGAGACATTTATTACAATTTAAAATAACTGTTTTCTATTTTAATCTATTTTAAAATGTAATTTATTCCTGTAATGACAAAGCTGAATTTTCACGATCCTTCAGAAATCATTCTAATATGCTGTTTTGATGTCAACATTTCTTATTACTATCAATGTTGAACACAGTTGTGCTGCTAAATATTTTTCTGGACACCTTGATGATTTTTTTTTCCAGAATTCTTTGATGAATTGAAAGTTCAAAAGAACAGCAAATATTTAACTGACTTTACTGTCACTTTTTGGCAATTTTATGCATCCTTGCTGAATATCTTACTGACCCCAAACATTTGATCGGTAGTGTATATGCTTAGTTACCATCTTACCTGTCCAGAGCTGGAGTCCATCAAAGCCATAAGAGCAGAGGTCGTCTCCAACACCGTTTGACCCCCAGCCGTGACCCCCTGTGGGGGAGGGATGGTACCCTTCAGTGCTGGCCCAACCCACTCGCAGGTGAGTAGGCTCCGCTGTCACAAAAGGCTCCACCTTCTCAACTACAACCTCATAATACCACTTCCTGTACTGGGCGCAGTCATCTCTTGCACACAAGAAGATGTTTGGATGTACACTAAAGAGAAAAAAATGTTCTATGAGATTTTATTTTTAACATTTATATTAATTGTTTGGTCAAACAGACTAAAATAATATTTTTAGATGTGCTAAAAACCTGTAAATGTGCCTTTTACTATGATTTTGTGGTGTAGGAGTTATAAACAGTTGAATTTATTGATCACCTGAAAACTTGGTTAACCAGTCTTGACTGTAGAAGCAGGTCTCTTTCTGGCAGCAGTGTGTCACAAATCAAATGCTGATTAGAGCGGACGGCCATGCCATGACATACACAGAGTGAACACAACACGTCCAAGATCTGCAGATGCAATAAACACATGCACAAATATGGTAAAAATAGTAAAATCCATTATTATAGCATTAAGCACAATCATTATAGAACACAAAAAGTAAGTAAAATATTTATATAAATAATAAATTAATAATTAATTAATTAATTAATAAACTAATACTTTTATTCAGCAAGGACACATTAAATTGATCAAAAGTGACAGTAAAGACATTTATAATGTAAAGATTTCTATTTCAAATAAATGCTATTCTTTCAAACTTACTAATTTATCAAAAAATCCTAAAAAAAAATATCATGGGGTCCATAAAAAATATTAATCAGCAGAACTGTTATAACGTCTGATGGAAAAAAGCTTTGCCATCACAGGAATAAATTACATTTTAAAATATGTTTATATTTTAAACATATAAAATCTATATTATATATAGAAAATTGTTATTTTTACTGTACTTTTGTACATTTTACAAATGCAGTCTTGGCGAGCATAAGAGACTTTCAAATTGGTAACACTTCATTTTAAGGTGACAGTTACACGTTACTACATGTATATTTACTATAGTAAAAACAATAAATTATGCATAATTACAAGTAACCTTACACTTAACCGCAACCATAACTCTATAGTAAGAACATGTGGTTAATTAATATTACTCAGTACTTATTTGAGTAAGTACAATGTAACTACGTCACCTTAAAATAAAGTGTAACCAAATCTTACAGACCCCAGACTTTCGAACGGTACTGTACATTACCTTATGGTTCCTTCCATGTTTGTCCAGAAGTGAGATGATAGATTTTATGTGGCTTTCCTTAATAACATTCAAAGCTTCAGGACTTTCTACTAAAACACAATGTAACACTTCCAATATTCCTAAAAAAGAAAAAAAAAAATACAGGGGAAACAAGTAACAAATGAGGGGAGACTCTTTTTAACATCATGTTTAGACTCTAAAATCAACTTTTACATTCTAGTTATAACACAAACTAAATAATTCTGCAAGACATCTACCAGAGGAGGCCTCCAGCCTCTCCAGTCTGCTGACCAGCCAGTCCAAGGATCCAGAAAACTGGGCACAGTTATTCCGATTACCCCTGATAAGGGCAGCTATAAGGAAAATGGATATTTTGTAAATCAAAGCTAAACCTCTATTATAAATCTTGAAACAAGTCATCCTATACCTAGCAGCTCATAAAAAGAATTCAAAATCTTTTCCCATGACTCTCCTGCCTCTTTCCCAGCAGCCTCTGCAAAATGAGTCGCACTGTTGTACACATGCAGGTGGTCAATGCAGTCCAGCACAAGAGTGATTATACCCTGAGAAAGGCACAATGAAACAGAACAAAAAAAGTAAACAATTCAGATATTATTGCAGTGTGTGGCTACATATATGAGCTGTCTCCTTTGCTGCAGGTATTACCTCATCTTGGAAGAGATTTTGTCTGTTCTTCAGTGCTCTAATATCTCCCTGTCTAACCTCGTGGTCTTGCCCCATTTCAGGACATTGAAAATAACCAAGCAAATTCTGCAGTGTCAGATGGACCATCTCAATTGGAAGAACCAAATCAGTAATGTTTTCCTTCTGACTGACATCATCTAGTCCCCTTCAGAAATGGAAAAAACATCATTATTAAACATAAATGTGCTTCTTTGAACACAACACTTTTAAAAGGCCCAAAGGCCCATTGTTTTCCATTTTACCTAATGAATTGTGAGAAGAGAAGGGCAGAGCTACGAATTAAACAAGCAGCTTGTGATTCCTCCCGTTGAGAGCGAGAGAGGGTGATTCCATCATCCATGTGACCTTCTGCTTGCAAAACAGCCTGCGAGAGAGAACCACTTCACTTCACTTCATGCATTTTAACCATAATTCAAATATTAGACAGAACAATTGTTTTTGGCTTTGTTTACTTGCAGCTCCTGAGCACTTTTTTTTTTTTTTTTTTTTTGAGAAAGAAATTTATTTTGTGTGACAGTAAAGACATTTAAAATGTTACAAAAGATTTCTATTTCAAATAAATGCTATTTTAAATTTTCTATTCATCAGAGAATCCTGAAAAGTCATGGTTTCCACAAAAATATTAAGCAGCATAACTGTTTTCAACACTGATAATAATAATAATAAATGATTGTTGAGCAGCAAATCAGCATATTAGAATGATTTCTGAAGAATCATGTGACACTGAAGACTGGAGTAATGATGCTAAACATTCAGCTTTTCCATCACAGGAATAAATTACATTTTAAAACATATACAAATAATAGATAAAATGTGATATTTTTCAAAATATTACTGTTTTTACTGTATTTTTGAGTAAATGCAGTCTTGGCAAGCATAAAAGACTTCTTTCATAAACATTAAAAAAAATCTTACCGACCCCAAAATTTTGAACTGTATTGTAAGTGTTCTTATCTAGTATGATTTTGGACCTTATTTGATTTTTTTTTTTTTTTTACATAAGTTTACCTGTCTCTGTGGCACACTTTCCTTCTGTCTCTTGGAGTCAGTGGTCTGATATGTGAGCCAAAGCCCTGTGTCAATGTGCTGAATGAAGCAGAGAGAGTCTCCATATTTGATCTCAGGTGTGCCCATGCCATCTCTCCTCTTAACAAAATGTGAGCTCTCCTGGCTCTCTTCCTATAAAAACATGGTGGAAAAAAAAGTTTGCATTAATCATCAAAATTTAAAATCACACCACAACAACAACAACAACAACAACAAAAGTTATTATACAGCAAATTATTGGTTATAATATGGTTTATCTGGCTATGTTGAGTTTAGAGCTGATATTATCCAACCTTTGATGCACAGAAGGAGAATGCTGTACTTTTAACATCGGCTCTTTCCCTTTCCATAAGCTGTAGTCCCTGATCATGAGCCAGTCCCAGGTATGACCCGGTGGTAAGGTGCCGAAGACGGAACGGCTGACCCCAGTGAATATGACTACCGCTCCACCTGCAAACAATCCTTTACTAATACAGTCTGACAAACACAGAGGGAATCTACTTCTAACTCACTGTCATTAGCTAACTAGCTGAAGAAACACCTACACAACATGTAACATTTCGAGCCTCCATAAAGATCGAGCCTGAAGAGATACCAAGCCTCCCTCGAAATGTACAGATCTGGAGGAAGAAAATAAAAATGGTCATGAAGGAAAAAGATATAATAAATGTCAATAATCTGTCTCCAATCAGTAAAGTGACCTCTCTGACCTGCGCTCCTCCCGTCTGTGTTCAGCTGCAGAAATGGTCAAACATTCATCTGTGTGTCCATGTAGCAGACGCACAGTGTCCCCTCCTCTCACATGACCTACAGTTCAAAATAAAAAATAATAAAAAATGCCAAATTTTATACAAACCTAGAGCAAAAATGTAACACTTGTTGATTGGCTACAAGTGTGTTTTGGTGCTCGGTCCGATCCACTTTTCAACAGCGTTTTTCAGAAATCGCATACTGCGCCTTTACGAGCTTCAGACATTAAACAAATGTTTAAACTGATAGTGTAGAATTGGTCATCTACCCTGCGTCTTCACAGTCCCAGAAGAGACAGGGGCCACACTCCATAATGTTTGCTGAAAGGCAGCATCCACGCGGCCAATGCCATTGTCATTATCTTCACCGTTAATCCATGACACATGCTAGAAAGAGAGAGACAGGTTGTCACACTGCATAAAAATATTGATATTCAGACAAATAGATGAACAGATGGACGAATGAATGGATTCACTCACTAGGTATCTCTCAGAGGAAACACTAACTAAGATGAGATCATCACCCACTCTGACTTTCTCACCCTCTGACCTCTGTATGGAGGCAGGGTGAACTGTCCACCAACACACCTCACCTGAATCCATACAAAAACAACATCGTATAATATCAATATTATGGCAGCCCAACCCTGATAGCACACATACATCACGGATACGTCTATTTGATGTCTGCATTTACATCTGCAAGATGTATTTTGCTCATCTGCAATTTATCTCTAAAGCCGGGTGCACACTGTATGATTTATAATAATCATTTACGACTGTTGCTTGTCAGACTGTACAAACATGATCCCCGCTGTAAGCCACGTGTGGGATCTCATTTGTCATTAATGTCAGACTGTCAAGACGCGTTAAAAACGGACACATGCAAGAAGTCAAGAGTTTTACATCATCAATCCATGACACATTCAGTGACGCGAGCTCCATTTAAATGGGGGATAGAAATAGTGGCTAGCAAACAAAAACAATCTCTAGCGTTAATTTTGATCATTTTAAAAAGAAAACTCACACTGCAGGACTGTGCATCAAAACTTGACACTGCCATGTAATGACTCTCACAGCCACTTGGTGGCACCAGCTTCTGTAGAATTCATTGGGTGCTTATTTGTGCACCCTCGTTTCGTTTCCTCGCTTCCTTTCCTCGCGTCTTAGCTCCACCCCTTCAGGATGCGAGGGAAGGACGCAAGGAAAAGACTCGAGGAAATATACACTCGGGACTATCGATTGACCCTTTTAGTTTAGTTGCGTTGTTCTATGGCGATTGATGTTTTTTCTTCACTGCTTGTTTTTCTGTACAATGTCATTATGTTTGTATTCGTTCAATGTGAGGGGTATTCGTGACATTTTGAAAAGAAAAGCTATTTTTTTATATCTTAAGAGATTCAAGGCCGACTTTTATTTTTTTGCAAGAGACTCACGCTCTAGGATCTGAGGTTCTGGAGGAATCAATGGGGAGATGATCTTTGGCTGTCATGTGGAAGCAGCAACTCTGCAGGTGTTGCGATTTTAAGAGGAATGTTTAAGGGAAAAATACTGAAAAGTAATGTACACTCTTCTGGAAGATGGATAATTTTGGTAGTTGAGATAGATGATAATATTGTTATTTTAGGAAACATTTATGGTTATAATAACAAAGTTGAGAATCAATCTTTGTTGCAGAGCTTTGAAGAGGAGATTTCTGTAATGTTGTTAACATTTCCTAATGCTAATTTGGTTTTGGGTGGAGACTGGAACACCATCAGCGATCCCTTATTGAACTGCCTGCCTCCACGTCTGAATTTTTTTTCTTATATTAGTGATTTATGTTTGCATCTTAATTGTCTTGATGAATGGAGAAATAGAAATCCTGGTAAAGTTGATTTTACATGGAGTAATAAGGATGGTTCCAGAAAATCCAGAATTGATTTTTGGCTACTGTCTAAAGAATTAGTACAAAAAGTTAAGGAACTTGATATAATACCTTCCATTCTTACTGATCATAAAATGATCCATGTTATGTTTGGTTTTGATAGTTTAACTGGAAAAAGATCTGGGTTTAATTATTGGAAGTTAAATAATTCTCTCCTTGGACATGAACATTTTCAAAAGGTTGTTAAAGATATTATAAAGGATTCTTATAGTAAGGCAAATGCCTCTAAAATGTATGGGAAACACTGGGAATTTATGAAGTATTCCATAAGAAAATTTGCTATCGGGTTTGGAAAAGAAATGGCCAAGGCCAGAAGGGTAAAGGAGGATTCCATCATTAAACATATTACTCTTATATATGAAAAACATAATTTGTCTCAAATAGATAAAGACATGTTAGTTAAATTACAATTAGAATTGGATCAAATATTTGAGAATAAAGCTAAAGGAGCATTTGTGAGGTCGAGGCGCAAATGGTTGGAAGGTGGTGAAAAGAGCTCAAAATATTTTTTTAATCTCCAAAAGAGAAATACTGATTTGTCCTCTTTAAAAAGAATTAGGATTGATGCTAAAATTTCAGCGGACATAAATGAGATCTCTCAGTTTGTAACAAGTTTTTATAAAAAATTATACACAAAAGATGAAGGTATTGGAGACGCAGGGACTTTTTTGGATAATATAAAAATAAATTCTACAGTAATAGATGAAGACTCAAAAAAATTTTGTGATAGGGATATAACATTGGATGAAATTCATAAAAATATTGCCAAGTTGAAGAATAATAAATCACCGGGTAATGACGGTTTAACCGCCGAATTTTATAAAACCTTTCAGGAAGATCTCTCTGTGTTCCTTTTACATGTTTTTCAGGAAATATTGGAAGCTGAGAAAATGCTGCCTACAATGAATCAGAGTTTAATAACCCTTATTCCAAAGTCGGGTAAAGATCCACTTAGTATTGAAAATTGGAGGCCTATATCATTAATTAATAATGATGCTAAATTGTTATCAACTATATTTGCAGAGAGACTAAAACTTAGTTTGGATAAAATTATTGATGACTGCCAGTCTGGTTTTATGCGTGGCAGATATATTGGAAATAATATTCGTTTAGTTTTGGACCTAATTGATTATAATTTCTTAGTTCAGGATGAAAGTTATATATTATTCATTGATTATTATAAAGCCTTTGACCCTGTGGATCATGCATTCTTGATGGATACTCTTGGCTTTTTTGGCTTTGTTAATAATTTTATCAGAGCAATTCGTACAATGTATAGCGACTGTAATACTTCTATTAAGTTACCTTTTGGAACAACTCCCAGATTTAATATTTCTAGAGGTGTAAAACAAGGAGACCCTGCAGCTCCTTTCTTATTTTTATTAGTTATGCAAGTGTTGTGTCTTCATGTTAAAAAGAACTCATTTCAGGGTATTTGTTTATTTGACAAAGAAATAAAATGTTCACAGTTAGCAGATGACACAACCATATTTTTGAGAAGTGACAGAGAAATAGATGCAGCACTTAAGTGTTTAGTGAAGTGTTTTCGTCAGTCTCTGGCTTAATTATAAATATTAATAAATGTGAATTGTTCCCTTTGAAAGACATACCTGATGGTGTGGTGGAATTGTGTGGTATACCAGTTAAAAACCAAGTCTCTTATCTGGGGATCAAAATATGTAAAAATCAAAAGGAAAGAATTGATTTAAATTATATTCCATTAATTGATAAAGTACAGAAGAAATTTAATGCTTGGTTAATTAGAGATTTATCTTTGACTGGTAGAATATTGCTATCAAAGGCTGAAGGGTTGTCAAGACTAGCTTATACAGCAATGGTTTTAGATGCTCCAAAGTCAATTATTACACAGGTTAATAAGAAAATGTATAATTTTATTTGGAAGAATAGGCCACATTACTTAAATAGAGGTATATTAGGGAATTTATTTCATCAAGGTGGTTTAAATGCTATTGACTTTGAAGTTTCTAATACTATCTTTAAAATTAAATGGATTCAGAATTGTATTTAATCTAATAACAAATTGTGGTATTATATCCCAAATTTAGTTTTTAACAAAATTGGCGGTATTAAATTTCTCCTCAACTGTAACTTCGATATTAATAAAATCCCCATTAAGCTGTCTAACTTTCATAGGCAAGCTCTGTTATCCTGGTTACTGGCATATAAACACAATTTCTCTCCCCACAGATGTTTGATATGGAATAATAAAGTTCCCATTCAGTCGGTCACGTTCGACGTACGTCGGACAGACCGACGAATAGGAATCTCGGTAGAGAGGCCAATCTACTTCGAGTGTAACTACAACGAGCCAATGCACATTGGCATGCAGTCATATGCATCAGCTGCTTGCCTCGCAGCGCGGGTATATAATGAGCAGCAGGCGCGTTGCATCTTCAGCTTTTCGCTTCGGAGCCGAACCTTCATGGTGTTTTACGGAGTGTGTAACAGGACGAGCCTTTTTGAAACTGCTCTTTGTTGGTGCAGGCGGACAGCACTGCAGCGGGGTCGATCTCTCTCTTTCATTTTCTTTTTGTTTTGTTTGCCTTTCATTGAGCAACGTTTCCAGCTGGAAAAGCCGTTCTCATGGCTGGTAAACGGTGCGCTATTGAGTGCTGAAAAGCTGTTTTGACAGCTGGTAAGAGAGCGGCTTCAAAGAGAGAGTGCACACGACAGGCTGCACTTTTCCCTGTCTGTGCTGCAGCGGCCATTCCCCTGCGTGCTTCGGCACTTAAAAGAGTTCAGTCCCTAAAAGAGTTTACACAAGTAGATTCGCGTCTTTTTAAAGATGTCGTTCTACTTGTGTGTTTCTGGATGCGGTCGTTATCTGTCACCGCGGGATGGTCACCAACGCTGTATCATGTGCCTGGGCTTAAAGCACGCTGAGGCGGCGTTTGTGGACGAGTCATGTACCCATTGTGGGAAGATGACCGTCTCGGAGTTGCGATCTAGACTCCAGTTCCTGCAAAGGGGCGGAGTCCCGGTGCCGCTGCCTCGTTCCAATCCTCCTCAGAGGGTAGCTTCGGGCAGCGGTGCTGGTGATCTGAGGATCACGGTGAGCGCGCTTCCTTCGGGGAACCAACCCCCTAGGAACCCTCATCCCTCCTGCACTCCGCAGCCAGTAGAGCTGCCGGGGGAACGTGGTGGACCACCCCAGAGGTGTGTACCATCCGTATCCTTCGGAGCTCCCCAAGATGATAGAATGTCGATCGCTGCATCGGAGGGTGAGCCTGATATTTCGGGGGATGATGATTCGGCGCAGCTGCCTCCTTTGGGGGTGACAACTGTGCCCGATTCGGACCCGGAAATGATGGCTATGCTTTCCCGGGCCGCCAACAGGGTTGGGCTCGTGTGGAATCCTCCACCGTGTCCCGAACCCTCGAGGTTGGATGATTGGTTTCTCGGGGTGGCCAGGGCTGGTTCTCAGCCCCCCACCCCAATTCCTTTCTTCCCGGAGGTGCATGAAGAGCTCACTGGCACATGGACGGCACCTTTTACTGCCCGAAACCGTGTCGGTGGGTCCTCCTCCCTCACCACCCTTGATGGCGGGGCGGCTAAGGGTTATACGCGCATACCCCCTGTGGAACGGGCCGTTGCTATGCAACTGTGCCCTAACTCCACTTGGCGGGGGGAGCCGTCTCTCCCTTCCGGGGCCTGTAAGTACTCGTCGGATCTTACCGGCAAGGCTTATCAGGCCTGTGGGGAAGCCGCCTCTGCCCTGCACGCTATGGCGTTGCTGCAGGTCCATCAGGCCAAGGCACTGAAGGACCTGCACGAGGGTGGTCATGATCCACAAGTTCTCCAGGAACTTCGTGCCGCGACGGACCTCACGCTTCGTGCGACGAAGATCACGGTCAGTGGGTCGCACGACGCGGTCAGTGCGCGGTCAGTGGGTCGTGTGATGTCCACATTAGTGGTCTCGCGGACATGAGGGATACCGACAAAGTCAGGTTCCTTAATTCCCCCGTGTCCCAGACCGGCCTCTTCGGCGACGCGGTCAAGAACTTCGCCCAGCAGTTCTCGGCTGTACAGAAGCAGTCTGAGGCCATCAGCCATATCCTGCCGAGGCGGTCTGCTGCTGCACCTCCACTGCCCGCAGCACCTCAGGCTGCTCGTCGCCGAGGGCACCCCCCGCGGCCGCCCCCGCTCCCGCGCCCCAGCAGCAGCCTTCATCTAAGCGGCGCCGTGGAGCCGGTCGCGGTCAGGGTGCCCAGCCCGTCCAGCCCGCCCCCAAGAAGAAGGGTGGCAAGGCCAAATCTAAGAGGCCCTAGGACAGGCGACCCGGAGATGGATGGGACTGCTCTTCGGGAGATGGTGACCGCACCACTCCTTCCCCCAGAGGAGGGCCAGGTGGAGAATCTTTTGTTCCCTTTTGTTTCTGTTCCGCCGCTGGCCCAACAGCCAGCGGTACCCAAATTCTCAACAAAAGAGCAGTTTCCTTCATCTCCGGGTCCGAAGAGGGCTCGGAGAGCAGTGGGAGGGCAAGAACCTCACCACTCTCATCCCCCTCTTCTGTCGCCAGCAGACAGCAGCGAGCAGCGGGCAACCAAAGCCTCGACTGCTCCCTCTATCCATCCGTGGAACCAGGTAAGTGTTGCACACCACACTGTGACACCGCTTCGGGCCGCCTCGCAAAGAGAGCCCCCCGGGTAGCGTTCCTGTGTTCCACCTCGCTGCCCCACTGCGGGTACGCCTGCGGTCCCTTTGGTCCCGCTTGTACGGTCTCTGGGAGCCTGGTTAGTGCTCCCCAGTCCGTCTCGCTGGCTCATTCGGACCGTCAGGCTCGGCTATGCGATTCAGTTCGCCCGGCGTCCCCCCAAGTTCAGGGGCGTCCACTTCACTGTAGTGAAAGCTGTCGATGCCCCTGTCTTGCATGCGGAGATCGCGGTCCTACTGGCGAAGGACGCGATAGAGCCGGTCCCTCCAGCCGATATGAGGTCAGGGTTCTACAGTCCCTACTTCATTGTACCCAAAAAGAGTGGGTTACGGCCTATCCTGGACCTGCGAGTTTTGAATCGGAGCCTTCACAAGCTACCGTTCAAAATGCTCACGCAGAAACGCATTTTCGAGTGCATCCGTCCCCAGGATTGGTTTGCAGCGATCGACCTGAAGGACGCGTACTTTCATGTCTCGATTCTTCCGCGACACAGGCTATTCCTGCGTTTTGCGTTCGAAGGTCGAGCATATCAGTACAGAGTCCTACCCTTCGGGCTGGCCCTGTCTCCCCGCGTCTTCACGAAAGTCGTGGAGGGAGCCCTTGTTCCCATGAGAGAACAGGGTGTTCGCATCCTCAACTATCTCGACGACTGGCTCATTCTAGCACAGTCCCGGGATCAGTTGTGCGAACACAGGGATCTGGTGCTCAGACACCTCAGCCAGTTGGGTCTTCAGCTCAACTGGGAAAAGAGCAAACTCTCCCCTGCGCAGAGGATCACTTTTCTCGGTATGGAGTTGGATTCGGTCGAACAGATAGCACGCCTCACAGAGGAACGTGCTCAGTCGGTGTTGAACTGCCTGAATACATTCAACGGCAGGACAGCGGTTCCACTGAAATTCTTTCAGAGGCTCCTGGGGCATATGGCGGCCGCAGCAGCAGTAACCCCGCTCAGTCTGCTTCATATGAGACCGCTTCAACACTGGCTTCACGGCCGAGTCCCGAGATGGGCGTGGCAACGCGGCACGTTCCGGGTGGCAATCACTCAGGAATGCCGCCAAGCCTTCAGCCCATGGTCGGACCCGTTGTTTCTTCTGGCAGGAGTGCCCCTAGAGCAAGTGTCCTGGCATGCTGTGGTATTCACAGATGCCTCTGCCACCGGCTGGGGTGCCACGTACAACGGGCATGCAGTGTCAGGGGTGTGGACGGGCCCCCATCTGCATTGGCACATCAACTGCCTCGAGTTGCTGGCAGTACGCCTTGCTCTGAGCCGCCTCAAAGGGCCGCTACGGGGCAAGCATGTACTGGTCCGTACGGACAACACTGCGACCGTTGCGTACATCAACCGTCAAGGTGGTCTACGCTCCCGTCGCATGTCGCAACTCGCCCGCCATCTCCTCCTCTGGAGTCAGAAGCATCTGAGGTCGCTTCGTGCCATTCATGTCCCCAGTGTGCTCAACCGTGTGGCCGATGAGCTATCATGAGCTGCACTGCCAGGAGAGTGGCGACTCCACCCCCAGGTGGTCCAGCTGATCTGGAGAGAGTTCAGAGAGGCTCAGGTAGACCTGTTTGCCTCACCAGAAACCTCCCACTGCCAGTTGTTTTACTCCCTGTCCGAGGGAACACTCGGGACAGATGCACTGGCACACAGCTGGCCCCGGGGCCTTCGCAAATATGCGTTTCCCCCAGTGAGCCTACTTGCACAGACCCTGTGCAAAGTCAGGGAGGACGAGGAGCAGGTCCTGCTAGTTGCGCCCTATTGGCCCAACCGGACCTGGTTCCCAGAACTCTCACTCCTCGCAACAGCCCCTCCCTGGCCCATTCCTCTGAGGAAGGACCTTCTTTCTCAGAGACGGGGCACTCTCTGGCACCCGCGTCCAGACCTCTGGAAACTCCATGTCTGGTCCCTGGATGGGACGCGGAGGTTCTAGGTGACTTACCCCCCGAGGTACTTAACACCATCACTTCGGCACGTGCACCGTCTACGAGACGTGCTTACGCCTTGAAGTGGAACCTGTTCGTCGAGTGGTGCTCTTCTCGCCGAGAAGACCCCCGTAGATGCTCGATCGGAGTCGTGCTTTCCTTCTTGCAGCAAGGGTTGGAGCGTAGGCTGTCTCCCTCCACCCTCAAAGTCCATACTGCTGCTATCTCCGCATACCACAACCACATAGATGGCAAGTCTGTTGGTCAGCACGACCTGGTCGTCAGGTTCCTTAGGGGGGCGAGACGGTTAAATCCTCCTCATCCTCCCTCCATACCCTCTTGGGACCTTGCTCTGGTGCTCAGAGCACTTCAGATTGCTCCCTTTGAGCCCTTGCAATCAGCAGACTTAAAGATTCTGTCTATGAAGACTTTGCTGCTGGTTGCATTGGCCTCCATCAAGAGGGTAGGGGACCTGCAGTCATTTTTGGTCGACGAATCGTGCCTAGAGTTCGGGCCGGGTGATGGCCACGTGGTACTGAGACCCCGGCCTGGCTATGTGCCCAAGGTTCCTACCACTCCCTTCAGGGACCAGGTAGTGAGCCTGCAAGCGCTGCCCTCGGAGGAAGCAGACCCAGCCCTGGCTTTGCTCTGTCCAGTTCGTGCCTTGCGACTGTACATAGACAGAACTCAAAGCTTCAGGACCTCAGACCAGCTCTTTGTCTGTTACGGAGGCCAGCAGAAGGGAAAGGCTGTCTCCAAGCAGAGGATGGCCCACTGGATAGTGGACGCCATCGCCTTGGCTTACCAAGCTCAAGGCGTGCCCTGCCCGCTCAGGTTGCATGCTCACTCTACGAGAGGTGTTGCATCCTCCTGGGCGCTGGCTCGTGGCGCCTCGCTGACAGACATTTGTAGAGCTGCGGGCTGGACGACACCTAACACGTTCGCTAGATTCTATAGCCTTCGTGTCGAGCCGGTCTCCTCCCGTGTTCTCACCTCAGGTCAGAGGCACGGAGAGGCCCCGGCTTAGTGTCGGCTTGCTGCGCTACATGCGCTTAATTCTCCAGAGAGTCCCTACAAGGCAGACCCTGTCGAGTCCTCCGATCTCCCTTCGGCAGCCGACGTGGCGGAGCGTCTGGCGCCAGGCCTATACTCCGTTGTATCCTTGAGAACCGGGTTAGGCTGGGTAACATATGTGTGACCCTACAGGGATCCCATATGTCTAGTTCCACGGTTGCTCCTAAACGAAGCCCGTGTCTTTCCCTCTGGGAGAACCCACCTCTCATCGAGTTGGAGTCACCCCAGTTCTTCCATATGTAGTACAGCCCTACGGGGTTAGTCCATATGTACTTCTCCACATAACTCCTTCGGGGAAGGATGTGGTTCCGCAGCGTTTCTTTCCCAGCGAAAGGGTACGCTTTCCCAGCGTTATCCAATAGTCTCACTGAATGGGTTTTTGGGAACAGCAGTGATCGACACTCTCTGTGTTAGCCCTGTCCCACCGTCCTTAGGCAAGGGGGTTCAGGTGGCTTACAACAGAGCGCTGGAAGGGGGCAGCTCCTGTGGTGCTTTGGTAGGGATTCCTATTCGTCGGTCTGTCCGACGTACGTCGAACGTGACCGACTGAATGGGAACGTCTCGGTTACAAAGGTAACCCTCGTTCCCTGAAGGAGGGAACGGAGACGTACGTCCCGTCGCCACAGTCGTTGTACCCCACTGATGCTGCCGCCTAACCGGTTCGGCTCCTCAGCGAAAACCTGAAGATGCAACGCACCTGCTGCTCATTATATACCCGCGCTGCGAGGCGAGCAGCTGATGCATATGACTGCATGCCAATGTGCATTGGCTCGTTGTAGTTACACTCGAAGTAGATTGGGCTCTCTAGCGAGATTCCTATTCGTCGGTCTGTCCGACGTACGTCTCCGTTCCCTCCTTCAGGGAACGAGGGTTACCTTTTTAACCGAGACGATATTAAACATAAGAATAAAACACTTTTTTTTGAATATTGGTTTAGAAACAACATTTTATTGGTGACACAGCTGTTTCGCCATGATGGTCACTTACTTTCATATGGAGAATTTCTAGATAAATTCAAACTTCCTATATCTGCAAAGGATTATGCAGTTGTTTTTGATGCTATACCTTCTGGTCTCCTTCAGTTGTTGCGAGGTGCTAATGCTGTTGATTTGGATGTAACTATTGATTTTAATTTAAGGTTAGATGGTATAAGTATTGTTGATAAAAAATGCAACAATAATTTCCTTAGACAGATTTGTCATTCACTTAGGATACCCCCAGCTAAAAGCTTTTGGAATTCACGCTTCCGGGACATTAAGTGGGAGAAGGCTTTTTTAGTTTCCAGGAGATACTGTGTCACCAATAAGATTCATGAGGTTTCATTTAAAATTATTCACTGTATTTACCCAGTTAATCAGGTTATAAAAAGATTTAAGAAAGATATTGATTTGAAATGTCTGTTTTGTAATTTGAATGATGAGACTATTTATCATCTTTTTTTTTTGAGTGTATTTGCACTAAATTGTTCTGGTGTGATTTTGAGGTCTTTTTTAAGGAGATCTCTGGAACTGACATTAATCTGGAGGACAAAAATATTTTATTTTTTTATGATAAGCCTTTAGAAAAGAACATTTGTTTTGTTCTTAATTTGTTTATTATTTTAGGGAAATATCACATTCATAAATGTCGATGGGCAAAAAATACACCTAGTTTAATACATTTTAAATTTGAGCTTTGTCATTATCTTAAGTCATTGAAGGGTGTAAGGAACACCAAAGCAAAAAAGACTATAGAATGTTGTAAGGCCTTGAAATTCTATCCTTTTTAAGAATCTTTGTATTTATTTTGTAATTAGAGATATGGATTTGATTTTAATACCCCGTGTATATAGTTATTTATCCTTGTATTATCTGTCTTTAATTTATTATTATTATTATTATTATTATTTGGTACTATTGTTATTTTTGTTTTGTAATGTGTATGTTTTTTACTGATTTTCTTGCTGCTGTTATTATTATTATTATTATTATTATTATTATTATTGTTATTCTTATTTAATTGTTTATTTTTTTGTTACTTAATAAAGCATTTAAAAAAAAAAAAAGAAAAGACTCGAGGATGGAGGAATTGAATCAAGTGTAATGATATTCTCACTCCCTTTAGCGTCACTTCAAAGCGTCATCAGCTGCACTCGAGGGATCTACCCATATGTTGTTAAAGTTTGGTTATTTAAAAAAAAAATATATTATATTAATAAAGCATGATGCCCCGTTGAAATAATGAAGAAAATAATGAATGTTTTGTTTACAAATTTTGGTTCACTTACAAAAAGGGCAGTGTGAAAGCAAACCACACCAAACAAAAAAAAAATCAACATTGTATTTGGTCCGGACCAAAGCAAGAACTAGCGGACTTTCCTGGTGTGAATACGGTAACACTTCAGAATACTGATCCTTCATTAATGAATAACTACACAGGAACAAATGAGTAATGCATTATTAACACTCTAGTAACTATTATTAACTAACAAGAAACTCTGATTAATGAATTAGTAAGTAATAGCGCTTAGTTGAATGTGGTAGTTCACTATTAGATAATCAGTAACTACTATTTTTTTCATACCTTCCAGAGAACTACTAAGAACTACTATATACAAGTTAATAATTAATGTGAATAATGCATAATGTATAATTAATTCTAAAGTGAAGATCATGGTAACCCACTAGTAATGACTGAAGTAGCCTATTACCAAATCCTTCAGAAGGAATTACTAATTATTTGGATCAGTATTCTAAAGTGAGAAACATGATAACTCTAGTAACTACTGAAGTCACTGTAGAATTTTGAGGTTTTTGTACATTTTTCTACAGTTTTGGATAGTAATTCCTTCTGATGTATTTGGTAACACTTAAGTAATTACTAGTGGGTTACCATGATCTTCACTTTAGAATACTGATCCAAATAATTAGTAGTTCCTTTAGAAGGATGTAGTAACTCTTGAGTTACAAAAACCACAAAATTCTACAGTGACTTCAGTAGTTACTAGAGTTATCATGTTAGTTAATAGTAGTTACTAGAGTGTTAATAATGCATTACTCATTACTCATTTGTTCCTGTGTAGTTATTCATTAATGAAGGATTAGTATTCTAAAGTGTTACCATGAATACACCATAAGTCTGTTGTGTTTTTGGATTTGTCTTTTGCTCATCTTTTGTTTCTGTTATTTCTGTGGAAGCTTGGCTTCCTTTTTGTTGTATTTTTGAAATTGGACTCAGCAGTAAAACACTTTTTGTTCAGTCATCTAAGCCTGCATGTTATTCTTCTGCCCCTGGGTCCATCTGCTGTTTGTCATCAGTGGTAAAGAAGCAGTTCAGCTGACTAGAAGACCAGAGTTCGATCCCAGCTTCAGACACTCATCACACACTGCCAGAATTTCATCAGAGGTAAAATCTGATCACAATGGTCATCAATAATCAGCTGTCAGCAATCATGTCAAACTAGCGATCAAAAACTTCAGATTTTGGCCTAGGATCCGAGGAATCTTTTAGGATTCTCAGACGACCAAATCATGGCCAAAATCGTACAGTGTGAACCTGACATAAGACGTTTCCTGTCAGATGTTAAATAGACATTTAGAAAATGTCTCAAGAAAGGTGTTTGATTCAGAGTTTGATTTCTAAGACATTTATCAGATGTTTGTACACAACAGATGTTTTCCAGATTAAGTGCTCTCTTTAGCAAATCTTAGAGACGTACATACCTATGCTATCTGGGTAGTCTTTATCAATACATTCCCACACATTTCACAGTATACAGAAAGTGAATATGAACTTACCCTTTGTTTCCTCCAGCAAACCAACATCAAAAGCCAGTTTGTCAGAGGAGAGGCCTGATGTGGACAGACAGCAAAGATACTAAAACAAGACAGAAGGGACATCAGATTCAAAATGTAAACTTCATAGTACCAGTATGGAAGCCACTAATTAATAACCACAGAAGATAAAGACTGGTCTTACCATGTCACTGAAGGCATGTCGAAACAACACTGCCTGGCCATAGAGCAGAGTACGACGCCCAGTTGCCTCATGTGACTGAAACAAAACACTCTTTATTTTATATTTTATTTTATTTTATTCGATATTTTACAGTTTACAGCCTATTGTTTGGCACAACTTTAACATTTGTTTACAAGTTACAGCATGAGTAAGAAATGTCAACTGTATATTGATCTGAGGTATATTATCGTTCAAACATTTGGGTTAGTTTTTTTAATCTTTATGAAAGAAGTCTCTTATGCTCTTATGTCTCAAATACAATAAAAACGGTTATATTGTTAAATTTTACTACAATTTAACAACTGTTTACTATTTTAATATATTTTAAAATGTTATTTATTCCTGTGATTTTTCAGCATCATCACTCCAGTCTTCAGTGTCACATGATCCTTCAGAAATCATTAAATATGCTAATGTGGTGCTCAAGAAACATTTCATATTATCTACTTTATGTTGAAAACAGTTGTGCTGTTTAATATTTTTTTCTGTAAAGCATGATTCTTTGATGAATAGAAAGTTCAAAAGTACAGCATTTATTTGAAATAGAAATCTTTTGTAACTTTATAAATGTCACTTTTTATTAATTTATTGCATCTTTGTTGAAACAAAAGTTGTAATTTCATTAAAAAAAAAAAAAAAAACATGTAGAGGAAAACTTAAAGCTAGCGACCCAAACTTGTGAATGATAGTGTACGGGTGATATACACTGCCCAGCCAAAAAAAAAAAAAAATTGCTGTTTGGATTTTTATTAGGCAAATACTTGATGAATGGATCAATAATACTATGAATGGATCATTATTACAGTGATTATTATGTTTCTAGCATGTTATTTGTTTGGCAACGGTTCTTTTAACCCTAAAAGATGGAGTGTGTAGCTTTTCATTTCTTAAACAACCATATATTAAGATGTATCATTGCCATATTCCAGGATGACAATGTCAAGATTCATCAGGCTCAAATTGTGAAAGAATTGTTTCACAACATTACCCACCCCTGCACACTGATCTTCATGGTTGGCCAGCTTCTCCTGCAGCGCTCGGACAGACAGACACTGGTCAAGAACAAACACGCACACAGAAAGGTCTGCTGGAACATTCTGTTAACAAGAGAAAAGACGACACAAAACTGCAGGGAGATGTTTTCGAGGAGTATGATCATGCACTGACTGTTCTTACACATAGAAGTGACTTAGTTTAAAAATATTAACTAAATGAGCATCTCACCTTTGAGTTGGAGGTGGACTCAAGGTAACACAACCGGTCGCCGAAAGCTTCTGCAGCTAAACACAGTTTTTTTTGATGAGGGCCTGATGAGCAACACCTCAACACCAGCTCATCTCTCTGAAAAACACATTCACACTACTGACCACAGCTAAGAATATAGACACTTATCTGATCTCACAACATAAAAACACATTATAAATTAAACTCAAAACATAGGTTTTTGATGGAATAATGCTTAAAATGGCGACACCTTCAAATGTTTGCAGGAACAAATGAAGTCGCAACGACTCAAATGATGTTTGCAGCTCTACCACTGTCTTTTATTTTACATTTGTAATGTAAATTATACTTTGATAAATCGGCATAAACTGTGAAATAGAAATGAGAAGAAAAAAAATAAAGGCAACATTGAGACATTGACATCTGAGATACATTGAGATTTGATTAATTGTCCTTAAATTTGTGCTATTAATTGTTGATTAATAGCACAACTTTGCTCATTTTTTAATTTGTTATCCTATTCAGGCAATAAATCTTTGTCAAGACAACTATAGATTTCTAGAAAATATAATTTAACTTTGTAATTATTCAATTTTAACTTCTGAAAAGGTGAATATGTTGCAAAATAAAGGAATAATATCCAAAAGTTTTGTATAAATGCACATACACCCCAACACTAAATACACAAACCTCAATAATTGTGACAATCAACAAACATTAAGTAAAAATAACAATCAGCAATGTTGTTCAATGTGATATTGTTTGATAAATATTGGGTTACACTTTATATTATGGTGATGTGTAATTACACAAATAAGTACAGAGTATTACACAAATAAGTACTGAGTAATATCAATTAACTACATGTACTCAGTTGGGTTAAAGTTAGGGTTAGGACTTGGTTAGGGTTAGTTACTTGTAAATTATGCATAATATACTAGTATTATCATAGTAACTTAAACAGACATGTAATGTGTGTAACTTTGTCACCTTAAAGTGTTACTAAATATTGTTGGTCTACCGTGTTTTTATGCAAGTAATTAACATTTTTTAATATCTGTGATTAGAAAGCCCCATTTTCCTGGTTAAATAAAGATTATAAATCAATTCTAAACAAATAAAAAGCTCCATATGCTAGATCAAATGTCATTGCTCATCTTACAGTGTGTAGAACAGCAGTGTTTTATGTGGCACTGGTGCAGTGCAGCCTTATAAGGATTGAATAACGGCGTATCATTCAGTGAATGGAGAATTCCAACACCTCTAGCTTGTCATTTGCATTCCAGTGACCAGAAATGGGCCACACACAAACACAAACACACACATTTGGACATTCATATCACTTTAAAAGCTCTAATTAACACTTTATAAAAAATATTTTTCTGCACATTACTGTTACAAATGCATGCACTAAATACAGTGAATCAGTGGAAGCATGTACTGTATCTGTGTAAGAAAGAGAGAGCACATTTATCTCTGTTTCAGAGATATGGAGCTGAGAGTGGATAGCTCACACATCCAACAGACTCTCCAGTTCCTCTGTTACTGATAACACAAAGTAAAAATAGACACCAGTGATATGGGTCAAACTCTCTCAAATGTGAATTCAAACACTGTAAATCACATCATTGCATTTCATAACTGTATATAACAACAGACGCAACAATTAATGATAAATACACAAAGTTATGAGTGATTGCTCAAGTGTAAACTTATCATCAGTATGATATTGTATGAAATAACATTGATAATGACTGTGGAGCAAGTATGTGTATCCATGTGGCCAAAGAATGTCTCAGATATATTCTTTTGTAAACCCTCTGCTAAGATCTAATATTTATGTCCAATAAGCTAACTGAGTTCCAATTACATCAATCTAATAACAAATCCAATTGCAATTTAGTAATTAGCCCTTTTTCTGTCAGAAGTTACATGTAGTTCAGCATAAAGAAATAGTCAACACAATATTAATCGCATTCATAAATTTGCATTATAATACAGTCCATTTTACTTACAGTTCGCAGAAACTGGATTTCATCTTCCACTTCTACAATATCCATGTTCAGTGACATGTAGCCGGACTATAGATCTAGTCGGGGATCTGTGTAAGAATCAGAAGACTGAAGAACTCCACTCACCCAGCCAGCCGCAGGTGCTGAACTCATCCCAGGACAGGGAGACCATGATACCACCCATCATGAGATAATGC
This sequence comes from Mylopharyngodon piceus, assembly GCA_039654765.1. Classification (NCBI taxonomy): domain Eukaryota; kingdom Metazoa; phylum Chordata; class Actinopteri; order Cypriniformes; family Xenocyprididae; genus Mylopharyngodon; species Mylopharyngodon piceus. The sequence goes on from CM077449.1 coordinate 25,530,332, forward strand.
TGCTGAGATCTGATAAAATTAAAGTGGGAAAGAAAGGGCTTCTCCATATTTGGTAAGTTACAATAGAGAAAGCTAGCAAGCAAGACATAAATAAAAGAAGAAAGAAAGCAAAAGCATATTAAAAAAACATGTATTTAATGTGATTTATCAACTAATCAATTAATATTAAATATATATAAATATAAATATTTTATATAAATATTTGTCAAAATATATAAGTAAAAACAAACTAAATTGTGCAAGATATTATGCATATATAAATATTTACGTATTTTAGGCCTATATTAATTATGCTTTATTCAAAACATTCATTATGTAACAAAAGCAGAGACTTGGTCTTTTCATAAGTAAGGTTTATTTCATTTATGTCACTGTAAAACACACATATTTGGCTTTCTTGATCATATAATTCAACACCAAACATTCACAAATCACTTTCATTGTTAAAACTGATTTGACAGTTAACAAACTGAACACAAATCAATCAAGTACATAGTCAACATTCATTGAACTAGTGTGACCTTTAGGAATTTGCTGCATTCATGAATCATGGCAATAAAATAAAACATTTTGAAATGACAATCCATCCCAGATTACTTTTCCTAATTATAGTTGCAGGAAAAAGCCTAGGGATTCACCTACTTTTCCAGTCTTAACTGTGAATGTTTAAATGCTGTGTTCAATACAGACAAAAAAAATAACAACAATTGTTTATGTATTAAGCAGACTGTGTTTGTCTATTGTTCCTAAGAGTTCACATACTTTTTTCCTGTAAATTCAGTATTTTATCATAATTTCTGATTTTGCTATCCTTATTTGACAAGCCCTGTAGTAAATTGACACTTTTACACTTTATGCAATCACCAAATTGTTAAAAATGCTCAAGGATCCGCAATATTCGAAATTTCATGTAAAACCAAATCAGTAGCTGATGCTGTTATCTATCTGACTCACTACTGAGAATGACAAAGGTCACTTCCTATTACTTCATATAAACTATTACCATACCATATATATGAAAGTAGGCACTGTTAGCGAAAAGTTTCAAGTGATAATTACATTGTGGAAGAATTGAGCCAGTATTCATGTTGCTTTTTTCACATACTACCAGAGGAAAAAATGAGAAAGCATGGTGGCTGAGTGAAACTTTCTCAATTCAGGGATAATTCAAATGTGCAAAATCTTTCATACTGTAGGTGTAACACTACCACGCAAAATAGATTTCATTCTGGGGGAAAAGAGGGAATTAAAAGAAATCAGAGTAAAATGCATAAAACCTAAAATGTAAGAATTTAATGTAGAATTTAATTTCAGTGTACCTACTGTTTTTTGCTGTAATATAAGTAACATGCATGTGAATGTTTTCTATATTATAATAGCCTACATGAAAGAGAGTAAAATAGTTTTCCAGGCCTTAGATTCAATGAATAATGGGATTCAGAACAAAGTGATTATAAAATTCACAACATTTTTTTGGCTTGTCACAGAAAAATAATCTCTTCATTGCTTTCTTTGAGCTTCCTTCATTGATTTCTTTTCATTTTCAGACTGCATTCCATATGCATTGACTTTCAACATTGTGCATTGACATTTTATATCAACTGTCTAGCAAAATACATCAACTGAGATTAAAAATTGAAGTTGGGCTCATTTTGTTTATTTGCCATGTTTTCATTTCATGGGACTATGTATCTTTAAAGAATTTACTTGGTTAACAAGTGAGATGGGATTGTAAATGTCATAGGTGTTGATGGAGTTAAAGGTCACTCTCTCCGTAGAGGGCAGTGGAGAAGGCAGTGTAGTCCAGGGCTCCAGGCAGGGCACCAGGGCCAGAGTATGGGGGCATCCTGCTGATGCAGTACTCTGCCTGGTCTGGAGGGAGTTCTCTCCTCAACTCATCTGCCAGAATATACGGCTGTACAAGACACAATATACAATAGATAACGCATATGGAAAGAATATGTGAGCTTTTTCAGATACAAAAGGCTGTTCTGATAAACTTTGGAGTTTAAGGGTTAGTTCATCCAAAAATTATCCAATAATTTACTCACCCTCCAGCCATCCTAGGTGTATATGATTTTCTTCTTTCAGCCAAACACAATCAGAGTTATATTAAATAATAGCCTGGCTCTTCCCAGCTTTGTAATGGCATTGAATAGTGACCGAGTTTTTGCAGCTCCAAAAAGTGCATCCATCCATCATAAAAGTAATCCATATGACTTAAGTGGGTTAATAAATGCCTTCTAAAGCGAAACGACGGGTTTTTGTAAGAAAAATATCCATATTTAAAACTGCAATCACTGGCTTCTGGCAACGTCGAGTTCCGGCGAAGGGTGACCTCTGACCCGGCGTATGATGTAGGATGTATGAAGTAGGCATAGTGTTATGTGAGAATTGACGAACTGAGAATTGACGAGCGCAGAGGATAGAGCAAAACAAAACACCGGTCATTAATTTGAAGTCTAAAACCAATAAAAACTATTGGAGGATTTCAATATAAGAGCAGAGGAGCTACATCCTCTGTCATACGTCAGGTCAGAGGTCACCCTTCCACCAGAACTCTCTCGTGAACATGCGTACGCGATATTGCTGGAAGCCATTGATTATAGTTTTAAATATGGATATTTTCCTTCAAAAACCCATCGCTTCACTTCAGAAGGCATTTATTAACCCACTAAAGTCGTATGGATTACTTTTATGATGAATGGATGCACTTTTTGGAGCTCTGGCATTATTTAATGCCATTACAAAGCTGGGAAGAGACAGAATATTATTTAATATAACTCCGATTGTGTTTGGTAGAAGAAAGAAAGAAAGAAAGAAAGAAAGAAAGAAAGAAAGTCATATACACCTAGGATGGCTGGAGGGTGAGTAAATTATGGGATAATTATGGGACCATTCCTTTAAGTAAACAATATAACACACACACCTTGTCTGCAGCAAGGATCCTGAAGGAAGCGATGACCTGTTCAGCTGTGTCTGTGTCTGCTGTCTCTCTGGTCATGAAGTCAATGAAGGACTGGAACGACACAACGCCTGAAGCGTTTGGATCAACCAGCATCATGATCCGAGCAAACTCCACCTCACCCTGAAAAACACACATGTACATATACTTCTAGCAGTTAAAATCTTGTAAAAGTTAAAAATCCTAAAATAAAGAGAGAACATATTTTATTTTAAATTAATACAATATTTTATATTATATAATTTTATACTCTATTCATTTTATGTACACCATTGGCAAAATAGTTGTTTCTTGTTTTAAGCATGAACCTCACAAAACTGTATTACATGTTACCTTATTACATTTTACCTGATTAGCAAAATAAAAAATAATAATTATAAATAACCGTAAAATAAATGTATTTTTATTAGACATTTCGGTAACACTTTATCTAAGGTGTCATAGTTACATGTTACTACATTACTTATTATAGTAATAACAGTAAAACATGCATAATTACAAGTAACTAACCTAAACCAAACCCTAACCCTAACGTAACTCTATAGTAAGTACATGTAGTTAATTAATATTACTCAGTACTTATTTGAATAAATACAATGTAACTACGTCACCTTAAAATAAAATGTAACCGCATTTTTTACTGGAAAACAAAACAAAAAATACTTGTTGAGAAGATTGTTTATTAGTTTGTAAGCAGTGAACCTTATTTAAGACCCTACCAGATCATAACCCATCGAGATCAGACAGGCCCTAAAGTCATCAGAATCCATCGCCCCATTCTTCTTCTGCATGGGACAGGTTAAAGGGCAAAGGTCGAGGGTGCATGGGTGACGCAGCGACATGGTAGGAGTAATGAAGCAAAGTAGAGCAGGAAAGGAGACAGCACCTAACACAGAAACACACAGATGTACACACAAAGAGACAGCACACAACCACAGACAGAAACACAAGAGAGGTACATCAGAACTATATTCTGCTACCCAGGGAATGCATATATATATATATATATATATATATATATATATTGGGGTCAAGAGTTAGGGGTCATGTTGGTTAGTACCTGTTTGTCATTTCCTAAATGCCCAAGACTGATCAGACATGCTTTAAACTCATCAGGCCTGAGTTTACCCCTCTCTTCCTGAGAGCAGGTACCCACAACACATAAAAAATACACAGGGCATGAGTAGAAATAAAGAAATGTAAAAGGTGATTGATAAAAAGATAAAATGCCACAACATTTCTTCATAAGGTACGAGAGGCAGTGCTATATTCAAAATTTTATTTTGTTAGCTTTATTTTCATTTTAAGTGGATTTTAGCCTAAATTGCATCTGTTGTCATATCTACTTTACATCTTGAAATCTGATTTTAGAAATACTAAATGCTGCAAATGATCTCCCGTTTCAAACTAAGTTTGTTCCAGTTATTGGGCAACCTAAAGTGAATGGAAAGATAATTACCACTCTTGCCTTGTGAAGCCTCTGAAGAAGTGAATGCATAAAATAAAGCAAATATGAAATTAATGTGTCTCAGTTTAAATGAGAGATTTACAGATGTTTATATAATGCTCAATCTAAGAGGAGAAGTGTTTAGTTTAGTTAGGATGATTTAATAATGATTAGTATAGCATCCGTTCAACAAGACACGTGTTTAGACTAGCTAGTGTATGTAAAGGTTGAGTACAGCACCCGATCAAAGTGGTTGAAAGAGGATCGGAATTCATGCATCTGCTCCTGGCTGATGCCTTTTGCATCACGTGTCAGAATTTGAGTTTCGATTTCGTTCATAGTGCGAGCGATCGTAGTCAAAAGGAGCTCCCAGCCAACACGAATATGCTGCAGAGGAAAGAGAAATACTGCTGTAAAAACCAGGATCAAGTTTACAAATCAAATGTGATGTGTCAGATACAGATTTCTATATACATATACACTACATTCAAAAGTTTGTGGTTAGTAAGATTTTTTTATATTTTTGAAAGTCTCTTATGCTCAACAAGTTTCCATTTATTTGATCAAACATACAGTAAAATAGTAATATTGTGAAATATTATTACTGTTTGAAATGACTGTTTTCTGTTTTAAAACATTTTAAAGGGATAGTTCACCCAAAAAATACGGTAGCCATTGACTTCCATAGTAGGTAAAAAATAGTATGGTCAACTGTCTAAAAATAGTATAGTAAGTCAACGGCTACGGTCAACTGTCTGGTTACCAACGTTCTTCAAAATATCTTCTTTTGTGCTCAGCAGAAGAAAGAAATTCATACAGGTTTGAAACAACATAAGAATGTGTAAATCATGACAGAATTTTCATTTTTGGGTTAAGTATCCCTTTAAATGTTATTTATTCCTGTGATGGCAAAGCTGTATTTTTTTTTTTTTTTTTTTTTTTTACAGCATTTACTTGAAATAGAAATCCTTTGTAACTTTACTTTAATTTTTGATCAATTTAATGTGTCCTTGCTGAATAAAAAGTACGCATTTCTTTTGAAGAAAAAATCTTACTGACCACAAGCATTTAACAGTAGTGTTCAGTACTGTACATTTAAAAATGTGTTTATGATTATGTGCATGAATGTGTAATATGTGTGTATGTGTACCTCCATAGTGTAGTTAGTATGTTTGTTGTCAAAGATAAGTGACTCCTGGATGAGTTGGTGGTCTCCCTCCAATCTGTCTATGTTGGGTTTGTAGCTGATGATCACATGCTCATACTGTTTCAGCTGGGTCATCTGATCCTCCAAAGTCCCACCCATCTCCATAGAACAACGACCGATTTCCTGCCAGATAGATAGATAGACAGACAGATGTTTATCAAAAAACATGTCTTATTTGTGGACATCACACTGGCACAAGTAATAGCTAAGCCACCCACCTCCATCCTGGTCTGTATCCATGGTCCGATGAGGTTGGCTTGGGCAGCAAACTGGCGTCTGAGCCTTTCATTAGCATGCTGTCGCGCTAACTCCTCCTGCAGTGCACTGTCACGCTGGGGAACCAGCCTCTTCACCTGAATACACAAACACACATCATGATTGTGCTTTGAAGATTACAGAAAGTGATTAGAATGGCTTAGAATTAGATAATAAATTTGAGGGGTTTTTTGTGCAGTAATGGAACAGAACCAAGGTCTAAGGGGTGTGTGTTTAACCTTGTCCCACTTGATGGCAATCTCTTCTGTAGTTATGGTGCTGTAGGGGTTGGTAAGGTCTCCACGGATGCCATAATTCTGGGAGATCTTCAGGACTTCCTGCTGAATGCCAAGGATCGCCTGCCTCTCTGCATCCGCCTCAGGAAGCGTGGCCTTAAACTGCTCGTGAGCAGCTATCAGAGTCTACACACAATGGATTACTTTGTTTTCACTGCCTTTCAAAAGTTTGGGGTCAGAAAGATTTTTGTGAGAGAAAGTAATACTTCTTACTACTACATTAAATTTACCAAAAGTGTGGTAAAAAGTCTATTTGAAATAAATGCTTTTGAGCTTTCTATTCATCAAAGAATCCTGCACAAATAATGTAACACGGTTACCACAAAAATTTGAATTTCTGAAGGATCATGTGACACTGAAGACTGGAGAAAAGATGCTGAAAATTTAGCTGTAACACTTTACAATAAGGTTTAATTTGTTAACATTAGTTAACTACATTAGTTAACATCATGAACTAACAATGAGCAATACTTCTACAGCATTTATTAATCTTAGTTAATGGTAACATTTACTAATACATTATTACGATCAAAAGATGTGTCAGTTAACATTAGTTAATACACTGAACTAACATGAACAAGAACATTTTTATTAACTGACATTAACAAAGGTTAATTAATGCTGTAAAAATGCACTACTCATTGTTAGTTCATGTTAGTTAATGCATTAACTAATGTTAACAAATGAGACCTTATTGTAAAGTGTTACCAATTCGGCTTTGCCATCACAGAAATAAATTACATTTTGAAATAGATTAAAATAGAAAACTGTTATTTTAAATGTAATACTATTTCATAATATTGCTGTTTTAACTGTATTTTGAACCAAAAAAGCATAAGTGGTGAGCAAAAAAAAAAAAAAAAACCAACCTACTGAATGGTAGAGTATATATGACTACAAAATACTTTAAAAGTCAATGCCTAGACTGTATGTTGAAGAGCTCAAGCTTTTCTTTAAGTGTGTGTACCTGGACCTCTTCAATGGTGTGCACTATGAACATATCCTGTAAGTCTTCCATGGCTCCCTCCATCCAGTTATTAAAGGGTGCAGATCTCTTTGCGTATTCCAGAAACAACTGCTCCACCGTCTCCAAAAGTTTCTCTGTCCTCTGCAGAAATGAAACACCAATTCAACCTGTTTTGCTTTTTTTCAATATTTTGATTAATCTAAAATATACAAAACAGGTTGGGACACACACAGCATACCTCCAAAGCCTCTCTGCGCTTCTGGGTGAGTGTGCCCAATTGGTCCCAGAGGTCACAAATACTTTGACACCTTTGATTCACTGATGCAACATCATGATAGTCCAGCTCACTTTAATATAAAACATAGAGAGAAACTTAGAGCCACAATATTGCATTTGCCATTTGGTATGTCCCCCTCTAGTGGTTAACAGATGTAGTGCTCACTAACTTTGGATTGATGCAGAATATTCTAAACTTTAGTAAGATTTTCTTTCCCTAGGTAAGGTTTCTTGCATCAAGGTTTCTTGCATTTTTCATGACCATTCCACCCTCTCTCTATTTCTAGCTGTTTTTGGTACTGAACCTCTAAGACTGCTGTTATGATTGGCTAATTACATTTCAAACAGCTTCTTTTCTTTTTGCTTTTTGTGTTTCCAAAAGAATGTTAATATGCTAATCATCATAAGTATGCTCCATATTTTATCAGTAATATCACCCTGTACTTACTGAGACAACATAAATGTCAGAAGCTGTCAGTCACTTACTAAATACATGCATGCACACACACTCATTAACCAGGCCTGCAGGGAGATAATGGATGCTAAAATAGGAAGCCAGTGATTTAGACCTTAAAGTATGCTGAAAGCGTGGTGCATGTAAATGTATCTAGCTATGGATAAGCAGTGTAAGAGACATGAAGCTATCCAGACTCTGTAAAGTGATGAGAAACTGAATGTGACAGGTTAGTTACAAGAACAAAGTACTTATATCATACTGTTCAAAAGTTTGAGGTCGGTAAGATTTGTCTCTTATGCTCACCAAGGCTGCATTCATTCAGTCAAAAATGCAGTAAAAACAGTAATAGTGTGATATATTATTACAATTTGAAATATTTTTTAAAATGTACTTTATTCCTGTGATGGCAAAGCTGAATTTTCAGCATCATTACTCCAGTCTTTAGTGTCACATGATTCTTCAGAAATCATTCTAATATGCTGATTTGCTGCTCAAGAAATATTTCTTATTATTATCAATATTGAAAACAGTTTAATATTTTTGAGAAAAGCATAATTTTACGATTCTTTGATCAATAGAAAGTTCAAAAGAATAACATTTATTTTAAATCATTTTTGTAACAATGTAAAAGTCTGTTCCTTTTGATCAATTTAATGCATCCTTGCTGAATAAAAGTATTAATTTGTTAAAAAAAAAAAAAAATACTGACCCCAAACCTATGAACGGTAGTGTACAAATTAGTTTAGCAAAAAAAAAAAAAAATAGTGAAAGTATTTTTGAAGAGGATAAAAGTCTAAAAGGTCATACTTGAGCTCCTGAGCAATAGCAGCGATCTGCTCGACTCTGTCTTGGTGGGCGGAAAGGTCACTCTCAAATGCCTCGTGTTTCCTCAGCAAAGCTCGAACTTCCATCAAAGATGCTGACTCGTAGTCCTTCCGGTTCAACATCTCCTCCTTACCTACACACATAAAACATTTATCAAGCATCATTTAGTGGACACTTTTTTTATCCAAAGTGTTTTACAGTACATTTTTACTTAAGTGCAGAATGGTAATATTATATTGATGAGACCACTTTATGTCTAGGACTCACCTGTAGCCCAGGTCTCATGGTTTGTAGCTTTCTGTCTAAATTTCTCTGCTAGATGGTCCAATCTTTCCAGTCTCCTGATCTCAGTAAGCAACCATTCCTCATAGCCCTTCTCTGCCTGTTCCAGTCCCTGCCATGCACTCGCTATGTCCTACACAGACAAACACACAGTTTTAGTATATGTGGATGTGTTTGTATTATTTGCTGAAAAATGCCCCCCAAAGCTAGCTAAATAAAAAAATATAAAATACAATAAAAAATAACAAACATTACATAAAATAAATATAAAATATATTTAAAATATATATTTTAAATATTACAGTTAAAAGGATGAACAAAAGTCTTACGGGTTTGGAACGGCATGAGGGTAAATTAAGTAAATTATGACAGAATTTTCATTTTTGGGTGAACTAAACCTTTAAGGGTAGAATTAGGGTTAGGGGATAGAATGTAAAGTTTGTACACTATAAAAATCATTATGTCTATGGAATGTCCTCATAAAACACAAAAACATAACATGCGTGTCTGTGTGTATGAGGGGTCAAACTCTCACCGACACCATCTTGCCCTCAGAGGGCATAAACGCAGGCCGGTTACTGATGCGGAGTTTAGTCTGCAGGGTGTTGAAGCTGATCTCCAGCTGACACTTCTCCTGCACTTTGGGAGGTTTGTGCATCCTGCGGTAATCTCGGAAATCCTCCAGCTTCCGCTGCATCTCTACCATGGTCTTCTCTGCTGCACGATTCTCCAGCCAGGGAATAGTTCGTCTGATCCACTCCAACAGCTGGAAAGTAAAGGAATATTTAGGAGAAGAGAGAAATGTGTGTCTGTGTGCAGTGTGTGTGGAGTGTATCTGATATGTCTCCTAACCTCACTAGCCAGTCTTTCATAGTCCTCCATCAACTTCTCATTTTCCTGATTCACTCCCAGGACCTTACAGATCCTGTTAGCAGCAGTTTCAGCCTGAAGGAGAGAAGCACAGTAAGAACGGAGGGCGAGATGGATGAAAAGATTCTTTCATTCTAGCACATGCAAATCTCAATACCTGTTCAGCTCCAGCAAATGCATGGTAAAAGCAGGACACATATGTCATAATAGCTCTCTCATCAGGCTTAGGGGTGTTCAGGATGTCTGTAGGGAGAGGACAGGAGCTAAGGAACAACTACATGAAGTGAAGGTGCCAATAGTGTGCGACGGAAGAAAATATACAGTAAATACTACAAGGAAACACAAGTAGTGTTCATCTGGTAAAATAGAAAATGAGGATAGGCCTAAATGGACTAAAGGGGCCATATATTCAGGTGTAACTAACATCTCTAGAATAAGCGCAGAGATCAGATATACCTTCTGAGCCTCTGCAAAGGTGTGATAGTAACTGGAGATATACGTCATGACTGTCCTCTCATCTGGCCTGTCACTGCTAACTAGGACTGTGGAGCAAAAGCCAAATTTTGTAATATTTTAAAGTTAAAAATAGGCAAATTGTTTCTTGAAATATTTAGAATTTGCACCCAAGGTTTCGTACCAAAATACATTTGAGGTAGTTTTTCCTTGCCACAGTCAACTGTGACAAATAGACCTTATTCAGAGTAGACGCCATATATTTTCATAGTGTTTCATAGTATTTAAGTAGGGCCAAAGGTCTTATGTCACAATTTTTTGACAGCATAACTTTTTTGTGAAAGACATATTTTTAATGTTCACAGGCTGAAAGCTCTACATTGAACTGGTATGTTATAATGGAGTAGAGCTGCACAATTGTGGATAAACTGAGAATCACAATTTTTTTTTTGCTTCAAACATGATTCTGAACAGACAACTAAACAAAATAACGTAATTTACTAGAGTCTATTTAAAATGTTTAATTAATCTGAATTAATTCTGTTAAAAAAGGGTTTGAATAAATAATTCAATGACAAAAACATTTTTAACAGTCACTTGTCCTCATCCGGTGTAAAGATTTAATCAATACAATCGTTATTTGAAGTGTCACGTTACTTTCAAAAAGTGATTTGCTCTATTTTGATCGTTTCCATAGACATCAGTGTTCATATCCGAACTATAAACTTTTATCCCACTACTTCTGTGATTAATTGTGATTAATATAAATATTTGTAACACAGAAATAATGATACTGTGTGGTTGAAAAGACTGTTTGTAATGCTGTTTAATACCTATACATGATAACTACTTTCTCTGGGTCAGGCGGCAGCGCCAACCCAGATTTTAATGTTCAGCTGTGACTTCGTTTAACAGACACAGACGAATCGTTGTCATTTAGGAATGAGATCGCGTAGGTGTTTGAATTGAGATTGCGATCTTTTAATGATTATTCATGCAACATTATTATGGAGTACTGATGAATATTCGTGTACCCTCTGCATCCAGCATTTTCGGGATGTCCAGATGTTTTTCAGCAATGTCAAATGCCAGATTCAGATTACCGAGTGGATCATCCTACAGAAAGAGAGAGAAAGGAGAGAAAAGGCATAATTCTTGACCAAAAAGCGTAAGAAATAAGATAACACGGAAAAACTAAACCAAGTCAAAAAATAAATAAATCAAAATCCTTTTCCATGCAAAAGTGAGTGTCAGTATTCAAGTGCCACCAGAGGAGAGGGAAAACATTCAAAATATTTCAAATGATAAATTAGTTCAAATGTATCTGAAAAGTAATTAATAATTAAGCAAAGACAGACAATACTGAAAGATTGGTTGCCCTTTAAATACAAATGCCTAACTACACTATACTACTACTATATACACTACTAAAACTACACTATAATTCAAACATTTGGAGTCAGTAAGAACAATTCATTCTTGTATTTAGCAAGGATGCATTCAGTTGATCAAAAGTGACATTAAAAACAATTATGTTACAAAAGACTCATGTTTCAAATAAATGCTGTTCTTTTGGACTTTCTATTCATCAAAGAATCTGATTTCTGAAGGATCATGTAACACTGAAGATCAGAGTAATGGCTGCTTAAAATTCAGTTTTGCCATCACAGAAATAAATTACATAAAATATATTAAAATAGAAAACAATTCAAATTTAAATCATAACACTATTTCACAATATTACTGTTTTACTGTATTTTTGATCAAATAAATGCCTTGGTGAACATAAGAAACTTATGATCATCAATAGTAGTTAGACCAAACTAAAATATCTGTGCAAAGAGAAAGGGTCATATTTTCTGAGTAACGGTCTCCTGTTCACGTAAGTAACCAATTTTTGCATTGTGCACTCTAAATGTGCATGTTTATGGTGGCATGTATTTGTGGATGTGTGTGTAAGCAGGGTCTGGAGATCAAGCTTTTGTTCTCTGTGTCAATAAAAAGCTGCATTGCAGGACATCAGCAGCTGCAGGGGATCCTTGACTCTCCTGATGCTTGTGTCCAAACTGGGACCATGGGGTCCATGCTAAACACTGGATTACCCCATTCAAGCTCACCTGGAGCCGTCAGTGACAGCTGAAAGGGATAGGCATGTCTGTGTGTGTGAGGGGTTTTTAGTCACTCACTGTTGAACTCACTGACCCTGACAAGCTAAATAAATCCTTAATCTTCAGTGGTCCGATCCAACCAACTAATTAAAACCATAGTACACAACCACTCATTAACACAGACTTAGAACATGTCTGAAAACATGTTACATCCTGCTCAAACCTCACACCCTGTTCTAAGCTGAGAGTGAAGAAATCAACCTAGCCTATCACTGGAGTACTAACATGCTACTAAAACTGCTTAAAATCCAAAGGGTCCAAAGCCAGAGTTAGTTCTAATATGTTTTTTTTAGAACAGCTCTGGTGCTCGTGGTATGTGGATCACTTTCCCAAGTTCTATTCTGGGTCAGGATTATTGTAAATCCAAACAGGCCTCTGAGAAAAGTTTTATCAACTGGCTTTATCTGATTGCCTCTGACTGAGTACCATAACAACTGAAGAGTTATATGCACACTACCATTCAAAAGATTGAGGTCAGTAAGATTTGTTTAAAGAAATCAATACTCTTATTCAGAAAGGGTGCATTAAATTAATCAAAGAACCTTAGAAAAAATGTATTACGGTTTCCACAATATATTAAGCAGCACAACTCTTTTCATCATCAATAATAATAAGAAATGTTTCTTGAGTCACAGGAATGAATTACATTTTATAATATATAATTTTTCTTATTTGAAATTGTAATAGTATTTTACAATATTACTGTTTTTGATCAAATAATTGCAGCCTTTCTGAGCATAAGAGACTTTCAAAAATATTAAAAAAAAATCTTACTGACCCCAAACTTTTGAACTGTAGGTTATGTCTAACTACATCAGTAAACTAAGCTAACAAAAGCTACTTGCTAATTACAGCTAAAAAAAAAAAAAAAAAACACAGACATTTGCTCTTACTATCAACAAAACATCTCCATCTTTCAATCTCAGAATCTCAATTCTGCTCCTACAACATTCCGGCAGTTTAACTCCAACCATAAAACATACCTGAACCAGCTAATCAAAAACTGTCCCAATCATCATAGCCATCCTAAGTGAATGATTAGAAACACTCTAGAAAGACAGGAACTTTTAAGGAATCAAACAAAGCACACAGATGGCACAGTTGATTCTAATAGAGTTAGCATGTTGCTAAGCTAACAACTTGATACTCTAACAAGCACAAAAAGTAGCCTGTAGCATAGGCCTACACAAATTGACAATTGGGATACTACTAGGTGAAACAGAAAATATTTAAAAAGATAGAACAATACTTTGTGTATGTCATCAACATTTCTCTCAACTTTGTATAGACACTGTTCTAGACACAGTCAGAGAAACTGCCACTGAAATGAATGGGAATGCTAACATAGCTTTGTCCAGGTGCGTTACAGCCTTGGTTGGAACTAAACTCTGCAGGAATTTAGATGTCCAGCAGGATTGAGCATGCCTAATCTATTACATTTATATTGTTATAGGAAAAAAACACATCCAACGATACCATAAACCATGTATGCTACCTTCAAGTTCTGAAAGTCAATCAGCTCTGGTCTGTGTCTGTGAATAAGAGCACAGAAGGCCAGTCCATCCTTCCAGCTATTGAAGCCACAAAAGCAAAAAATCAGTGGATTTCTGATCACTCATGCCATAAAGTAGGTGTGAATGAAGAACAGACAAAAAGTCCACTACTTAATTTTTTTAAATTAAATCACACACACTCATCACACACACTCATCCTCCAAAAAACATGTTAGACACATTTGTGCAGTAATATCATTGACAGGGAACATCAGGATATTGTGGCAGACATGTTATTTTACTACTGTGATTGGACTGTTAGACTAAATGTCCCAGAGGGACAAATGTTAATCTGGGGACACACTTGAGACCTTGTTGAGCTTGGCGTAGTCAATGAGGTCAGGCCTGTGCCTGTGGATGAGAGCGCACAGCGCCAATCCATCCTTCCAGCTTTACCAGAGAGAGAATCAGGGTCATGATAGAATTAACATACAAATTGTAATATATAACCGAAAATAACAGAGTGTCTGTTTTTTTCCTCTAATAGAACAAACCAGATACTCATATGAAAATACAAAACATTGATATGGCCTTACAACTTTTTTGGGTGCAAAAAAGTGCCTTACCTGACATGAAAGTTTTGAACATTGACATTCCTGTAGGGGGCAGTCTTCCTCTGGCACCACAGAAGAAGTCCTTCTTTGGCCGAAGTTTCTGAAAGATTATTAGGGAATCATTATATCATACACATATGACTGAACATTTAGGTTTCTGTTTTTGCTAATTCAATTTTAAATTTATATTTTTAAACTAAATACAGTTAAAGTGTTACTGATTTCTACCTGTCATGAATTCCTCCAACCAATTCTAAAGGGATTAATTTATTAAATTAAAAAATACAATGCTTTTTTTAAACAACGTTTTCCATAAAATGTTAATTTGGAATTTACAGATTTTTAAGAGACGTGAGATTGAAATCTGTTTGCATCTTTTGTAATAAATCAAATGATTGTTCTTTGTTATAAACTGATTTAAACATGAGTTTGTGAAATGTGCCATAAATAATAAGAATTAATAATAATAATAATAACAATAATAATGTTTTGATGTTGTTTGTGCAGATGTGGTGTCATTTCATGATTGTGACTTGTTTTCTTTACCTTCAACAGATATGTCCTGAATGGCGAAGCGAAGGATGATCGTCCAAATCATTCCAAGAGTCATTTTCACATTCCCATCCACAATTTCTGCAAAAAAATGTGACAGAAAAATGACTGCTCGAATATATAAAGAGCTGAGTAAGTTAAACATAACATTTTGTATTTTTAAAAATATAGGACGTATGTATTTGACATGTAGAATTAATAACCTGCATCTCATAATAACTTTATTACAAAAAATATCAGCAATCCAGATTTACACTACAGTTAAAAATAAAGCATACCTTCAGCTCCAATGGAGACCAGTTTCACACCTTTACTGGTGATGAAGTCAAGGGCTTTGTTGACATTGGCTATCTTGTGAAAACGCATCTTTCCTCTGTCAGGTTTGGGTAACCTCTCACCTGCCAAAATACAGCTTGGTATAAAAAAATTCTTGGTATATATAGTGGATATCACTATTTGTTGAAGAATTACAGCATATCAATATATACAAAACTGTAAAATATTATATTGTACTCATTACATTACTTCACATGCAGTATTCATTGTCTAACATGTTCATTGTGTCTGTCTGCTTAACCGATTTCATTACTTTGACATCTCTGACTAATAGCATTTTCTGTGAAGCTGCTTTGAAAAAATATGTAAAAACACTATAAAAATGAACTTGAATTGAATGAAATTTACCTGAGATGACTTCAAGCAGCAACATTAGTTTGAGGCCATTCCTGAAGTCTTCCTCTATGTTCTCAATCTGTGTCCCAGCTTTTCTCAGGTGAGAGTTACACCAGGCCGTGAACGTCTAGGAAACAAGTACAATGTAGTTTAACATGCAATCCTCCATGCAGACTCGCACACACATCCTCTCAGTTATTAGCAAAGCATATGTATTCTACACTCAGCATTCATGCGTTTAAATGCTACCTAACAGAATCCTTGCACAAAACCACAGGGTGAATAGTCTCACTAAGCCAAATTTGTGGCAGTAGACCAGATTTTATCATAAGACTGTTAAGTCTTAACAGGTTTATTGTGATACCATGAAAGTTTTTGACACCACATTCAGGTCAAAACCTCACTGCATGGGTGACTACAGAGGACAGTGCCAATGAAACTACTTGTCTATCCCAAGAAAAGAGGTAGTAGCAAGTGAACATGCTTGAGCTTCCGTTTACCACAACTGATGTGTAAGTAGATGAATGTTTATATGTGAATAAATGCCTAAATTCAATCTGTTCATCATATAAAGCGATCATGTCTCTTCAGAAAATTTGGACTAATAATGATGAACAGGAAGTGTACTCAGACCAATCAACGAGACAACAGAACAACATTGGCATTATAAAAATCCCCAACACACACTTGCACTGCACACATGAGCATCTACACTTGAGTTGTACTGATGAGTCCATCCTCCAGAAATAACCAGCACCAGTATCCTCTGCATCATCATATGACTGCTCTCCAGAACCAGAAGGATTTGGGTGCTTAAAATTCAGGACATCACATCAGCATCTAAACTCCAGAGTGGATAACACTTTGGCCCTGTTTACTTTACACCTGGTATTAAGATCGATTGGATCACAAGTAGACGAGGGAGACGCATTCCCGTTTACACTTGGTGTTTTAATCCATCTCTTTTGTCCACTTTCTACCACTTCTGTTCTGATTTCTTCGAGGGGAGGGTCTATGGGCGGGTCAATATGGGCTTTTTCAGATCTGTCAATTTAATGGACGAAATAAGCTCATGCAATTTACATATGAACGCGACTGGAGACGACGGAAAAACATACAGAGAGCAGCAGCTTTCGATTCTGCTCTAATATCCGCAAGACGGACATGGTGAATGCGTTAGAATTCAGGAATGGTGAGAGAACATTGTACTTGGTACGTTTTTCATCTTCAAACTTGGGTTTTCAGCCAACAGTTTAAATCCCGTCTGACTAGTGCGCTTCCCATAATGTTTATGCATTAGGTCAGTAGGTGGAGAGTAGACGGTCTTTTGTGGCTGTTTGACCACATGAGCACCTACACTTTGAAAGCAATCCGGTCGAATGGACAAGCTCAAAATGTTTTCGACCCCTTTACACCTGTATTTAGCGTTGTTCACTTGTGATCTGATCGACCAAAATGCATCTTAATACCAGGTGTGAACAAGGCCTTTGTCTACTCAGGTTAATGCTTTTAGATTATTTTTGGACCTACAGACCCTAATAAGTACAATTTACTATTGAGCACAGTGACTTAAAGGGATAGTTCACCCAAAAATGAAAATTATCCCATGATTTACTCACCCTCAAGCCATCCTAGGTGTATACGACTATCTTCTTTCGGATGAACACAATCGGAGATATATTTAAAAATATCCTTAGTCCTCCAAGGTTTATAATGGTTGTGAATGGGGGGCCGCGTTTTGAAGCCAAAAATAATGCATCCATCCTTAAAAAAAAAGTAATCCATACGACTCCAGGTGGTTAATAAAGGCCTTCTCAAGTGATGCTTTTTGTAAGAAAAATATCCATATTTAAAACTTTATAAATTCAAATAACTAGCTTCCAGTGGACGACGCAAGTCGATGTGTGGCGGAAGAGTATTCTTTGACCTGACGCACAACGTAATGACGAACGCGAAGGCAGAGGATAGAGCAAAACAAGTCAACGGTCACGGATTATAAGTCTAAAACAATATTTTTTTAAAGAGAAATGTCTGAGGATTTCGATATAAGAGAAGAGGAGCTTAAATTTGTTGCACAGCCCTATTTGTTTGAACCACGAGAGGTGTCTAAGCTTACAATACTCCAACATCCTGTGTCATACATCACGTCAGAGGATTACTCATTTGGCGCAAGTCAACTTGCGCATTCTGCGTACGGTCGTCCACCGGAAACTAGTTATTTGAATTTATAAAGCTGTAAATATGGATATTGTTCTTACAAAAACGCATCGCTTCGCTTGAGAAGGCCTTTATTAACCCCCTGGAGTCGTATGGATTACTTTTTTTATGGATGGATGCATTATTTTTGGCTTCAAAATGCGGCCCCCCATTCACGACCATTATAAACCTTGGAGGACTAAGGATATTTTTAAATATATCTCCGATTGTGTTCGTCTGAAAGAAGATAGTCATATACACCTAGGATGGCTTGAGGGTGAGTAAAACATGGGAAAATTTTCATTTTTAGGTGAACTATCCCTTTAAGAATCAATGCTTCAGGACCTTTACACCTTTGTGTAGCGCCACAGGTAAAGATGCAAATTATAACTCTATACTCAACCCTATACTGCCAGGGTACAAAATTAACACTCATCAAGCACCATATGAGTGTTAAAATTGGGAATTAAAATAAAATAAAGACAAAAATATGAGGAACACTTAAAATGGGTCTTTACATATTTGTGACAGGTGCAGTTTCATAAAGAGATGGAGACTAGTTAATCTCATGTTACACAACAAAACCTGTGATGCTTCTCACAAATATATAAAGATGTATATATTTCGCCACTGTCGATGATTCCACATACTGCATTCGAATTATGGGCAAATGTACATCCAAATGACAAATGTTGTGACACTCAATGCTATTATGCCAAAATGAGCCAGTAATGCTGGAAAGAGTTTCATAGAACAAAATGTGGCTGAACTGCTGCCCACTCCCAAATCAACGGCTACCCTTTGACCATTTTTTTGGACTCAAAAGTAGTCTTTTTAATCCCTGAAAGCATGCTCAGTCCTGCCACAGTCATTGTTGGGCAGATGAAAGCTTTACTGTGGACTCCACAGTGCATTCCTGCGAGGTAAGAGTGTAAATTTAGCTCTCTCTACAGAGTCCATTTCTGATAAGGGACCTGATGAAGTAGGCTCACATTGAGATGAGAGATAAGAGTGAGAATGTGTTGCATATAACACATTTGTTTATCACATTGCCGCTTCGTCTAATCGGAGAGGAAAGAATTTCATTCATTTTGTAAAACTGTAGGGTGTGTCCACAGTAACATGCCTGTGTGGGGTGATGGTCTCTGGAAGAATAAGAAAGAGTGATTAGACCCTAACATTACATATCAACAAGCAAAACAAGTCTCCATCTAACATTTGAGCCATAGCTTCAGAATTAATTAATATCTTTAAAGTTGATTTGGCAGTAAAGAATCTGTATAAATACAGTGAATAAGTTTCAGTTTAAGGCCTAAATGAATTTTATCATCACCCAACTATGCCAGCCAGGTTTAACTATTTATTAACTGAATCTGAATGGGCTACATTGTGTAAAAAATATAGAAAATAAATAGGCCTATTATGTGGTCTGATATTTTGGAGAATTGTATTCATTTTTCAATCACCAAACATGTAGGGAACTTCAAAATAAAAAATATTGCACATTAAATACTTACAAACTGACTAAATTTGTTCAGAAAGTGTTCAGCCATGACAATCAATGTACATTTTTTGTTTTGCTACAGCAAGAGAATGAATGATACAGCTAGGCGAGAGCAAACAAGCAAGAGAGAGAAAAAGTCCACTTATGTGGTTCTAGTCTATAATAGGATTAAATCTGTGGATTGTTCAGATAAAGCAGAAGATTTAAGATCACCCTGCTTAAAACACAGTTAAGAGACCCTAAAATCTAAATCCCACATAAGGAATCCCTGTTTACAACCCTGACCATCAAAACTTATCATTGGCCAAATCTAGAGCATGATTTGAAATCGAGTCAATAAAGTAGCCTATCTGTCCACGTCAATTCAGAATATATCTGAAAAACACTATTATAGACTACACTATGGAAAAATAAGCTGTTATATATACAAAAGAATTCCCCGCCAAGGACACCGGATTAAGCTACTATAATGCCTTTTGGTCGTGGAGTTAAAATTAGCCCCTGCATCCATTCTAATCCCAAGGACGTCATCCTGTGTTGGAAGCTGTTGGCAGTCCGCATTCCAATCGTATCAGCAACACACACAGAGAGCCGCGAGCTGCTGCGCTATTGTTAGTCCCGTAATCGGTACCCGCTGCATCCATCCTCTGCGCGCGCTCCCGACGGCCGGAACCAAGCCAGACCCCTCCGTGACACTGACAGACCACAGAGCCCATAGCGGGACGGGATTCCTTTGATGACAACTTTAACTCGCCGTTTTAAATGATAAATAAATAAATTAAATATATTAATTAAATTATTAAATAATAGGCTAATAATCATCAAAGCATCAAAGTTTTGATGTTTGAAAGCTTCAATATAGAATTAGTTTGATATTTTAACTAACTATCTGTGAAGCATTATACAATAATAATAATAATAATAATCATAATAATAATAATAATAATAAAAGGAAAGTGCAAACAATGCTTTATTCTGTGGTGTGTTTTTGGGACTCAACTTTCTCTTACCTTTCGTTGCTGTTTTTCCCATGCTGGGTCCAGCAGTAAATCCCGGTCCCATTCATCCTCCTGCATCATGTACTCGTCCGGTTCATATCCATTATCATATGGCACTGAAAGCTCAATCTGATTCATCATTTAACCGTTATACTCTCTTATTTGATGGGTAACTTGTGATACTCGGCTTCTGAGCTTAAGTTTTTGATGGAACTGGACTCTTCAGTATCTCGGGTGTCTCTCTCTCTTTCGTTCGTGTTGGTTTCCAGTCTCGCGGCCGCAGTGCGCGAGCAGTGACAGCAATGAGAGGAGTGACTGTCAATTAGTACTGATGGGTCACATGACCCGTTGTTCTTCCACCCCACTGATCAGTGTTCCACCCGCGGTAACTTCATCCCTCACAAACGTTATTTTAACACACAAACAACCGTTTCAACAAATGTTAGTCACACCTTTAAAGTTACTAAACTCACAACATTACATATCTAATTCACATATAATTCTATAGTAGGCTATATATTCTTTTTCTATTTTGCTTTAATTTTAATGCCATGAAGTGGCATTTTTTTTTTTTTTTTTTTTAATAAATCTGATAAAATTTTGAGGGTCATGCTTAAAACAAGAAACAACTATTTTGCCAATGGTGTAAGAAAATATACTTAAAGTATAAAAGTCTATTGGCCTATATATATATTTTTTTTTTCCTTGATTTTGACAGAGGGAGCGAGTCTACACTTCAGGAAAATCCACAGACCACAATGCACCATGATTGTGACGTCACAGCAGATTGCGCTTAATTTACTCCCACCCCACACAACTGGCTTTTGTAAAATAAAACTATACGCGCTATTTTGACATTTAACCGGCTTTAATACTTGCAGCTTAATCTGACTTTTTTAACACAGTTATAGTTTATTGTATTATTATAATTTTCATTATTTTTATGGTAGCCTATTATTACATAAACTTAATGTCTAATGTTGTTACGTTTATGCTCTGGAAGCAGGACTTGACACTTTTCAAATGACGTGTCTCACTGAGGTTGGGGTTGATCAATGTACCCCGAGTTCACAGGTCGAATGTCCAACTTTTTTTTAAGTGATTACTTATTCAAAATAAGCACCCACTTTATCTTGGCAACTTTACTCTTTTAAGTCAAGTCACCTTTATTTATATATCGCTTTTTACAATGCAGATTGTCAAACCAGCTTTACAGTGATAACAGGAAAATAATTTTGGCTGCACAGCAGCTCTAGAAGAAAATAGTGTCATTGTCCAGTTTAAGTAAGTTCAGTATTGATTCATTCCATTGTAAAAATCATAAGTTATTTTTTAGTTCATTTATCTATACAGCAGCTCTGAAGAGCTCTGTCATCGTCCAGCTCATTTCAGTTTGCATACAATGGTGTCAACACAGGCAGATCAAAAACATTGTCGAACATCAAGTGTCCCCAACTAAGCAAGCCAGAGGCGACAGCGGCAAGGAACCCAAACTCCATCAGGTGACAAAAATGGAGAAAAAAATACCTTGGGAGAAACCAGGCTCAATCGGGGGTTCTCCTCTGGCCAACAACGAACAGTGCATGATTATGATTCAGGCAGCATTACAGGTCAGAAGTCAGATTGGGATCGGAGCAGCCAAAATATTTAATCTAGTTCCATCTGGTTGAAGATCAGATTCATCATACCGGTATGGAAACGGTTTTGTTGGGGATCTGTGCCACTGGCTGTCATGTCGATGAGGCCTTCACAGGATATAGTTGACACAATCTCTGCTGACACTCCAGGGATGCGCTGTGGTCGTGTCTAGGCACAGGTCCTCCATCTGATCTGGATACAGCCCAGGTCAGGCTGACTACGGTAAACCTCGGGATAAACAGAAAGACTAATATTAGCAAAGATGCCATTATTCTTATGATGTAACGAGTACATCGGGTGTTATAGGAAGTGTTCCCGATTCCGGCTGACCTAATTTATGCAGCCTAACAATCCTTTAACGGATGTGAAAATATAAATTGATAATGTGTTATGTGTATGCCAGGTTAAAGAGATGCGTTTTTAGTCTAGATTTAAACTGACAGAGTGTGTCTTCTTCCCGAACAATGCTAGGAAGACTGTTCCAAAGTTTAGGTGCTAAATAGGAAAAGGATCTACTGCCTGCGGTTGATTTTGATGTTCTAGGTATTATCAACTGGCCAGAATTTTGAGACCGCAAGATGTGTAGAACTATAATTAAGAGCTCGCTCAAGTACTGGGGAGCTAAACTATTTAGTGCTTTGTAAGTAAATAACAAGATTCTAAAATCTATACGATGTTTAATAGGGAGCCAATGCAGTGTTGACAGAACTGGGCTAATATGGTCATACTTCCTGGTTCTAGTAAGAACTCCAGCAGCTGCGTTTTTTTTTTTTTTTGTTTTTTTTTGTCATTGAGAGCATATGTCGTAGTTTAAATATATTTTTAAGATGGAAGAATGCGGTTTTACAGATGCTAGAAATGTGGCTTTCAAATAAGAGATTGGTATCAAAGGGCACACCCAGGTTCCAAACTGGCAACGAAGACTTAACAGAGCAGCCGTCAAGTGTTAGACAGTATTCTAGGTTATTACATACAGAGGTTTTTGGTCCAATAATTAGAATCTATGTTTTTCTGAATTTAGTAGTAGGAAATTACTAGTCATCCAAATTACTAGTCATCCAATCAGCTATGCATTCTGTTAATTTTGTGAATTGGTGAATAAGTTTTGTCAGGGTGCGAAGAAAAATAGAGCTAAGTATCATCAGGGTAACAGTGAAAACAAACGCCATGCTTCCTAATGATATCTCCCAAGGGCAGCATGTACAGAGTGAAAAGCAATGGTCCTAGTACTGACCCTTGCTGTACTCCACACTGAACTTGTGATTGGTATGACATCTCTTCATTTACTACTATTCAGATAACTACTATTCAGATTACGGTCAGATAAGTATGATTTGAACCATGCCAGTGCAATTCCACTAATGCCAACATCATTTTAGAGTCTATTAAAAAGAATGTTGTGGTCGATAGTGTCAAAAGACAAGAGACAACCACAATCTGATGAAAAGAGCAAATAATTTGTAACTCTAATGAGAGCAGTCTCAGTACTATGGTACAGTCTAATTCCTGACTGGAAATCCTTGCAGATACCATTTCTTTATAAAAAGGAACATAGTTGTGATGATACTGCCTTTTCTAGTATTTTTGAAAATGTAGATTCAAGATCGGCCTGTAATTGACAAATTCTCTAGGATCAAGTTGTGGTTTTTTAATAAGAGGTTTAATAATAGCCAGCTTAAAAGTTTTCTGTATCCTAGTGACAAAGACTAATTGATATTTAGAAGAGGATCTATGACCTCTGGAAGCATCTCTTTTAATAGCTCGGTATAGGGTCTAACATACATGTTGTTGATTTTGATGATTTAATGAGATTAAACAGTTCTCCCTCTCCTATAGCAACAAATGAATGGAATTTTTCCTCAGGGACACTACAATGCATGATGTGCTCGTTGTACCACAGCGTTGGACTATTTTCTTTAATCTTCTTTAAGCGCAAAGGAGCAACTGTGTCTAATGTGGTGGAAAAAAGAGAGTCAATAGTTTCTGTTGCAACATCGAGTTCTTCTAAATTATCTGGTATGCTAAGGAGGTGAAACTAATCAGGAAGATTATTTATAAAGCAGTCTTTAGTGGTAGAAGTGATAGTTCTACCATATTTGTAACAGCGAGGTGGTTTTGCAGCCTTGGCTAAATGTAGTATACACAAGACTAGATAATGATCTGAGATGTCATCGCTCTGCTGCAGAATTTCAACAGCATCAATATCGATTCCATGTGACAATATTAGATTTAAAGTATGGTTACGACAATGAGTGGGTCCTGACACGTGTTGTCTAACTTCAATAGAGTTTAGAATATCTGTGAATGCCAATCCCAATGCGTCTTTTTCATTATCTATATGGATATTAAAATCACCAACAATTAGGACTTTATCTGCAGCCAGTACTAACTCTGATAGAAAATCAGCAAATTCTTTGAAGTCTGTATGGTGCCCTGGTGGCCTGTATACAGTAGCCAGCACAAATGTCAAATGGAATTTATCACATACACTACATAATGTTACATAAAGCCCCATCACTTCGAAGGAATTATATTTGAAAGACTTCTGAGTAATACTGAAGATATTACTATAAATTACAGCAACACCTCCCCCTTTGCCTTTCAGACAAGGCTCGTGTTTATAACAGTAATCTTGGGGGGTGGACTCATTTAAAGTAATGTAATCGTCTGGTTTTAGCCAGGTTTCTGTCAAACACAGTACATCTAGTTTATAATCTGTGATCATATCATTTACAATAAGTGCTTTTGAAGAAAGGGATCTAATATTTAGCAACCCAAGCTTTATTTTATTTTTTTTCATCTGTACTATATCTGTTTTTTATTTGTTGAACATCAATAAATTGTTTTATTGTCATGTGACCATATATTTTGGAACCACCCATAATTTCTGCCAGACAGTGAAAAGGAGAAGCACATGGGAGGAGTGGAAGGTGCTCATTTACTTTAAAAATTGTTTTTGGCTTGTCAAAGTAAAGTTTTAGCATAACAGATGCAATGGCTGTTACATCAAAGCAAATTTGTCCAGGCCAGAAATATGATCCATACTGGTGATTTAGGTCTAAAAATATGATCCATATTGGTGATTTAGCAATGTATAAAACTATGCAAATCATTTAGCTAAATATTAGCCTGAATTAGTAAGCTAGTTAGTTTGGTCCAAAATGGCAGATATGGGGCAAAGTGAGCCAAATGCTGTGGGATAAATTTAAGTAAGTTAGTAAGTTTTAACTTACCTCACCATAAGGCACTGAAGTTAAGTTAAATCTCTGAAGTATACTGGTATAATTTCAATGTAACATTATGCAACTGGTTTAGTTTATCATTTTTTATTTTTATTTTTTTAGGTCTGAGTTTATTTGATAGGAACAATGTACAAGTACACCAAATCCTTCTCTGACAAGACTCAGAAGATGATTTTCACCAGATTACAATCACATATAATATCTTTCCACCTGTAGTACCAAATGGCCTAACATGTTTGACATTGCAGAAAAGCTACAGAAAAGTAAAATGTTTATTAGTTTCAGTGACATTTATTTATTAATTATAAGTTTTTATTTAATTTTACTCAACTTAACTCTCTGTTTAGTCTGTTTTTGGGAAGGTTACAACTTTTATGTTCAACATATTGTTTAGGATTGTTTCACAGACAAGGCTTAAGCCTAGTCCTAGACTAAGATGCATGTTTTAGCTGTTTTAACTGAAAGCAACTTGCACTGACATATCTTAAAATATGTCAGTGCCATTGTTTTGTCTCAAGATGCACACCAGTAATATATTTTTTTTCTAAGGCACGTTTATAAAAGCTACTTAAATGTCCTAATTAAACTAAGGCCTAATCCTGGTTTAATCTAAGCCCTGTCTGTGAAACCAGGCATTTATGTTAAGTTAGCTTTAAGAAAATAAATACAACGATTTGTAAAGAAAAACTGGATTATTAAATTAGTTTTTAAAATTTCATGAGTTTGCATCAGATTTATTTAGATGGACAGTTTACACCCAGATGGTGCAACTTACCCACTGACTCAGATCAGCTTACCCCTAACCTGGGGCAAATTAAGCCACAGGAACACTTTTTTATAAGAAGCTATGTTTTTAGAACCCTTTGTCATAGATGCATTTAAAATGATAGGAAACATCCTGAAAGTACTTTAGATATTTTCATTGTACTTATGCCTCATTTAGTCTTATTTTGTATCATATTAGACTGATTTATGAAGGATCAAGTGACACTGAAAACTGGAGTAACTATTTATTAGTTTTCATTATTGACTGTGGTAATTTCTTACTTACCTTTCTTATGTGTGTTGGTAGACCCAGAACTATATATAGGGGTGAATTCAGGTTGATTGAGGCACTTTTTCCCAGTCATCTCAATGGCAAAAAGTGTCTCAATCATCCTGAATTCTCCCCTATATGATCCTAGATTTAGCAAAGGGTTTGTAGTTTTCGCAATATGTAAGAACATTGGCAGTTAAAGATGTGTTGGATGGCAAAATTCCCTGCAAGATGCTCTTCGGACAAGAGAACATGATCATCAGGTTTTGCACAAACTCTTGGAGTTCATGCAGCTCAAGTGTTGCTGTCATAAAATCAAAAAAGATATTCTGTAGGTTACATCAATTCATTAATTTTTTAATTCAACTTTTCACTCAAATTGTTATACTGATATAATCAACAGAAGATGAAATATTCAATCAGACATTTTTGGTATGTTGCTTAAAAAAATCAACCTCAGAATGACCTCAAAAATCACCAGCCAATAGAATTTTAAATTTTCCAGAATTAAGTAATTATTGTAGTATAGTATTATGCAAGAGTCTAAGTTTTGGCATTCATAAATTTCTAATACAATCTCACAATTTTTTTATGAAATGAGGCAAAAAAAGACAACTGAAAATGACATCATAGATTTTATTTCTGTAAAAAAAAATCCCACTTAAAACCATTTCCATATGCACATTTAAAAAAAAAAAAAAAGAAGAAGAAGAAGAAGAAGAAGAAGAAGAAGAAGAAAAAAGACAGACATTGTTTGCATTGGCCCCAGGAATTAAGAAAATACTCTTTGGTTCATAAAACATTTTTGTAACAGATTTTTTTTCTTTTAGTCTTAAAAGTTGGTCTTGCACTGTGCTGTGTTTCCCATAACAGTTATATTAAGGTTTATGGAGTGTTCAGTGGTTTAAATAAAAGACTTGAGTAACTTCTCAAAAAATGGAGGTCTGTTGGAGTTTAAGACGTGACTGAAAGTGCAAAAGAAACATATGGAGTTCAATCTTTCAACCCTAAATAAATAACTAAAATAAAATATTTGATTGGATCTATGCATATTTATAGTTTCTACAGTCAGGGAATATCCTGCCCAAAAACCTCACAGCATTTCTAGGTCTATTATTTGAGTAAAAGGGCACAATAGAAGAAATGCATAGATTGATGCATAGTCATTCATAAACACACATCATATTGACTAAAACTGACACTAAACAGGAAATAAGAGAAGAAAAGAAGTGATCATTCCATCTCGGACACTGCACAGGGTCGTCTGAATTCTTGACCTCGTTCGTGTATCCATTTGTTCGATACTGGAGGTAAAGAGAGAACAAAAAATAAAACAAGTGAGAACACACACACATACACATACATACATATACACACACATACATACATATGTATGTGTGTATGTGTGTGTGTGTGTGTGTGTGTGTGTGCGCGCGTTTTTGTGATTTATGAGGACACAAATTTGTATAATGACAAGGGTATTACACTGGTATTATGAGGTAAACATGAAATATGAGGACATTTCATGAGTCCTCATATTTAAAATAGCTTTAAAAACATACTAAACAATGTTCTATTAAAAATGTAAAAATGCAGAATGTTTTCTGTGATGGGTAGGTTTAGGGGTAGGGGTAGTGTAGGGGGATAGAATGTACAGTTTGTACAGTATAAAAACCATTACGCCTATGGAATGTCCTCACTTTGATAGCAAAACAAACCTGTGTGTGTGTGTGTATTCTCACTTGTTTTACACTTGCTTTATTTTTATATATATATTATACACACACAAACATATATATATATATATATACTGTATACACACACACACACACACGTGCATATATATATATACACACACACACACATACTCACCCCATTTGTTGCCCACTAATACTGGACAGGCAGCATGTCTTGTGCTGTAATCTCCTTCTCCACTGGCAAAAAGGTTATACCAGAATACTGCTGTACCCTGAAAGGTAAGAGAGAGTGAATATTAAAATGAATTTACTAGTTTACACATGAAGAAAATGATTTATTTTTAGTGGTGTTTCACCTTTTTAGGCCACACTGCTGCCCCTACATCAGGGAAGACTGTAGCGCCCCCTGCTGAAACGTCACTCATCTGCAACACATCAAAAAAGTCATGATACTTGCCCCTGCAGACATCCCCAATATTAACAGTCTGTTAAGGGCTATTATAATTCTACCAGTAACGTCTGCATAATCATGCCCGCCATCTATCAATAGGTTTTACTCTTTGTCTGGACACCTCTTTAGGCTCAGCCCTGTTGGTGGATCTGTCTCAGGACTCGGCGGTTAATTTTCAATAAAGCATTGTTGACTTGAATTCACTTCTGTTGCAGAACCTCACAGTGCTAAAGTCATGGGAGATTACAGTCCTATAGTCCGTCAATTTTTTCTCCCAAATTAAGCCAGTTGATAAACAAGGGGTGATGCGAATTATTCCGGCCCACCCACACTTTTAGAGCCTTATCATCCACTTTTTGCATCTGCCACTGCTATAATGTTATATTACTTTACATTTTATTGCAAGCATTTTAACGAGCATATTTAGTTATAAAATCAGACAGTAATGATTGCATATAGTGTGTTATGTGTGTCTGCATGTCAAAGTTAGGTTACTCACATAAAAGAGCCAAGTGGCAATTCTGTTTCCTGTTCCCAGTTCTTTAAAGGCATCTGGTTCATCTTTCTGTATTTATAAGAACACAGTGTAAAAACACTCGAGACACAAGCTTACACTACTGTTCAAAAGTCTGTGGTCTGTAAGATTTTTTTCAGGTTTTTGAAAAAAGAAGCTCACCAAGGCTGCATTTATTTTATGAAAATACAGTAAAAAACTGTAATATTGTGAATATTATTGCAATTTAAAATAACTTATCTATTTCAATATATTTAAAAATCTGATGTATTTTTGCCATCTTCCTGTGGTGACAAAGCTGAATTTTCAGCATCATTACTCCAATCTTTAGTGTCATATGATCCTCCAGAAATCATTCTAATATGCTGATTTGGTGATCAAGAAACATTTCTTATTATTATCAATGTTGAAAACAGTTGTGCTGCTTAATATTTTTGTAGAAACCGTGATACACTGTTTTCAGGATTCTTTGATGAATAGAAAGTTCAAAAGAACAGCATTTATTTGAAATAGAAATCTTTTGTAACATTATAAATGGCTTTACTGTCACTATTGAACAATTTAATGCATCCATGCTGAATAAAAGTATTCATTTTTATTTTATTTTCTTTTTTTAAATCTTACGCCACACTTTTGAATGCTATGCTGATTTATAGTGCTGATATATGTGTCTTTTTATCTGTGAACTCACCCTTCCAAAGTCAAAATGAGGTTCGTACTGACCACCAACTCCATAATTTGCAACCTGAGATTAAAAACATTGCTTATATTTAACAGAGCAATATTACAACAGGTGGATTCTTGTTACATGAATGTGTCATCATACTTTAAGCATCTGATTGGCCGGTTGTGTGAAAGTTCCTCTTACCTGCAGCTCTTCTGCTGTGTCCATTTCCAGGCCTGTTACATCCTCGACACGCTGGTTAATCCTTTCAATTGTAGAATGCTCATATCCAGACAGCCAAGCACTAGAATGGGGGGGGGGTGTTGAAAAAAAGTGAAACAACTATATACAAAAGCAATTAATATTCCATTATACATAATAAACAGACCACATGCAACACCATGCACATGAATGATTTTCAGACGTTTTCACATCATGTTTATGGTGAAAAGATTTCTGAAGTTGAATTTATTTTATTTAGTTATAAATGTGAAAAAGTCTGATTGTGATAAAGTCAAACCGGCAGGTGAAGCCATTAAGAGTGGAAAGAGAAATTAAAAAGAAAGCGGGGACAGCAGTCAGCAAAATGAGTTCACATTCCTCAGAAAATATCAGAGTAAAGGAATTCAGCAACACTGGTCTCATTCAGGATTATGAGTGAGTGAGTGTGTGTGTGCGTGCACGTGTGTGTGCGTGCGTGTGTGTGTGAGAGAGAGAGAGAGAGAGAGAGAGAGAGAGAGAGAGAGAGAGACCCCTCAGCCACTGCAAATCAACTGAGGTAAAACATAAATCTTAACCATGATTTCTCACATGGCACTGTAATTTTCCCCTTAAATCATTGCTAATTGACACCTACATCATTCATACAAAAAAAAAAAAAAAAACTACTGTTCAAATGTTTGGAGTCTGTAAGATTATATGAAGTCTTATGATCACCAAGGCTGCATTTATTTGATCAAAATTACAGTAAAATCAACACAATTGTGAAATATTATTACAATTTCAAATAACTATTTTCTATTTTAATATCTTTAAAAGTTTAATTTATTCCTGTGATGGCAACACTGAATTTTCAGCAGACATTTCTTCTGTCTTCAGAGTTACATGATCCCTCATAAATCATTCTAATATGCTGATTTGCTTCAGAAACATTTTGAAAAACAGTTGTACTGCTTAATATTTCTGTGGAAACTATGATACTTTTTTTTCAGGATTCTTTGATGAATATCAAAGATAAATGAATTTTCAAAAGAACAGCATTTATTTGAAATAGAAATCATAATAAATGTACTTACTGTCACTTTTGATCAATTTAATGTCTCTGTGGAATAAAAGTATTAATTTCTTTTAAAAATGTTACTGACCCAAACTTTTGAATGAGTGTATATGCCATTTATTTTAATATATTTATCCTCTCTACATAATGTTAGAGGTCTTAAACTCACAAACTGACACATTTAAAGGTTTTTTTGTGTGAAAGGAGGAGCCCTCAAGTGTTTCAGCATCTCCACCCAGTCTGCCGATGCTGAGACGTGCGTTCTAAAACATACACCCTCATAATAACTAGGATAAGTTAAACCACTCTGGTGTGGGTGGAAATGTGAGTGAGATGACAGAACTATGTATAGCTCTATTAAAAAAAGCACAGACTCAAACGGCTGGTCATGCAGAGACTGAGACTAAGGCACTGTGCGGTATGTGTGCACAATTATTTATTTATCGATTCTCTAACATTTCAAATAGTATTAATATTAAGAGGACTGTAGTAGAAGAAAGACTCCAACATTTGCTGCCTGTGAGAGTGGATCACCAAACCTTCTATGGCCAAGTGAAGGTTGGATTTTTGAATATCAGCACACAGTTGTTCTTTGGCTTTTGTTGGTTTTGTTCTTTGGCTTTTGATCCCTTACCTCTTGGAGACTCTGTACTGGGCAGTGGTGAGTTTTCCCGTAATGGGATCGTGCACAGTGGCTCGCTTTAGCTATTCACCATTACACAAAGCAAAGAGGAGAGAGAGAGAGAGAGAGAGAGAGAGAGAGAGAGAGAGAGAGAGAGAGAGAGAGAGCAGAGGTTGAAAGAGGAGAAAGAACACACAAAGCATAAGGACATAGGCAGAGTAAGTATAGATAAAAGATAGGAAAAAAGGGGAGAGAGAGAGAAAGAGAAGTCATTTTAGTGTCATTTTCTGAACTTGAAGCCATGTAAAGAACAGGGACAGAACTGTACACCAGCAGTGATGCAAAATTTTACATAATTTCGACTCCTCAAGTAACATAAATCCTCGAATTACA
Organism: Mylopharyngodon piceus; assembly: GCA_039654765.1. Taxonomy (NCBI): domain Eukaryota; kingdom Metazoa; phylum Chordata; class Actinopteri; order Cypriniformes; family Xenocyprididae; genus Mylopharyngodon; species Mylopharyngodon piceus. The sequence goes on from CM077449.1 coordinate 25,562,362, forward strand.
AAATTCTAAACTTTCAAATTGCAATTTTGAATCAGTCTGTCCCTGTTCAAGCCCTCCACAAAGAGCACATGACGACTACCGCAAGAAAAAGTAACAAAGTAGAGCATTTCTTACTCTTTCTTTCTACTTTATCCATCACCATGACAAAAAGACAGCAAGACAAGCATGAAAAGCTCCTCAGCATAAAAGCAATACATACATAAATTCTAGATTTCAGTATGCTCTAAAATAATACTTCATATATACACTCACCAACCACTTTATTAGGTACACCTTGCAAGTACAGAGTTGCCCCTTTTGCCTTTAGAACTGCATTAATTCATTGTGGCATAGATTCAACAAGGTGCTGGAAACATTCCTCAGAGATTTTGGTCCATATTGACATGATAGCATCACGCAGTTGCTGCAGATTTGTCGGCTGCACATCCATGATGCGAATCTCCCGTTCCACCACAGCCCAAAGGGGCTCTATTGGATTGAGATCTGGTGACTGTGGAGGCCATTTGAGTATAGTGAACTCATTGTCATGTTCAAGACACCAGTTTGAGATGATTTGAGCTTTGTGACATGGCGTGTTATCCTGCTGAAGGTCGGCATTAGAAGATGGCCACACTGTGGTCATAAAAGGGTGGACATAGTCAGCAACAATACTCAGGAAGGCTGAGCAGATTAAATGATGCTCAGTTGGTACCAAGGGGCCCAAAGTGTGTGAAAATATCCCCCACACCACCAGCCTGAACCACTGATACAAGGCAAGATGAATCCATGCTTTCATGTTGTTTATGCCAAATTTTGACCCTACCATCTGAATGTCGCAGCGGAAATCAAGACTCATCAGACCAGGCCGTGTTTTTCCAATCTTCTGTTGTCCAATCTTGCTGAGTCTGTGTGAATTGTAGCCTCAGTTTCCTGTTCTTAGCTGACAGGAGTTGGCACCGGTGTGTCTTCTGCTGCAGTGTTTGCTTCAAGGTTGGACATGTTGTCCGTTCAGAGATGCTCTTCTGCAGACCTCGGTTGTAACGAGTGTTTATTTGAGTTAATGTTGCCTTTCTATCAGCTCAGACCAGTCGAACCATTGTCCTCTGACCTCTAGCATCAACAAGGCATATTCGCCCACTATAAACCCTAGAGATGGTTGTGTGTGAAAATCCCAGTAGATCAGCAGTTTCTGAAATACTCAGAACAGCCCATCCGGCACCAACAAACATGACACGTTCAAAGTCACTTAAATAATTTTTCTTCCTCACTCTGATGCTCAGTTTTAACTTCAGCAGATCGGCTTGGCCATGTCTACATGCCTAAATGCATTGAGTTGCTATGTGATTGGCTGATTAGATGTTTGCGTTATCAAGCAGTTGAACAGGTGGTACCTAATAAAGTGGCTGGTGAGTTTTTATTCTATGTTTTAGTTATTTAAAAAAAAATATTACAATTTTTAATAGCAATTAATTCAACAATTTTGATTTATGATTCTCAGTGTTTTGCATTGTTTCTGCTAAGGAGGTCTCAGACTCTAGGGGTCGGTAAAGGCACGACGGTTTGTTTTTTTGGCTGCATTCTGAACACCCACACTTATTGCCTTACCTCTTACTGATCCTGTAGGGGGCGGTCTCGAGTACGCCCGTGATGGGATTGGATATAGTAGCCCTACGGAGCTGAGGAGCCAGATATGGATTACACACAGGCTCCTGTACAGCACTTTCATCCCCTCACTCATATTTACTACATTTATATAATAAAGTTACTCTTCTATATTCATATCATTCTTTCATGCTTCTAAACTTGATTTTTTTTCTTATGATTCAACAGTCATATAAGCTATCTCCAAAAAATATAATAAAACAGCCAAAAAATATAATAAAATGTATTTAAATGATTTATCATATAAAATGTATAATAATTTGTTTTAAGTTAAAAGAATAACCAAATCACAAGTTAAAACTCTGCAAATCACAGCATAACTTCAAAAAGCCCAACTCACTCTGGGTTTTGCCATCTCCTTCACTGTCTCGATCTCACTGTCAGAGATGATGTCATGATAACGGACAATACGTGGGCGGTCCCACTCATCTTCCTGCTTCACTGGAGCCAAAAGCAACCGTGGATTACGATTGTTGTCATAGTAACGGCAAAACAGGCGGCTTTGTCTGCGTGGGGTCTGCAAGTAAAGAAAGCAAAAGAAAGAATTTGAGAAAAAAAATTAAAACATGCAAAAAGTAGTGGAAAAAAATGGATTCTTTCTGCTCACCAGTTTCACTCCCTCTCCTCTGCACAGCATTTCATATTTCTTCCTTTCTGGCAGAGGGTCTTTGGACCGTTTCCTCTGAGCATCACGTTTGTCCAGCACTTTCTGCTCTCTTTTTTTATTTTCCACTTCCTTCTTCTCGGCCTCTGCCTTTCTCTGCTTCTCCAGCTGGAACTCAAAGTACTTTAGGTTCCCATTGGCTCTGTGGTGATTTGGATCTGAGATTCACATACAAAGGCAATTTTAAGTTAAATATCATATTTTAGTGTCATCAGTCCTCATTTCTATGTCTTGTAAGTTCATTTTGCCCTTCCTTACAAAGTCATACAAGACATTCTATTTATTCATTCACTCATTATAGAATAGGTGGCTATTTTCTATGTAGGCTACTCGAAAAAAACTAAAAATCCAAAATATATGTACTAAAATTCTGGCTTTTCCCAATAATCCAATAATTATTTTAATACTAAATAAATAAAAAATAAACTATGAAAAATAAAACTCAATCGTTTTAAATGCTACAGTAAGTTTTGAGATTTGCTAAAAAATACATTTACCCAGTGTTGTTATTGTTAACTATAACAAACATTTAAAAATAATTTTTGAAATAAAATATAAATATTAGATAAAAAACTTAATCTTAAAAAACAAAAATTGGCAACTGAATGTAATAAATAGGTTTAAGTTGAAGTACTAAAATTGCTGAAATGAAAACTGAAATAAAAATTAATTAAAGCTAAACAGAAATAAAAAAGGTATTTAAATGCACATAACAAAATGACTAAAACTTCAAGGGTTAGTTCAACCTAAAATGAAAACTAAGTTATCATTTACTCACCCTGGTATTGTTCTAATGCTGTATGCCTTTCTTTCTTTTATGTGCCACAAAAGGAGAATTTTTTTTAAAAAATGTTCCGCTCGCACTTGTCTATATAATGGCAGTGAATAGCGACCAGCATCAAGCTTTTTGAAAAAGACGCAAAAGTATCACAGAATCATCCCATGTGACACGTGCCATATATCCCACATGTTCTGGGGGTATACGATAGGGTTTGGTGAAAAACAAACCAAAATTTAAAGGGTTAGTTCACCCCAAAATGAAAATTCTGTCATTATTTTATTCATACCCATGTCGTTCTAAACCTGTAAGACTTTCATTCATCTTCGGAACGCAAATGAAGATCTTTTTGATGAAATCTGAGAGCTTTCTGTCCCTCCATTGACTGCCTTTGCAACTGAAACTTTGACGCTTCAAAAAGTTCATAAAGAGATCGGAAAACTAATCCATATGTATCGAGCGGTTTAGTCCAAATTTTCTGAAAAGACCTGATCGCTTTTTATGATGAACAGATTTAATTTAGGCTTTTACTCACATGTAAACATTGATCAGCGAACATAGGCAGAAGCTCAAACCTGAATAACGCACAAGAACAAACCTTTTCCAGAAGCTCAAACGTACTGCGTAAACAATGAGGTTCATTTTCATGTGTTACACAGCACGTTTGTGCTTCCAGAATAGGTTTGTTTGTAACTATAATAACTAGCTTCCGGCAGACATCCATACGCATCAATCTGTGATGGAAGAATAACCCCTGACCCGACGCATGACGCAATGATGAATGGGGAAGGACAGAGCAAAACAAAACACTGGTCACGAATTAGAAGTCTAAAACGAGAATTTTTAAAGAGAAATGTCGGAGGATTTCGATATAAGAGAAAAGGAGCTTGAGTCTGTTGCATAGCCCTATTTGTTTAAACCACGAGAGGTGTCTAAGCTTATGATACTCCTACATCCTACATCAGACATCGCGCCGGGGTTAATCTTGTGGCGCAAGTTGACTTGCACAGTATGCATACAGTCGTCTGCCAGAAGCTAGTTATTTTAGTGTATTAAGTTTTAAATAAGGATATTTTTCTTACAAAAACCCATCGCTTCACTTCAGAAGGGCTTTATTAACCCCCTGGAGCCGTATTGATTATTTTTATGATGAATGGATGCATTTTTGAGGGCTTTCAAAATCACGCCCCCATTCACTAACATTATAAAGCTTGGAAGAGCCAGGATATTTTTAAATATATCTCTGAATTGTGTTCGTCTGAAAGAAGATAGTCATATACACCTAGGATGGCTTGAGGGTGAGTAAATCATGAGATAATTTTCATTTTTTGGGTGAACTAACCCTTTAATTTTCATTTTAGGGTGAACTAACCCTTTAAACTAAAATTAAAATGAAAACTGAAAGTATAAAAATAAAAGCTAATTCAAAATCGTAATAAATACTATGTAGTATATAAACAACACTAAAATAGCACTGCATTTAACCATGTTATTATATTATTAATTTTATTTTTTTTTTACCCAGCTTCAGCATCCTCTTGGTGAGCTCGAGGGCTCGCTCTAGTTCCCCCTGCTGGTAGATGGCATAACTGAGGTAGTCCATAACTGTGACCTTGTCTATGGTGGATTCCTCGCCTTCATCCAGCTGTGTGAGGGCCTGAGCCATCCAAAGCTCTGTGTGATAGTAATCTGCCTCGGAGTATGCAATCTTCCCCAGCTCATAGCAGTCTGCCACCGTCATCCGGCTCTTGTGCACAACACCTGAGGTCACACCAGTAAGGAGACACACAAAAACAAGTGGTCTCTTAATTAAATGTCACATATTCACTTGCGTTGTTCTAATTATCATGATACTAATATGATTTTGATGTTGTTTTTAAAGATATCTATTTTGTTGCTGCCCCAAAGGACAGCCTTCTCCCCTGTCAATCAATCACTGGACTACAACAAGGGTTAACTTTCTAAATAATCATCTGTAGTTAAGTAGTCACAGGAGAATTTGAAACACACATCATCTCCAGGTGTAAACAACTAGTCGGTGGTGTTTCCATTTCTTTAAAATGGCACAGACATTATCGCTCCATCCCATGGGAACATTTGAAAGAATTTCCGAAGAAATATAATAGCAACTTATCACAGACAAAGCATGGTGCTTCTCAAAGAGTTCACACAGTCCGCGGTAACGCAATGTGCTTGATAAAGATTTGCAAGCAGTCTGGAATGCATAAACACATAGACATGCACAGTCACTCACCAGGCAAGTCTCCATTAGAGATGGTGTTGGCAGACAGCTGGTATGTGTCCTGTAATCTAAGCAAAGCTTTGGCTGCTCCTGTCTGGTCCTCGTCTGTTGGGAAAAACTGTCTCTGGACTGTCAGATTAGAGATAAATCCTACAAAAGAGAACAGACAAGAGAGGCTTGACATTGAGGATTACAAGATTACATCAGATTAAGAGGATTATAACACATATAAAGCAAATACCATATTATGCAAAAAATGCTATTACTACTGTATGACTAAAATCATACATCACCGTAACACTGCAGTACTGTTCAAAGGTTTGGGGTCAGTACAATTCTCTTTACAGTTATTTATATTTTAATTCAGCAAGGACGTAATAAATTGAGCAAAAGTGACAGTAAAAACACTGGACATGATTTCTATTTAAAATAAATGTTGTTCTTTTTAACTTTCTATTCATCGAAGAATACAGACAAAAAAAAATTATCACCGTTTCCACAAAAATATGAAGCATCACAACTGTTTTCAACATTGATAATAATAATAAATGATTCTTGAGCAGCAAGCCATCATATTAGAATGATTTCTGAAGGATCATGTGACACTGAAGACTGAAGTAATGATGCTGAAAATTCAGCTTTGCATCACAGGAATAAATTATTTTTAAAAGCATATTAGAATAGAAAACCATTATTTTAAATTGTTATAATATTTCACAATATTATATATTTTTTACTGTATTTTTGATCAAATAAATGCAGGCTCGGTGAACATAAGACTTCTTTCAAAAACATTTAAAAAAAAAAATCGTACCAACCCCAAACGAATAACAGTATTATATGACATACACTACCATTTAATAGTGTATGTCATATAATACTGTTATTCGTGCTAAAAATTCAAACTGAAAATGTTTTATATGTTTCCTAACCATTCAGAAAGGTGGACTTGATGGGTAAATACCAAATAAATCAGTCATTCTTAATAAATGAAAAAGTCAGATATCAGTTCAAAAACAGCTTCACAGTATGCAACACTTGAGACAGTAAAAAACAGTAACTATATAAATATATTATATATATAAATAAATATCTTTTTAAAAGAGCTATATAATGTCATTCCGCCCATCCCTAATTACTGTGTCAGACTTGGACTGTCACTAACCGTTGGTGGTGTCTTTCAGCACCAGGCTTTCCAGGTCGGCCCACTCACTGTTGAGTCTTTTCATCAGTTTGAATGCATTGACCGGGTGCCCCAGGAATCCCTCTGGGTCTTGCGTGGCTGTGTTCGTCAGTGAGTCCAGTTTGTCTGCCCACCTGATGCAAGTAAAGAAACAAAATATTCACCAGCTATCAATGAGCTGCCAAATGACTACTAGAAAGAGAAACTTTTTTATGAAATGATCTGTGAGTTAAAGGACAATCACAGCTCCCCATGCAGACGGACATGTTTCATATGTGTGCGCGTGTTTACTCACTCTTTGACCTGCTCTAGTCTGTTCTCCTCTTGTCTAATGTATTCTTTTAGCGATGTCACCAGGCCCTTCTCTGTGTACAGTAGGTCTGTCATCTGGCCTACAAATCAAAAAGTTAAACATCAAATCTGAAACAGAAGACTAAATATTACACAAAGCTCCAATGAAAAATTTGTTAAACACCCTTTCAGGTGCTAACAAAATTTTTCAGATATTTACTTAAATTGTAGTACAGATAACAGCATCAAACTAAAATTTACTTGGGTTGGAATTACTTGGGTCATAAGTGATTTTTGAAGTGGTTTCTCCCAATGACCACCATGGATTAAGGGAGTCCAGTTCAGTTGCGTAAAAGTACTACATTTTCATTTATTTTCATTTTCATTTATTTTATTTTATTTTATTTATTTATTGCTATGGGAGTATATCCATTTTATTCACTGATTGGCATAAAACACCACCTGCTTCTGAAATCCCCTCAGATTCAAATTACACTTGTTTTATTTGATGGATGGATGGATGAATGAATGGATGGATGGATGGATAGGCATACATATATATATATATATATATATATATATATATATACACAGTGCTGCTTGAAAGTTTGTGAACCCCTTGCAGAATCTGTGAAAATGTGAATAATTTTAACAAAATAAGAGGGATCATACAAAATGCATGTTATTTTTTATTTAGTACTGTCCTGAGTAAGATATTTTACATAAAAAATGTTTACATATGGTCCACAAGACAAAAAAATAGCTGAATTTATAAAAACAACCCGCTCAAAAGTTTGTGAACCCTTGATTCTTAATGCTGTGTGTTGTTACCTGGATGATCTACGACTGTTTTTATGTTTTGTGATGGTTGTTCATGAGTCCCTTGTTTGTCCTGAGCAGTTAAACTGCCCAATATTCTTCAGAAAAATCCTCCAGGTCCCGAAAATTCTTCAGATTTCCAGCATCTTTTGCATATTTGAACCCTTCCCAGCAGTGACTGTATGATTTTGAGATCCATCTTCTCACACTGAGGACAATTGAGGGACACAAACACAACTATTAAAAAAGGTTCAAACATTCACTGATGCTCCAGAAGGAAACATGATGCATTAAGAGCCGGGGGGTGAAAACCTTTTTTAATAGTTGTGTATGAGTCCCTCAGTTGTCCTCAGTGTGAGAAGATGGATCTCAAAATCATACAGTCACTGCTGGAAATGGTATATTGGAAATATTGTACCATTGCACCATTTTTACCATATGATTTGATGGTACCTTGTTATAATTGTTTGCATGAAAAGGAAACAAATACATAAGAATAAAAATGGAATGCATAACAAATAAAAATAATAAAAGCAGAGAATACACCTATCTGGATGGAAGAGTCAGAATATTTGTCCCAAATCTTTAGTATCTCACAGCAATTAGATGTTTCGTATAGACCTATACACCATTCTTCTATCTTTTTCTTCTTTCAAAGACTGATGATAAAAGTAGTTACATTGTTAAACCACCTATAGAAATGTAGTAAAAATAGCTAGTAACACTAAAAACATTTATGTTTTGAAATTACTGACAAGAATCTCTCTTAAATGACCAGTTTCTCATATCATTGAGACTTCTGTAAAATAACCTGACTGAATCACTCTCTCTCAGAGCCTGAGACAAGATGATTATTTCCCTGGGTTTAGACTTCCTTCTGTCTCTTTCCCCTCCCCACACACACACCATTGTGTTTTTCAAGATGAGAAAACTGACTGAGATTACAGGAGGAAAATTTTAATCCTCCCCAATTCTGATGAAATACATATGGTTGCAAGATAAAAATTCCAACTCAGTGATTTAATTAAACCTCTAAAGTTGCAAACATTATTTTGTTAAAATACAAATAATAATATTCTGTTAAAATAATAATATTGGTCATTACTTCAACTTAACTGGGTAGTTGATTTCTAGTTCCCAGCATGCTTTCCATAGGACTGGATAAGGAGAGTAAATGTTGAAATTAAGTATTATTTTATGTGTTTTAGGAAAAGGAAAGACTAATCTATTAGAAGTTGTCATAACCCAAAAAGAGTGATGAAAAAAGAAACGTTAATTTTCTGTCGAGTCTTTAATGTTTACTCCAGGCTTTTCTTTGAGTTTAACAATCTGCAATCAAGATTCACACTAACTTTGAGGAGGATAGCACTCTTTGCTTGTGCTACATCTTTTGCAGCTATAATTGTAATACATCTGTGAGATTAGTGTCTGTATAGCCTCTAAACCCTTTTTAAAGTGTTTCATTAAAACACACTCATCATTTTAGTTATTTACCTTACTGTTAGTGATGTGCTCATCACACAAAAAACATCCTTTAGACTTTGTTCAAATATTTTCCCATAAAGTGAAACATTCATTCAGATCATCCAATTATCCTTATTATCATCCTCTACTCACTCTGACCATCAAAAACAAAACATTTACAATTAGAAACTTTTCCTTTTCTTCACCAATATTTCCTTTACGTTCAAAACACTAATTTTAGCCTTTTGTTTAATTTGACACCTTTTTTTAAAACCCCTTTAGCTTTTCTAATGTCACTAGTTTACCTGAGATAATCTTTCTGCACATTTAGCAACTATTAATCAAGTAATACTGCTCCTGCTTATTTGATCTTAAAACATTATTTTAGTTGTTGTCAAGCAAGATGATTTGTATAGCTATAATGGTCATCATAAACCTTCACCACTTGGTCACAAGCACTTCCTACATGTTTCATATGTTTGGCAGGATATATAGCCTAATCAGGTATTGATACAAGGCAGAAAAACACAATGGAAGATCGTCTCACCTATAGAAGTGAAGAAATCATTGTGGGCGTACAGGGAACGGAAGAAGAAACTCAACAGGAACCAAGACAACGCCATCCTAAGAGAAACAGACAGTGTCATTGTGATACATCTAACAATGCATTGCACAACATCTTCCTGACAATATCAGAAGAATTTATTGTTTCTGCCTTTTGAGGTAGAAAATAGATACTACAACAAACTTTTAAGGCAAGGAAAATGCATTACTGAAGCTACTAACACATGCAGACTGCTTAAAATGCAACAAAATACATTGGATAATTAGGTTTTGGTTGCTGTAACCCTCAGTGCACACCCATTTTGATACACATGGCTGCATGTGGTCACTACTGGCTCAGAATTTTGGCACAATGTGGCATCCAGAGAGCAAACAAAGAGCATCACGCTGGGCCTGTGGGAAGATCCCTTTTGTGTGTTTAAGCCAGTGTCAACGTGTATAAACAAGATGTCACGATTGTTTGTTGAAAAGGACAAATATGGCAACCAGTGGTAAGCCTTAGAGTAAAGGGAAAGCCTCATTGGACAAATGCCCTGACAAACTCCATTACACACATAATCATAAGCACTTGCATTATTTGCATTATTAGTTACAGCTACTGTATCATAGCCTGTTAACTGTCGAGACACATGGTGCTCTTGTCTTTTTTATTGCCTTTTTTCCATCACATATTTCATCATAAATAAGAAAGGTATCTAAAGCTTAAACACTCAAAATTCATCCTGTGAAAACCGTTTTGAAATTGGACACTGCGTTACAATGAAAACTGTACTTTAAACCCTTTTTTTACTTAATCTGCTGCAATAATCTGCTGACTGCCTTCTTTGAAAATATACCAACCTTAAGTCTGTATTTCAAAGCATTTATGAATTAAAATTACTTGTGTTCAGATATGCTAAAAAGGTGGTGGTGGTGGGGGGGGTTAAGGGGTTAAATGTAAATCTGAGTTTAATATGTTGCAAATGTGTCATGGTATGCAAAATGCATCTGACAAATGAGATATGAAACAAAACAAAACAAAAAGCCCTAAGGGCACCAAACTAATGGGACCTGCTCCGCTGTGCATGCTCATGTTCTCTGCAGAAGGAATTTGTCTGAACCAGCATGTGAGCGATAGAAGGCTTCTTGGCTAATGTTAATGCCACATGTACTATAATAATAGAATAAGTATTAGCAATTAATTGGAGTAATTGTTATAATCAGAATTTCGAAATTAGTAGGCACTCTCATTTTAGGTAACTATTAAGTCCTTCAATTAGCAATGGCTAATTTTAGTTAGTTATTTTAGACACCCTGTCGCTGTTTTTTCCATTTTTGTCTAGTATATGCTTTAAAAGAAGCTTTTAAAGCTTTTAAAAGAAATTATTACTTCGACTATGCAAAGTTCAAAAGGTACTGCATAATTATAGGAAAGACCATAGTGGTGTTCGTGAGCTCGTGAGGGTCCAGCATGGAAGCCAACTGCAGTTCATTCGGTGCAGAGCAAGCGGAACTGCCACGTCTTCGCCCCGCCCCCTCGAGAGCTCGAGATGAGTTAAGCCGACTGCAAACTCTTCAAAAAGTTCACATATAACAGATGCCAAAGGAAAAGTTATAAAAATCTGTGCAACAGGACAGGTGGGACTTTTTAAAACACGGAATACTCACTGCAGCAGTGTGTCAGTCAATGAGACGCACGCTGCGACGTTGCGCATGCTTGACTTAGAGAAACACTAACATTTTTGCAACATTATTACAGTGCTGCAAATAATGAAACGTCCTTTTGACTTGTCCACATTGATATTAGCTTTAGACCTCATATATTATCACATATTCCTCATAATAGCGAAAATAAAAACTTAAATCTACGGAGACTTTGTAATATCTCATATTAGATCCGAAGACTTCTAGTCGCCTAATGAACTTGAAACTTGTTTTTCCTGAGTATTCAATAAATGCACATTTAGATAGTTTATTATTGCACCTATATTATTGTGTACATTGAAGAATAAGTGCAAGATAAACTCGTGCACGTTTTTCTCAGCCAGAAGAAATTCCTGCCCGGGACTTTTTTAGGCATTAGATTATAATATCAAAGAGTTTTCCATGTACTGTTGGTCATGTATCATATTACCCTTGCTCTAAAAAAAGTAATTGCAACAACAAATAATTCGATAATAAACCAAAATAAAACAAATTAAACTTGGAAAGCAAATAACCTCGTACCTTTCAGGCTGTCACCACGCGCAGAGAAACAGTGGATCGATCCAGATGTTGCTCTAGTGATGCTGATGAGGAGCTCAGTATGGATGGAAGACTCTTCTGTGTTTACGATGCTTCTGGTGTGCAGCTGAGCTTTATCTGAGAGGCTGCACCGCTCTTCTCCTCGCCATCTGGCAGTGGGGATTCCGCTGAGCTACGTGCAGAGTCTCACACACTCTCCCAAACTCATGGAACCATGTGGAATTTCGAACTGCGCATGCGCATATTCCTATACTCATTCCATGTTACTTGATACATGATTTGATACATATTTAGCAGTTCATACAGACACTTTGTCTAATAAAACACATAATATATCCATAATATAGATTTTTTTTTTTTTTTTTTTTTCTTTTGTAGAACTAATGATGCACCCTTCATTAAGATCATGGTAATAAACGTGTGCTTTTCATGCCATTATGTGTCAGTAAAGGTTGAATGCTCTCACTTCAAGTTAATGGATTACTTTTTATTTACCCTTTTTATTTTATGGCTCAGATCCATAATAAATATGCCTATTTTTTTTACTGTGCAAAAAGAAGTGGAAGTTTCTCACTCTTCCCCTGTCTTTTTCAGTTGCTTCCTCTCATTTTGATTTATAATAACCTTACGATTTTCTGGGTTAAGACTTTGCTGGTTTAAATTGTGAACACAACCTTTGCTTTCCAAATTAACACTTGGCTATAAACGAGGCATCCGTTTTTCATAGTCTGAAGAATTTCTGTTTGTTTGTGAAACTGTAACACAATAGAGACACAAAAGCAGGCATTTGTGTTATAAATACAGTTTATTGCACTCTGTATAGTTGATGTAAAAATATTGAGCATTTCAAAGTAATTGAATGAAAATTCTGTATTATTTGAAATGCTCAATTACAAAATATTTTTTTATTATGCTGCACAATTTTTTGAGAGTTGCCTTGAATGTTACTTGTCTATTACTATTGTTTTTAATAAATTATTTGTAATGATTTATTGTAATCCTCCTGCTTCTCAACGCTAGCCAAAAATCTGACTCATACTACTAAAATGATTATGGTTTGCTCCTGCAAGACTGATTCCAAACTTTTTTCTTCATCCCAGCCCTCAGTGTAAATCATTAAGGGCAGAAAAAGGTCAAAAACTGCAGGTTGCAGCTGTGTATGTTCTGTGCAGTTTGTATTTATTTAACTGATTCAAACTTAACTTTATTGCCTTTTTTGGTTACTAGATCTCTCTCCTATATTATAAAAAGCTGAAAAACAAAACATTTATTTTCTTACAAACGAAACCTAAACTACACAAAAACATTTTGTTAAATTTAGTCCCTCTGGTCACCATGCCCTAAAAGAAAAAACAGAAAGCAAAGATAATAAAAAAAATAAAAAAATAAAAAATAAATAAAAAAAAATTGAATAAAAATTTTGGAATTAGCATTCTTTGCTTTGTACCCATTTAAAGAGTAAAATCACATCAAAAACAATTCCTTTGTTTTTCTGTCCAATTTCTGTTTTTTTTTAAATCATCCTATCTGGTTGACTATCTTGCAAGTTTGGAGAAAATATGAAAAATTAGCATTTGTATAATGTTATTTTTCGTCTTTGGCTTATGATAGAATGTCTTTACTAATATTCCCTAATACATTCTCTTTCCTCCTTCTTTCCTTTTTCCTTCTTAGTCTGCAATAAGGCCATTTACAGACTTCCAATTGTGTCAGATTAATAGAGGTTTGTGTTTGATTCATCATATAGCAAAGCTTCTCTTGAGTCTGTGATATTCTTGTTAATCAAGATCATTAACACAACCAACTATATAAGTCAGTGAAGAGGATTCCTTCTTCTGGTGTCACTATATTTTCCTTAAGTTTCTCTCAGAGACGGATGTCATCCAGCAAGGTGAGGCGTTGGCCAAACAGCAGTTCCTCGTAGTCAGAGAGTTGCTGAAGAAAGCCAGCGTTTGGGGCAGCACAAGCTCGTCTTTCCTTCAGCCAACGAAAAGCATGTAGCAGAGACCAACGGCGATGCTCCATCAGGAATCCTAACGTCAGCACCGAGCTACGACTCCGACCGAGGCTGCAGTGCACCAACACCCGGCCGCCTGGTGCCCCCGGTGCCCCCCGCAAAGCCTTGGCGATGAACCGAGAAGCTTCTGGAAGGGCCTGCCGGAGATCCTGCTGCGCGTCATCACTTAGCCGTAGCCGAAGATAATGTAAAACACTCGGGAAGGCATCAGAGATCTCGGCTGTGGCATTGACCACATGTGTGATGTGGAGGTTTTTGATGATACGGTAGTCATGTGCCTGTGAGGCAGAGCCCTGGTACAGCGCCCCCTCCAGGACTTCAGAAGGATAGATGGTGAGGGAGCGACGCTCTGACTCCAGTAGGACCATGCGAGGGGTGCACAGGAAAGGATAGAGAGAGTGAAAAGCAGAATAGCCCCCCTGGAGGATTACAGGGTCCATTCCCAAAGCACTCAGCTGGAAGAAACAGTGCTGGAGAGTAGGAGAATCAGCGCGTGCCTCCTGACTCCCAACTAGAGCACAAAAAGCCATATACATCCATATTTATACATTTATATTTTCATTATTTTTAATTATAATATTTTATTTTATTATTTTTATTATAACAATATTATTAATATGTAATGTTAATTGTTTTATTATTTTAATTATTGTTTTCAATAAGTTATTTTTAATATAATAATAATAATAATAATAAAACTTAATTTTAAAATCCTAATAAAACTACTTAATTATCATATAATAATAATATAGCTAAAAAATACATTTTATCAGTTATTAAGTTGTTATATCAATTAATGTAAAATTATTATTATAAATATAATTTATAATGTAGAATTTTTATAATTTTTTAATAATAAAAATATTATTGTTATTATTAATATTATTAATGGTAATAACTCATTTGTAAATTATATTTATTAACAATACTTTTATATTAATATATACATGTATAACATAACATAATTTATCAAATGCATTATTTAGCTATAGTATTATTTTAATCAGACAGTCTTATTAGGTTTTATTTTATTCACATTATGAGAATGTTCTACCTGGACTTTGGCCTTCTTCAGCATATAGCAGTATTATGGAGAACTCCTGCAGCTGAACACAGCTTATCAAACAGCCCAGTTCTGGATGCATCACCGTCACACTGGCACGGGCAGTCACCAGGTGACTCTGCTTATATCTGCACATGTATACACATGCTAGTTACCATTAAACTTATTGTGACCTCAGACAGAAGCACTCACAGTTCTTTCACTGAATGTATATATGTGAGTGTGTGTATCTGTTACCTCTCTGCAGAGCGGCAGTCCAGTATAAGTATATAATAGGGATCATGCAGTGAAGGTTGGCCCGCTTCAGCATTCAGGAGGTTGTACACCTGCTGTGGGGTCACATAACCTCTTTCTATATTTGCCTTTTCTGGAAGTGCAGGAATCAGAAGTCCTTTTGCACAAAAACACAAAACAAATAATTACAGACAATCAATGTTATATATATATATATATATATATATATATATACATACATACATACATACATATATACAGTATATATGCAAAAACAAAATTTGTAAAAACAAAATAAAAATAACAACTTTATTCGACAATATTCTCTCTTCTGTGTCATTCTCTTACGCTGTTTATGTTCAGCGCTTCCAGGTTCTAAAACCTAAATGGAACGGAAAAGGACTGGAAGGCCAAAAAAAACTTTCAAAATCTGATGAGAAGTTTCTCAAGAGTTTCATTTTTGAGTTTCATTAGTAGCCAACTCCTGCACTGAGTTCACTACGTCAACACCGTATGACAACAGTTCAAATTGTTAAATAAAGTCGCTATTTTTATTTTGTTTTTACTCACAAAAAAGTATTCTCGGCGCTTGATAACATTAAGGTCGAACCACTGTAGTCACGTTGACTATTTTAACAATGTCTTTAGTACCTTTCTGGACCTTGAAAGTGGTGGTTAAATTGCTGTCTATGGACGAGTCAGATACCTCTCGGATTTCATAAATATATCTTAATTTGTGATCCGAAGATGATCGAAGGTCTTACGGATTTGTAACAACATGAGGGTAAGTAATTAATGACAGAATTTTTATTTTTGGGTGAACTAACCATTTAAATAAGAAACTAAAACTCCTAGTAGGTGGGAGTAAATGCCTAAATGAGTAATTTGTTCATTCATTAATTCATTCATTCATTCATTCATTCTTCATTCAAACGGCTGATTCATAGGAATTAAGTAAATGGTTCTCTTCATGAATGGGCCATTGAACCATTGGTTCACCTGAATGATTCGATCAAAATGCAGATTCATTCAGGAATTAAACACTGCCGTCTCGATTTCAACCGAGGAGGGCGTGTGTGTGTGTGTGTGGTTCAGGTATACCATGTCCCCACAAAGATGGGGACCTTGTAGGGACATTTTTTGGTCCCCATGAGGAAAAATGCTTTTAAATCACATTAATTGATGCTTTTTGAAAATCTATAGTTGTTTTCTGTGATGGGTAGGTTTAGGGTTAGAGAATAAACAGTTTGTACAGTATAAACATCATCTTGTCTATGGAATGTCCACATAAAAAATGGAAACCCAATGTGTATGTGTGAGTATGTGTGTATTTTAGAAAATTATTAGCCTATTGATACTTTAACTAATCTTTTGTTTAACAGTGTAGCTGATACACACAAGCTGTGCTTTCTTTAGTTATGCTTATTCTTAGTTAAGTTGATGTACCTTCAGTGTTGTTCTGAGATGAATCAAAGACGTTAATTTGAGAGAGTTTGAGTGTTCCATTCATCTCCCTACAGGAGGCGCTGTTCTGAACCTGCAGAGAGCCCCGCAAACCAGTGGAGCGAACCAAACGACATTTATCAGCTCTGTGAGGAGAGGGAGAGGGGGGAGGGGAAAGAATTGTAGCAATTGATGTGTATTCTGTATATTCTTGCTAATGTAATCAGCAGTTTCACACAGATCCTATCAACCACCAGAGGACAAGTGATGCACTCTAGAGCCACATAAGGTAAAGTTTGAATTTATTTTGAGATATTTTCACAATTTATCAATTTAGCACTTTATCAATGTCTGCTTTGTTGACATTTTTTGAACAAATATTAATATCAGAGAGTAAAAAAAAAAGTGAATAATTTTGGATAATGTTATCAGCAGTACTTACCTGGACACCACAATGCCCATGGTTTTGGATGGGAGTCATTCGGGACCGAAGCTCTCTCTCTCTCTCTTCTATGGGCCAAAAGGTAAGAGAGAGAATACAACCATCCTGATACACACACTCAAACCAAACACCAGGCAAAACAGCATTTCTCTGCTCCGATACATCCAAAATCTACCAAAAAGAACAGGAATGGAAGTAGAATTTTACATCCTTGTGGTTGTTAAATCGTTCTCTGCATGTCACTGTGGAAAAAACAACTGCTTTTTTTCTTTTTTCTTTCCATTCTACTCTCTCCCTCCCTCCTTGTCAGGTCCTTATTTTAGTGTGTTGCCAGGGTAATGCAGTACAGTGAAGTGCTCTACATAAGCAGGGGTGAGCTGGCCATGACAGGTCAGAGTGTCACACACAGACACAGTCACACACTTGTGAATGAGAGTGAAATAATAGTCTCTTATGCTCACCAATTAGGCAGCATTTTTCAAAATACAGTAAAAACTCTAATATTGTGAAATATTGAATAAAAAAAAATATGAATTGAGGAACTGTCTTCTATTCATTTATTCCTGTGATGGCAAAGCTGAAATTTCAGCAGCCTTCAGTGTCACATGATTCTTCAGAGGAGTGTTGCATATTGTTTAAAAGAATACCGTTGTTTATTTACTCATGTACACTCATCAATCCAAGCCTTTATCCTGTTATTTTTTTTATTATTTTATTTTTTTTATTTTTATTTTTTTGAAAGAGGTTTAATGAAATACAATACAGTAAAAACAGTAATATTGTAAAATATTAATACAATTTTAAAGAATTGTTTTCTATTTTAATATATTTGAATTCAGCAGCCGTTAGTCTTCAGTGTGCACTTGATCTTTCAGAAATCATTCTAATATGCTGATTTGGTGCTCAAGAAACATTTATTATGATTATCAATGTTGAAAACAGTTTTTGTTGCTCAATATTTTTGTTGAAACCATCTGTGATACACAAACAGTCAAAAGTTTGGGATGAGTAAGATTGAAAAGAGGAAGCATTCAATTGATCAAAGTGACAATAAAGACATTTATAATGTTACAAAAGATTTCAGAAACACTTACAATAAGTTTTTAATAGATAACATTAGTTAACTACTTTAGTTAACATGAACTAACAATGAACAACACTTCTACAGCATTTATTAATCTTAGTTTACAAATACATTAGTAAAATCAAAAGTTGTATTTGTTAACATTAGCCAATGCACTGTGAAACTGTTATTTTATAACATTAACAAAGATTGATAAAATCATTTTTAGTTCATGTTAATTAATACATTAACTACTGTTAACAAATGAGAACTTATTGTAAAGTGTTACCAAGATTTCTATTTCAAATATGCTATCAAAGACTATATCACTGTTTCCACAAAAATATTAAGCAGTGAAAACAGTTTTTTAACATTGATAATAATAAGAACCATCATTAATATTTGAGCACCAATAATAGTTGATAATAATTTAGCACCAAATCAGCATATTAGAATGAAGGATAATGTGACACTGAAGACTGGAATAATGATGCTGAAAATTCAGCTTTACCAATAAATTACAAAAAAATTCTGAACGAAATTGTTTCTTTAAGCAAAAATCAGTATTTAGTGTGACCTCCTGGACTTCTTCCATTTTCTCAAAAATGAAACTCTTGAGAAACTTCTCATCAGATTTTGATAGTTTTCTTGGCCTTCCAGTCCTTTTCCGTTCCATTTAGGTTTAAGAGAGCCAGGTTTAAGAAAGCCAGCATAGTACTGTATATTAAAATAGAAAACAGTTCCTCAGTTTTTATATTTATTATTTAATATTTCACAATATTACTGCTTTTACTGTATTTTGATCAAATAAATGCAGCCTAATTGGTGAGCATAAGAGGCTTCTTTTAAAAACATTTTTAAAAAATCTTAATTATACCATAATGGTATATGCTAGCTACTAAAATACTCTTTCATACAGCCCAAATACTATATATCGTCTGTTGGGGAATATTTAAAGAATATTTGGAATGACATGAGGGTTAGTAAATAATGACTTACGGGAATGTCCTTTAATTCAGTGACCCATCACTGACATTCAACAGTACTATGATGTCACCATATCGGTATGTTCTTACTGATATTTGACCTGATTAATAAGTGCTGGGTTGTCATGGTGATACTGCATTGACTGTCTGTTCTAGGATTCTCACCCACCTGTCATGGATATAATGTGCTTGTTTGCCCTCAGTACATTTCTCCATTTATTCTGTGGATCCAGCTGCTAGCCACAAAAAAAATACCTGATTGTGAGCACACACATATTCAAACAGAAGTGTTTGTCATGTTATTAGTGATTTATCATGGACTTTATGCATGTTTTATTTACACTGTCTGCGTTATTTGCCTACATTTTATTGTAGATCCAATTGGAAGCCATATTAAATTTCAAGCATAACTTAAAATGATCTGTACTTTTTATTCTACCCAGTATAGACTGGTTGTGGTGAGTCACTCAAGTTTAGTCACTATTAGCTCCTTGCTAAAATATTTAGATAGGAAGTCACATCCAAATTTGTCACATCCTGTCTGCTGCGATGCCTTTATCGACCTTTATAAAATCTAAAATCATCCTTAGGAGATGCCTTCATACAAACGCTGTCTATGAAGTCATGTCTTTGAAACTGCCTTTGATTTTGGACTATATATTATGCATATCGGTGAATAAATAGACATAATTAGTCAATATGAATGGTGCAGTTTTGTCATGTGTAGAATAAATTGTGTGACTGTGTTGAATTTATTTCCTGTTATTCCAATTCAAATTCCAACTCAGACTGAACCAAAACCATTTAAGAACCAGTTCTTAAATTTTGAATTTTTGCCCAACCTTAGGTTAAAGCTGGTTTATATTAATAATTTATTTTAATTATTGATTGGACATATGTTACCACTTTTTACAGGATTGGATTGAAACCTGTTTAGTCTGTCTAATAATAGGCCTATACGAAATAAGGTTTGCACCATTACTTTACCTACTACCTTTACCTAATTACTTTACTATTACATTAATATTATTACTTTCATGTAGCTAACATTCAAAATGGCATATGCTTATATATTTTTACATTATGTAATTATGCTTTGACATTACATGTTTGCAGTTCCTAAAGTTTATTATTCCCTTATTCTGTTTGTTTTTTATTTATAACCATATATGTCCAATAAAGAAATGAGGCAGTCGCCTTAAGTAAATAACAGCATGAGTAAAACTATCAAACTATGAGGTTCCAGAGCATTTCATATGTATATTCTCACTACACAACGAATTGCACTACGCATAAAACGCATAAATTGTTAGTCACCTGCTAGGTTAAATATTTGTGCCAAGTGTAGGCCTACCTAACACACAACAACATCACTGCGTCGGCGTCATAAAGCTACTTATTTACCGAGCTACCCGATGCTCGTTCACGCTGCGAAGTGACGTATTCAATCATTAACTCCGCGTGCCCTCTACCCTGCCCTGAGTCTGTCGCAGGTATAGTCATTATAATAGAGTCAAACGAGAGGTGGCCAACGGGAAGAAGGAAATCCAGGATAAAACACTGATTTTAACGGCCCAAGTCAAACGGAGGAATGAAAAGCTCACATTGACGGAAGTTTGTTAAACTTGTTCGTATTTTTAACTCTCAGAGTGACAACAGCTCAAAGTCCACTCGTGCTCGGTTCGTGACAGAGACCAAACAGGTTTCAATCCATTCGTGGTGGAAATATATAACGGAATAACAAGTTCTCATTAAGCGATGTGAGTTGGTCTATCTTAACGTGAATAATCTTTTCTGTATAATTTATTTTATTTTTAATTTTTTTTTTGTTTAGATAATTTATTTTCATTTTATTTTTAATTTATTTTCATTTTATTTATATTTTATTTTGATTAATTTGATTTGTCTTTTAAGTACAGTATGTAGATTGCATAATAAAAAGGGGTTACAATAAAAAAAAGTTAAACGTTTTAAAATGACATATTACAGGACAAAACATGACATGGTTATGTTTTTTGTGTAAATTGCTTAAATGATTATATTGGCAGAAGTAATAGTCTTCTTTGGTAGCCTATTCTTTTGGCTTATTTATAATAATCTTTCTCAAATCTGTAGATTAGACTTTTGTTTCTAATAGTGATGGTGATAATTTTATATATATATATATATATCTTATTATTATTTATTTTTATTTATTTATATTTTTTGGGGTGACTTGTCTTGTGTTTGTGTACAGGTAGTTTTATGTCCATCCTCCAACCCCTAATGCTGTAAAGGGGTCAAAATCAAAAACCATATTCCACTCCACCGGTCCCGGGGTGGGTGGACCACCAGTATGGACCCCTGGCAAAATCTGGTGTCCAGATGGTGAGATCAAATTTATTTGTGACTAAAAGCTTTAATGAGCACAAAGTTCGGTTAAAATTTATGAGTGTGAATACTGAATACTTCTTGATGTGCTGCATAAATACATAAATGCATTAATAGTGGCCATAAAGTAACATCTTTATCATTAATGCTTGTGAGGTTATACTATTAAATTACTTCATCAAAATGTGATATTATTAGGTGCAAGTATAATATTAAACCATATTAATTTTACTGTCTGTTCATGTGTTTTTCAGTTCGGCATGGTGGCAGATGCATACGCCGCATGCTCTCAGAGCTTGTGTGTATGAGGTGTGTAAACCCCTGGTGCCACTCCTGCTATGCATCGCTGCCCTGGTGGCTGTGATTGTGTACGCTCTGGCGGATAATCTACACAGTTTTGTAAGCAGGATCTTCATTCCCCAGTATCACTATCCTTATGTGGTGCCACTTGCATTTATACAGGTACTTTGCTCACACAGCTAAATCTTTATCAGTTCATCTTTATTTCTACATCTGTTATATGATCTTGAGCATGCATATTTTAAAGTTGCCTTATGTAAGTTGAGATCAGATGATTTTGCAGGCTTTCTAGTCATTCATTTGGGGTCAGTGCAGAAAGTTCTGCAGAAAGGCCAGTTTTGAAGAACCTGAGTGAATTGAATAGAGGAAATTTTTATGCAAAGCTTAAAATGATACTAAAAATGCATTTACTCACTAAGATATTTTGCATTATGTCTAAGCTGCTGTTTTACACAATGAATATTAAAGGGGAGCTCTAAAATAATAATTTAAAAAAAAACAACAACTTGTAAACCAGGATTATGTTAAATGGACCATCATTATTTAAAGTCATGAGAAATGTGCTTATATAAAGTATCATCATCAATGTTAAGAATATACCTGAATGTGCACATTTATTATCTGTAGGGTGTAAAGCACAAGACTGGGCAGCTCTCAGATGAATCATTAGGTGTGTTACATGTGATCATTGGACTAGTGCTATAAACTGGTGGAGTCCTTTTAGTGTTTGTGTGTAATGTGTATACATATTATGGCTGGCTATATATTTAAGATGCAGGCAGGATGTCGGCAATTGACAGATGGAAGATTTTAGGTTCTAAATTTGTATCTACAGTGGGTTCAGAGTCTGAGACTACTAGTGAAAATGCTTGCATTTTTGCATTTTTATAATGTAGTATTCTTTTTGTAACAAATTAAATCAGCATCACACTTTGAGTGAAACACTAAATTTTAAAAAATGTATATTAAAATCAGAATGTCTTAGCAATTGGTTTGTCCCTCTTTTGCAACTCCACGGCTGTGTCCAAAATCATATACTCTCTTGAGTAGGTACTTCTTTTGAATAGGTAATTACTTTGCAGCCAAGGAAAAAGTATGTTCTATATAGACTGAATGTATGTAATTTGAATGTAATCC
This sequence comes from Mylopharyngodon piceus, assembly GCA_039654765.1. Lineage (NCBI taxonomy): Eukaryota > Metazoa > Chordata > Actinopteri > Cypriniformes > Xenocyprididae > Mylopharyngodon > Mylopharyngodon piceus. The sequence continues at coordinate 25,585,286 of CM077449.1, forward strand.
GGACTTACTGCGTTTGTCATGTTGTCATTATCATGTTGACTTATCAGCGTCACTTCACAGCCATTTCCAACTCCTCTCCCATGGCCTCATGATGATGATGATTATGCATTTTATTTATAATACGCTTTTCTCATAACCCAAAGCGCTTCATAGAAAATAAAGACAAAATACAATATAAACAAACAAACAAAAATAAAAAATAAAACAACAATAGCAAAAGTACAGTAATAAAATAATAGACTCAAAAACAGTAAACATCTTTAAAAAAAAAATTAGTCTTTAAAAACTTCTTAAACCAGTCCAGTATTGGAGAATTTCTAATAACCAAGAGAAGTTTATTCCACAAACGTGGAGCTGAGACAGAAAAAGCCCGTAGACAATTTGAAAGTGGGCTGCTGAAGAGTAAAGGAGTCAGAGGAACGGAGAGAGCGAGTTGGGGTAGACGGAGCTACTAAATTACAAAGGTATGCCGGAGCTGTCCCATGAAGAACCTTACAGTTGTGCTCAGAATTATTGGCACCCTTGGTAAATATGATCAGATGACTGTAAAAATAAATTTGCATTGTTTATCCTTTTGATCTTTAATTCATAAAATTAGCAAAAATCTAACACGTTGGCCACAGTTATTGGCACCCCAAGAATTTTTTATGAGTAAAATATCTCTGAAGTATATCTCTGAAGTATATGATCATGAACATGCAATTGTCCAGCCATGACTTCCTGTTCCACAGGAGTATATAAACATGAGGAAACACAAAGGCCAAATTCCTGTAATCATTCATCACAATGGGTAAAACCAAAGAATATAGTACTGATGTGCAGAAAAAGATTGTTGAGCTTCACAAAATAGAAAGTGGCTGTAAGAAAATAGCTAAAGCATTGAAAATCCCCATTTCCACTATCAGGGCAATAATTAAGAAGTTCCAATCAACTAAAGATGTTACAAATCTGCCTGGAAGAGGACGTGTGTCTATATCGTCCTAATGCACAGTGAGGAGGAGAGTTTAAGTGGTTCTCCAAGGATCACAGCTGGAGAATTGCAGAGATCAGTTGGGTCTTGAGTCTCAGAAAGCCTAAAAAAAATTATCAAACAGCACCTACATCCCCACAAGTTGTTCGGGAGGGTTTCAAGAAAAATCCTCTGCTCTCATCCAGAAACAATCTCCAGCATATTCAATTGTCAGACAAGACTGGAACTTCAAACGGGCCCGGCTTCTATGGTCAGATGAAACAAAAAAAAAGAGCTTTTTGGCAGCAAACCCACCAGATGGGTTTGGTGCACACAGGGATAAAAAGTACCCCATGCCCACGGTTAAATATATTGCTGGATCTTTAATGTTGTGGGCCTATTTTTCTGCTGGAGGTCCTGGACATCTTGTTCAGAGACATGGTATCATGGATTCTATCAAATACCAACAGATAAAAAATCAAAACCTGACTGCTTCTGCTAGAAATCCTATAATGGGCCGTGGTTGGATCGTCCATCAGAACAATGATCCAAAACAAACATCAAAACCAACACAAAAATGTGTCACTGAGCACAAAATGAAGCTTCTGCCATGGTCATCCTAGTCCCCTGACCTGAACCCTAAAGAAAATGAGTGGAGTGAACTGAAGAGAAGAAGCACCAACATGAAGCTGGGAATCTGAAGGATCTGTAGAGATTCTGTATGAAGGAATGGAATCTCTTATCAGGTGTTCTCCAAACTCATCAGGCATTATAGGTGAAGACTCAGAGCTGTTATCTTGGCAAAAGGAGGTTGCAAAAAGTATTGAATAAAAGGGTGCCAATAATTGTGGCCAACATGTTTTGGAGAAAAACTTTTATTTCATAATGTGATTTTCCCCCCACTTTCAATTCTTTTCTTTCAATGAAAGGTTAGATTTTTGCTAATTTTATGAATTAAAGATCAAAAGGATAAACAATGCAGATTTATTTTTACAGTCATCTTTGATCATATTTACCAAGGGTGCCAATAATTCTGAGCACAACTGTAAATGTTAAAATCATGATTTTAAAATGAATACATGCCTGTACTGGAAGCCAGTGGAGTTCATAAAGAACCAGGGAAATATGCTGGCGAGCAGTTGTGAAGGTCAGTACACGTGCTGCAGAGTTTTGAATATACTGCAACTTCTTGATATACTTGTCAGGGAGACCAGAATAAAGTGCATTACAATAATCTAGCCTCGACATAATAAAGGCATGGATAAGCCTTTCCGCATCAGGCAGAGACAGAGAAGGATGTAGTCTGGCTATATTTCTGAGATGAAAAAAGCAGATTTCGAGACCATTTTGATATGGGCATCGAATGACAATTGCGAATCAAAAATAACACCAAGGTTACGCACTTGTAATGATGGAGACACAAGGTTATAATCAGTAAAAAAAATTAGATTATTGCATTTATGCAAAGCTGTTGGCATCCCAACAAGTCTATCATGGGATATCCCAACTATACTATCATGGGATAGTATAGTGTCCATTAGTGTCCATTTAAATGTTAAAATGTTCTTCAAAATAGTTTTATACAGCAGCTGTTACTGCTTTCCATGTAACATTATCATCTGTTATGTTTATCATTTCCTTGCAGGAATGAGTAAGTAAAGTCATCCAAGTTCTTTTCGCCTACTGTTTTATGAATACTATAAATTTGAACATGCTACTTTTTTACATACTGTTTTTGACTACTATATAGTAGGGAAGTATGCAATTTCAGATGCAGCACACAAGAGTGTTACAGACCTGATGATCATGTTCCCCTGCATGATTTGAGATTGAGCATCTTGAGCTTCTGACCATCTGTGCAAAGAGTCACATGATCAATGTAACAAATGATTTGATTAGTGAGCTAGAAATAGTGCAGAATTCTAAATGGTTCTTATTTTTATTTTTATTTTTTTACGTTTCTTTGTTTTGTTATTTAAAAAAATCTTAAAACCATGTTTATTTTCAGGTTTAAATTAGATTTTGAATCCTAGCTTTTCTATGTAATGTCAGACTTTTGGACCCCACTGTACTGTACACTGATGGGTTAAAAATAACCCAAGTTGGGTTAAAAATGGACAAACCCAGCAATTGGGTTGTTTTGACCCAGCGGTTGGGTTAAATGTTTGCCCAACCTGCTGGGTAGTTTTATTTAACTCAACTATTGTTGAAATATTACTATATTGCTCGCTGAGGTTGGAAATTAACATTTATTAATATGTTTAATAAATAATAATTAAATAATAGACATTTATTAAGTTGCTCATTAATAAATGTTCACATTTTGAATATTACTGTTGCCTCTAGTAATTGTAAGTGTCTGATTTTTAATTTCCAACCTATTTTGGGTTCATTTTAAGCCAGCCATATGGTAATTTTTAAACAATAGTTGAGTTAAATAGAACTGCAAACATTTAACCCAACCACTGCATCAAAACAACCCTATTGCTGGGTTTGTCTATTTTTAACCCAACTTGGGTTGTTTTTAACCCAGAATTTTTTAGTGTATATATAACAGAAAGTGTAAATTTTTGTGCTGTAACTGGTCAAAGTTCTTAGAAATTCACCATTTTTAGTCTTGTGGTGTGTAAAATGAATTTAAAAAATTTTTTAAACCACAACAAATATTCAGTGTATTAAATGTGGTCATAAAACTGCATGTATAATAATTATAATTTTTTTTAAAAATGTTCTTTAAAATAGTTTGATACAGCAGCTGTTACTGCTTTCCATGTAACATTGTCATCTGTTATGTTTACACAATGAAAAGTTTGCAATATATGACTCTCCGGGCATTTATGGCACTGTGTATCATGGTTTAATCTCTGATGTGTAGCTGCATTGAACTTCCTTTTAATTCTGCTTTGTTCCCTCCAGGTATTTCTGAATCTCCTGGCACTGCTAGCTTTGCATGGTGTGGGTCTGATCCACCTGAAACCTTTTTCACTGAGGCTGGCTGAGCGTTTGTTTGTGCCGGCAGTTTGCGGGAGCATCCAGTGTGTTCTAGCCGTATGGGCTGAAGCTTTTGCCCACTCTGGCCTGTACTCTCTAATCGCTCGCTTCCTCCCAATGGTCAGTGTGAGCTTGGGTCACCTGTTTGCACTGAATATGCCAGGCTCCATCCATGTCTCAAGCCTTCTAACAGTTCTCACCTTTGCCTCTGTCAGCATCACAGGTATGATGGCTTCAAAAATCTGCCAAGAGAAATGAGACGTTTCACTAGGACACATTTCTCTTTTTTTCCTTTTTTTTTTTTTTTTTTCAAAACTCTTCACACAACTCTCCTAACCAACTTTCAGCTTGGCACAGCAGTATTTTTTTTACATCCAAAACACAATATATGTTACATGGTCCATGTTTACATTACAAAACAAAATTATTCCTAAGCCTTTTGTATAATGGAAAGACTAAAGACTCATTCACTCCAAGAATGAAAACTATAAAGATATAGTAACTGTAATGGAAACTATATTAGCATCCACACCAACGCAAGATAACGTTTTGTTTATTAGAACGCGCTGCAGTTATGTCATCTGCCCTTTTAAATGCTTGAGTTCTTTAAAGTCCATTAGATTCTGATTGGCAGTCAATGTTTGTTTCATTCATCAGATGTAAAAAACTTGAGAAAGTGGCTCCAACAATATCATTCCTCTGTGCCCAGGGCCTAAAATTAACACTCGCCAAGTGCTAAATGTGAGTAAAAATCGGCGTTGACGAGTATATGAAAGGGTGTCTATCGCCAGTTGACCAGTAAACTTTCTATGAATTCTAACAATGCAAAGTTGTGAGAACATGATGTCAATAAACGTGAACGAAGCTTGGGCCAGTCGACGGGCCTTTGCTGCATCGTAACAAAAGTTTAAACCTTGCCAATTTAAATATTCAAGCGCAAGAAGACACAAAAGGGAGCTCAATTCATTACTCACGCTCTGTGTGGGATCCGAAGCGTGCGCCCAGAAAGCCGTATAGTATCAGTATATTGGATCCGTGCATTAGGTCTTAAATTGACAGCATCCTAATACTACTAGCTAGACCTACCTGAAAAACCTACCTGAAAAGCACTGTTTATTTAATTTGTATCTTAGTTCTATTGCATTTATTTGTGCTGTTGCTTATAATTTGATTATTTGTTCTTATTTTATTACTGACTGTGTATTTGTCTATTTTTAATTGTTTTAGCTGTGTTTATAGTAGTTTCTAACTGCCTGTTTTTGCAAAAACAGCTTCATGGCTGGTAAAATTTATTTATGGCTGGTAAATTGTGTGGTAAATTTAGGTCTGTGCCATTATCATTATAGTTGTGATGTGGACTCTGCTATTCTTTTACATTTTGAAAAATTTTTAAAACAATATCTTTATCATTATAGCTATCATCCTTGGTGTGGTAAATTTAGGTCTGTGCCGTTATCATTATAGTTGTGATGTGGACTCTGCTATTCTTTTACATTTGGAACGATTTTTAAAACAATATCTTTATCATTATAGCTATCTTGATATCTTGGTGTGAACAGTGTGAACGGGCCTTAATACCTTAACACCTAATTGTTTTGATTGTTTGTTTTTTTAGATTTGGAAAATGTTTTAATATGGTATTACTGTAGAAATGTAGCAAATTGCTATCTTATTCAGTTTTGCAAACTGTTTTGTAGGTACATACAGGTGCTGGTCATATAATTAGAATATCATCAAAAAGTTGATTTATTTCACTAATTCCATTCAAAAAGTGAAACCTGTATATTATATTCATTCATTACACACAGACTGATATATTTCAAATGTTTATTTCTTTTAATTTTGATGATTATAACTGACAACTAAGGAAAATCCCAAATTCAGTATCTCAGAAAATTAGAATATTGTGAAAAGGTTCAATATTGAAGACACCTGGTGCCACACTCTAATCAGCTAATTAACTCAAAACACCTGCAAAGGCCTTTAAATGGTCTCTCAGTCTAGTTCTGTAGGCTACACAATCATGGGGAAGACTGCTGACTTGACAGTTGTCCAAAAGACGACCATTGACACCTTGCACAAGGAGGGCAAGACACAAAAGGTTATTGCAAAAGAGGCTGGCTGTTCACAGAGCTCTGTGTCCAAGCACATTAATAGAGAGGCGAAGGGAAGGAAAAGATGTGGTAGAAAAAAGTGTACAAGCAATAGGGATAACCGCACCCTGGAGAGGATTGTGAAACAAAACCCATTCAAAAATGTGGGGGAGATTCACAAAGAGTGGACTGCAGCTGGAGTCAGTGCTTCAAGAACCACTACGCACAGACGTATGCAAGACATGGGTTTCAGCTGTCGCATTCCTTGTGTCAAGCCACTCTTGAACAACAGACAGCGTCAGAAGCGTCTCGCCTGGGCTAAAGACAAAAAGGACTGGACTGCTGCTGAGTGGTCCAAAGTTATGTTCTCTGATGAAAGTAAATTTTGCATTTCCTTTGGAAATCAGGGTCCCAGAGTCTGGAGGAAGAGAGGAGAGGCACACAATCCACGTTGCTTGAGGTCCAGTGTAAAGTTTCCACAGTCAGTGATGGTTTGGGGTGCCATGTCATCTGCTGGTGTTGGTCCACTGTGTTTTCTGAGGTCCAAGGTCAACGCAGCCGTATACCAGGAAGTTTTAGAGCACTTCATGCTTCCTGCTGCTGACAAACTTTATGGAGATGCAGATTTCATTTTCCAACAGGACTTGGCACCTGCACACAGTGCCAAAGCTACCAGTACCTGGTTTAAGGACCATGGTATCCCTGTTCTTAATTGGCCAGCAAACTCGCCTGACCTTAACCCCATAGATTTTCTATGTGAAGAGGAAGATGCGATATGCCAGACCCAACAATGCAGAAGAGCTGAAGGCCACTATCAGAGCAACCTGGGCTCTTATAACACCTGAGCAGTACCACAGACTGATCGACTCCATGCCACGCCGCATTGCTGCAGTAATTCAGGCAAAAGGAGCCCCAACTAAGTATTGAGTGCTGTACATGCTCATACTTTTCATGTTCATACTTTTCAGTTGGCCAAGATTTCTAAAAATCCTTTCTTTGTATTGGTCTTAAGTAATATTCTAATTTTCTGAGATACTGAATTTGGGATTTTCCTTAGTTGTCAGTTATAATCATCAAAATTAAAAGAAATAAACATTTGAAATATATCAGTCTGTGTGTAATGAATGAATATAATATACAAGTTTCACTTTTTTAATGGAATTAGTGAAATAAATCAACTTTTTGATGATATTCTAATTATATGACCAGCACCTGTAGAGTTTTGGTGGTGGTTGTGTCTGAGTGAGAAAATAATTCATGTAATTTGAAAGATGCAGTCATTGAATTTATTTTGTTCCAACTGCCAAAGCAATGATACAGTCATGGCCAAAAGTTTTGGCAGTGACATAAATTTTGTTGCACAAATGTTTGCTGCTTTAGTTGTTGTGGTGCTGATTTACATTGTTTCTAGATTATTGTGCAGAGTGATCAGATGCATTTTAAATAATTGCAAAAAGCTTCATTGGCCAAAAAAAAACACTAATTTTACTGTCTTTTGGCCCTGGCACAAAAATGACCAGCTAACATCGTTTCACTAATCGTATCATCAGCACATGGGGAAGTGTGAACGGGTACTAGTCAGGTGAAATTACTCTATCATTCTTATTGAATTATAAAAGCAGATTGATTGCTATAAAAAGAGAGAAGAAGCGCTTCCAATCATTGTGTTGGTTACCTCCAAAGGAAGATGTGCAGCCATCATCGCTTTGACCTCAAATGTAAGGAAATTGCTGCAAAGAAAATTGCACCTGAAAGAACCATTTACCGGATCATCAAGAACTTTGGGAGAGAGGTTTAACTGCAGTGAGAAGGCTTCAGGATGTCCCAGAGTCTCCAGCAAGTGTCAGGACCATCTCCTCCTGAGGAGTCAGCTACGGAATTGTGTCATCACCAGTGCAGAGCTTGCTCAGTTTTGGCAGGTGAGTGTAAGTACATCTGCACACACATTGAGGTGAAGACTATTGGACAGTGGCCTGGTGTCAAGAAGGGCAGCAAAGAAACCACTTGTCTCTAAGAAAAACATCAAAGACAGACTGAAATTCTACAGGAAGTACAAGGATTGGACAACAGAAGACTGGTGCAAAGTTATTTTCTCTGCTGAAGCCCCCTTCTGACTGTTTGGAACATCTGGAAAATCGATTGCAGAAGGAAAAGGTGAACGCTATCATGAGTCCTGTGTCGTGCCAACAGTGAAACATCCTGAAACCATCCATGTGTAGGGGTGCTTTTCATCCAAGGGAGAGGGCTTTCTCACAATTATACCCAAAAACACAGCCAAGAATAAAGAATGACATCAAAACATCCTATAAGAGCAACTTCTCCCAACGACTCACAAGCAATTTAGTTATGATCCGTGTATTTTCCAGCATGATGGAGCACCATGTCACAAGGCAAGAGTGATAATAAAGTGGCTTGGAGATCATTACACTGAAATTTTGGATCTGTGGCCAGGCAACTCCCCAGATCTTAATCCCATTGAGAACCTGTAGTCAGTCCTCAAAAGGCGAGTGGACAAGCAGAAGCCCACAAATTGTGATCAACTCTGAGCACTAATAAGGCAATAATGGATCGCCATCAATCAGGATTTGGCCCAGAAGCTGATATCCAGCTTGTCAGAGTGAATTAGATAGGTTATGAAGAAGAAGGGCCAACACTGTAAATATTGACTGTGTTTTTCCAATAAAAGCCTTTTAAAACGTATTAAATGCTTATCATTGTTTTCTGGTATACCATAGAAACATGTAAAAGAAATAATCTACATATATTGAAGTAGCAAACTTTGCCAAACACAAAATTTATTTCACAGCCAATAGTTTTGGCAATGACTGTAAATGATCCACAGTTTAGCCCACATAGATTGCTGTTGTGCTCACTGTGTGAAGAGTTTTGAAAAAGTGACGCAAGTATTGAGAAATGGGCCCTAGCAATTGTAAAAACAGTAATTCCATTTTTAATCGCATTTTTCTCTTTCCAGCATGTGATGGACTGCATGCGATGGAGCCGCTGGAGTATGTCTACTCTCCTCTCAGCTTAGTCCTCCACAGCATGTCTCTTGCCTGGCTAGCTAAAGTCGCCCAAACAGAGCGAAGCAATACCTCAACCTTTGACCTTTACTACACTCTGACAGTGACACGCACCCTCTTATTAGGGTTCCTGTGTGTTTTGCACCCTGACGGCCCAAAGGCACTGAGTAATGGCAACTGGCACAGTCTGCTGTTTCTGGGATACATGCTCGGGATGTTGCTGCTCAGTGCTGTGCAGCTTCTTTTTGTGGATGTTACAGCGCTGTATTTATCTGCTCTCCCAGCAGCCGTGCTGCATGCGACCAGAGGGCTCGTACTGCCCTTGTTCAGTCTGCTATAAGACATACGGACCAATCAGAGTGTAGATCATTCTGAGCAAAAGTCTGTGTAGAATAGCTAATCAAATACCTGATCAATCAAATACATGATTGATGATAACAGTATTAAAACTTAATTTATAGGTGTGATGACCTTGTGTAAAGATAATTATAATTAATTAATTAATCAAATAATATGGTTATGCTACCAGCAAGCACTGATGTGCAACTTTTCTTTGCTTGCACTGAAACTACGACACTCATTTCAACCTACAAATGAGGTGTTTTCATGAAGGAACTAATACTAAAGTTCTGAAATTCAATTGTAAAGATAAAAAATACAGGTTTCTCAGACATCTCAAACCAGCTCTTTTGTACAGACTATTATTCTGAGTTAGAATTACCCATTATTTTCTGTCAGCTGGAAGCTCTGAGAATGAAAATAAGAAATTATATTTTGCATAAAGAAAATCGAGCCTTTTTAGGACCTTTAGGGTTTATCGCATTGTAATGTAATTTTTATGATAGTTTCATGACTAAACCACAATTCCTACATTTCATAGTGCAAAAATCATCATTCTCATTACAGTAATGCAAAAATTATTGGTGTATTTGTTGTACTGGCTTTAATTTATGCCTTTATTTTGTGTTTTTATTTAAAAAAAAAAAAAAAAAAAAGTCAGACGGCAAGATTTTCATTACTGTACTAAAAATAAAACATCTGAATGCATTACAGTAATGAGAATGGAGAATGTGCTTAACTGAGCCTTAATGGTTCTAAAAATAAGCTATATTTCTTATGCAAAATATAAATATTTTTGTATTCTTTTTTTATATTTTGAAGGTGAAAAATGATCTCAGCATGTTCTTGACATGCTTTGTGAGATTCACCCAAGTACGTTATACTACAGTAAGCGCTTAATCTTACACATTTGCAACAGAGCAACATATAATAGTAATATATTATTTAAATAGAAAACCTGTGACTCGTGTATTTATTTAGCTCCTAATTTACAGTACAAACTACAGTATTATTGTTAAAGTATGGAGCAAATAAAACATATTGAGGTTTTCTCATACCTAAACCAAATTCCCAACTGTTTGTTTCTTTCTTGTCATTTTTCTGTAAATCTAATGGGTTACATTTCCTGTGCATTTTCTTAATGATGGAAGCAGTACATAATGTACAGATATAGATCCCCAAAAATCCTACTTGTTACTATTGTTACCAGCATAGGGCAAAGTCTTTCCAAGCGAGAAACAAGAGGTTAGAAAAGTTCACCATCAGAGCTGTGTGGCTTTGCTTCTAATCAGGTATGATTGATTTATCTGTATAGACTTGGTTAATGTTACACAAGCATGCAATTTGTTTAGTTTATCAGTAATGTCAGTGTAGATAAGCCCTGTGAAACATTCCCCTTCATTTTGTCATGACAGATAGCTGAACTGTAGCTGTAACTGATATTTTCTGTTGTAGCGCATAATCGATTTTATTAATCTCAAACAAAATGACAGTAATCGTAATTAAAGAAACATCTCAGAAAATACTATCTTTATTCAAAAAGATAGACTAAAATACATTTTTAATTGAGAACAACATGATAAAACAACTTCTCAGACTTTGTGCAGGAAGAAATTCCCAGCCAATTTTTAATGGAAGTGCTCCGTGTTGAAGAAAACCTCAATGTTTGGATGTAATAATTCACAATTCAGTATTGGGTGTGGAACAGAACACCATAAAGTCAAATATAGCCAGCTGATAGAGCAACAGCTGAAGTGCACTAGGTGAAGGAATGCTGAGTGCGTGATAAGAGTGTGATAAGTCTCTTTGAGTAGATTCTTCCACTTCAGTTTGGCTCATCAGGACTGATCTGCGTCAGGTGGGATGTGGATGCCTAGACTCTGCAGTAGGTTAGACGCAGGCCCAGCAAGGCCCGCCTGAGAAGCGAGAGACTCAAGTAAATTTGTAACCAGGTTGAGATCCACATCAAGCGGCTGGATTTCTTCCTCAAGCTCTGAGCCCAAGGTTGCAGATGAGCTTTTAGATGCATCTGCTTTATTACTGGCCTATAAGAAAGCAGAAAAATAAAAATAATCAAAAGCTTTTACAACATTATGGGAACAGGATAAATAACATCTATGGATACTTACTCCATTTTTCTGTGTAAAACTTTTGCCAATATTTGTGCTTTGCAGTTCCTGGTCCATTTCTTCCATGTACTTCTTCAGATTCCCTAGTGCCTCTGAACCTGCCTGCTCCTGAGAGCCACCATTCTGCACTTCTTCATTCTCATCGTCGTCATCATCATCATCTTCATCATCAAAGTCGTCCGAGTCTAACTCATCAACCTTAGTTCCTGTAAAACAGGAAATGCACATTATTAGTGCTTTTCTGTAGTGTAGATAATTCAGGCATAAAATTCTAAATAAATGGCAAAGAGTTCAGTTAAAGAAAAACAGGCTTTATGGAAACCAATTTAAAATATAAAAGATATAAAGATTAGTCGTCGACCGATATAGATTTTTTGATAGCCGATGCTTTAGAGAGAAGGCAGGCCAATGGCCGATATAAAGCCGATATATATGATATTACACCATTTAATTTATAGATAGTAAAAACACATTCATAATAAATGCTGAAATTAAATTAATATTTATTTTACATAATATTTACTAAATACATCATTTGAAAATTAACATGGGAAAAAAATCTAAAATAAACATTTATACTTTAGATAGCAACTTCTTGATTTTGTAACCCTATTATAGTATTTTTCACAAATAAAGAAATTAAAAATATGAATAAAAAGAATCTGGCAAGTCTGCGTGGGAATAATATTTTTTCAAATAAAGACATGGTAGTGCTAATTTTATATACAGCACACAATGAATATGACATAGTGGTGAAATGGATATAAGCGAAGTCACGATAAAAGTCCTGGTCCCGACACATTGGCCAAAAATCAAATCAACGCCTACTTTTACATCATCGCGTCTTTGGCCCCGCCCACTGGCAATTTAGTAAGATGAGAAGAGAAATACAGGATCACTGGACTAAAAATAACACTACCTTCCAAAGCATCCTAATGCTAGGAAAGTGCTTATTTATTTTCAACAAAGTGAATGTCTCATTGGAGCATCGGTTTGTTCAGTACATTTCACTGTGGATTGCTGGTAAAGCAGTCTCATTTTGGTGCAGGCTTTGCAAACAGACTTTTACTTTAAGATAATGACCCAACAGTAATGCCACAACATGTAAGTAACCGTGTTAATTCTAATGCCTACAGTCAGACATCTGACTTCAAAATCGTTTATTGCCGTTTATGCATCAGTAAATAAAGTAATAGCATGAAAATAATCTGTTATTTAAATTGTGGTTAAATTATATAGAGAAAGCGATTAAAGAATGCTTCCTTTATAATCACTGGAGCTGTCAAGCACAAGTTTATCAGCGACTGAGTTCTGGACTCTCGCTTAAACTACCATTATAATCACTAGCTACGTTTACATGGACATTTTTTCCTTCAATCTGAATGAATTCGTTCTGATTGATGAATCCGATTGTAGTGTTTACATGAATGCTAAATAAAGTGATCGGGTGTTCATATGTCGCAAGCTTCTGATCGGAATAGAGTTGCATTGATGAGATCACTGCATTCATGCGCTGAACAGTCATGTCTGTCATCAGCTATAATGCTCATCACTGCAACCTTTCATGCGACAGGAGTAGATCTAAATATAATGCTATAATCAACACTTTTCACGATTAGTTAATCTCAACAGCTTTAATAGTAAAAACATAGTAAAAGGTTACCCCCCTTTTGAGATCCCTCCATTGGCTCACGATAAATTTCAGAATTTAGTGTAAAATTTTATTACTGGTATATAAATCATTACATGATTTAGCACCTTCTTATTTGTCCGACCTACTCCATTTGTATTCTCCTACTAGAAGTCTTAGATCTGAAACGAAACTTCTCCTTCAGATACCCAGAACCTTTTGAAGTGGCTGGCCCCAGTTTTGTGGAACTTATTTATTTTCTGTTGCTTGTAGCTTATGACTGTTTTGTTTTAAACTGTGTTTAATATTATTTGTGCTATTAATCTCTGTTAGCTCTATTTCTATGTGTACAGCACTTTGGTCGGCCTGTGGCCGTTTTTAAATGTGCTTTATAAATAAACTGAACCGAACTGAACTGAACAGATTTCGAGAGAGTTCCACAAGTAATACTTATTTCATATGCAAAGATGTTAGCCAATCATAGCAGTGGTAGTTAATGAAGTCTCACAGCAGACATGCCCCTTCAAACCGATGCATTCATATCAGAGGGGTACTAGAAAATTGCCATTTATTTCTAAATTATGACAATTTTTTTGATGTAAAAATCATATTAACATTATAAGTGCACATCAGGAAACATAAAATAAAAAAAACGCAGTTAACATTTAGTTTCCCCTTTAATATCAAAGAAAATCAAACTCACCTAACAATCTATCAAGAGCACTGGTTACTGCATCTGGATCAAAACTGAAGGGCTCAGCCAAGCAAGATCTGAAACACAATTTGTGGAAAAGAATGTCATAAATTATCATGGCGGTATAATAATAACTGAAATATTGACTATTATTCAGATGGAGTATCATTACCTGGGTATTTCAGCACCTTCATGAGAAGACATGGCATTGATAAAGTTTTTCATGCCTTGCGTTACAGCTATCAGACTGTAGCCAGCTTCTTCCTCCTGCACCTCGTCATCAGGCTGTGCCGTTTTGCGAGTGCCATCACTCACCCTTCGACTTCCTTTCTCCTCAAGCAGCCTCTCCAGATCCTGAGGTGACATGTCCAACCACGCATCACCTACAGGGGGTGATTGAGAGGACAATACTTGATTAACTCTTTCCCAGCCATTGGCGGAATTTTCCATCATTTATGAGACAACGCTTCCAACAAATTTTCCTGTTTTCCGTGTTTTCACTGTTATGTGGTAGGGGGTGCTATTACACATCTTCTGAAAGAGTACAAAATCTCCAGAGCAAAACACAGGTGGAAAAAAAGCAAGTCTTTTTTCAAAAGACTACAACGTGTATAAGCAATGCTTTTATCACTTATAAAAGCATTGCTTATGCACGTTGTAGTCTTTGAAAAAATGTGATTTTCTCAGCTTTTTGTTCTAAATGTTGCTTTTTTATGAAACTTACCCACATTAGTGTTGATAAAAAAAGAATGCATGAAGCTAGAATAAAACTGGGTTTTTTTGTTTAAAAGCAGAGGCTCTGTTCTTTCTTTCGATATAATTCATGTTCAGATGTTCATACAACAAAATATTCTGGGGGCCATGAAAGTTTTGTGAAAACTATCAAATGCTGGTGGTGGCTGGCAACCTTTTTAAAAACGCTGGCGGGGAAAGAGTTAAGACAAGGCAGAAATAATATTTGTGCTCAATTCACAGGCTAGATTCACTTTCAGCGAAAGCAGTGAAACGATTATGTTATGCTCAAGACGCAATATTTGACGTCAATATGTGCAGGCCAAGAAAACTACACTTTTGAATGGGAGAAAAATTGGTACATACTGTCCTCTGGTGGTAGATGTGCCTCTTGTTTTTTTAGGTCTTCCAAACTGTAGGAGGCGCCCTCCAAGACTTTCAACACCTCATCACCAGGATTATGAATATCAGGGCTTGAGAAAAATTAAAATGATATATACACAATATTATTTAAAAGTTTGGGACTTTATTTTTTATGTTTGGATATTATTTAAAAGCCTGTACAACTCGTGCCTCAGATACTCTGCCAAAAACTAACACAACTTCTCTATCCCGGCCACACTCACGTGACATTGCAGTTCTTCATCATCATTAAAGTTTATTATTTGCATGTGTTTTAAAGCCATAACAGTTTTAACTTCTGATATACTTGTATGGTTTTCTGAGCACACACATCCGAAGCACGCGCACAGAAAGCTGGCAGTCAGATGGGGAGCGTCCTGACCTGTGAGTATTAAACTGATTTCTCTTACACGTCTTATTGCACTTAAACTGTCATTATAAAACGGTTAGTTCCTGTCCTTGATTCTGATTGGTCAATAGCTGTGTTTTATTCACGATAAAATACGGCTATGACCGCTTCACCCATCGGTTCTGTGTATCACTACACAACACCCTTAGCAACCACTCTTAGCAACTTAAACTGTTTGTTCTCAATTGATATTGTTCATTGAAGCTTACTGTATTATGTAGAATTGTGAGAAAGAGATTGAGTGAACGGGTTTATTACCTCCATTCAGATTTAGCATTTTCCTTCAGGTCAGTCCTATGTTCATAATAAAAAAATCTGTTTAAATGTCCGCTGCAATATCTTGTCCTTTTAACAGTTAAGGGGTTTTCCTGTGACTGACAGCGCTAGTCAAAGCATTTGTCAGTTGTGTCTTGTTCCGTGTTCACAACAATTCAGTCTTTTCAATATAAAAGTCTTCGCTACTGAGTAATAATAATTCTCACTCACTCACTCATAAAGACAGTCTTTGCCACCATCTAATGACGTAATAATGTAACTTCTGTTGCTGTTCACGGTCAGGAACTATTTTTTCCGGCAGAAGGAAGGCTTTTAGCGATTTTACTTCATGAAAGCTGCATTGATACATATATTTTTTGGCTTTAATATTTGTATTGTGTGGTAACAGTTTTATAAAAGCAATAAGGTACTCGAGGCTAGGCTTTAGAAGGTTATGTCTAAAACACACAAAGTTCACAAACACAGTCGGTTATGTCTGTGAACATAAATATCAGGGTAAGAATTCACAATTGTTTATTAGATCTGTGTATTAAAGTGAAAGCAGCGTAATATACAGTACGTACTGCTGTTAATATGAACCAAACAACAAAAGAAAAGCAGAAAATAACTCACTGCTCTTGATTAAATAACTTTAGTAGCTTTAATAAGAATACATTTCTTACTTAAATGCTGCTGTTAAATGCTCTGGCGAGGAGATAAACATAGCGGACTGTGTACAGCTCACTCAGGGGAGGAGCTAAGCTAATAGTGCAAATTCCATCATCAGTCATGGGTGGGGTTTCCCCCTTTTTACATAAGAGTAGGGGGAAATCTGGAACCGCTCGTTTGGAGACTGTTTATGATTTATGTTTATGAAAAAAGAGTGGGTGGATTTTTACCATTATAGGCTGGTTGTTTACACACTGCAGACACACATCTGTGTTTAAACACCTTATAAAAGTGAATTTTGCATAATAGGTCCCCTTTAACTCGATTTTGAACTGTGACAGTGAACTATAAATAAAAAAAGTCACTCTCACCGATGAGTGCTGGTTACCGACTGTCTGAAGAAACTCTCCGCTGATGTCATTAAGTCTCTGTATCGAGTAGATCCTTCTAGTTCACCCTGGGTTCACAAAAATAGACATAAGCAAAAACCATATCCACACACAGACAAAATGTATATGTCAGGCAAAGGAATCTTTGCATAATCTGCTTCAAGTATTTTCAACGCAGAAACTCTTTCTTACCTTAAAGTATCCATTCTTTTTAAGGCTATCTAAAAAGCCTCTCCATAATGGGTTACTGCTGACTGGAGTCTCTTGCTCTGATGAAGACTGTCCACTCTTAGAGCACAGGATTTCAAAGCCATGGGCCTTAGACAAGAACAGAAAGTAGAATACATTAGCACCATGTACTCTAGTTAGAAAATGTATTACATGGCAAATCGTATTTCTGAGCATATGGAAAATTCCAATTTTTGAAGAGAAACACGATCTCTACAAAATAAAATCTGCATTTTAATAGTCAGCTTTCTCTGACCACAACTGAAGAACAAGATATCTCATGACATGCACTCACCAGTTTCATTCCCAGCTCATGAGCTCTGTACTGGGGATGAGAACGGGCGGGAAGCGTGAAACCACTCCGCCGATCTGGAACAAAACTCTGTTGTTGCAGCTGTGCGTACAAGCATCGAGTAAACCTCACCTACAGGAAATGGGGAAGGGAATAGGTTTGCAGCTACTGGGGGAGTTTTCAAAAAATATAACCGTTTAAATGTACAGTACTGTTTTTTGAAAGAAGTCTCTTATGCTTACCAATGCTGCATTTGTTTGATAAAAATACAGTAATATTGTAAAATATTATTTACAATTTAAAATAACCATTTTCTATTTTAATATATTTTAAAATGTAATTTATTCCTGATGGCAAAGCTGAATTTTCAGCATCATTACTCCAGTCTTCAGTGTCACATGATCCTTCAGAAATCATTCTAATATGCTGATTTGCTGCTCAAGAACCATTTCTTCTCATTGTCAATGTTGAAAACAGTTATATTTTTGTGGAAGCCGTGACATTTCTTTTTTTCAAGATTCTTTGATGAATAGAAAGTTCCAAAGAACAGAATTTATTTTAAATAGAAATCTTTTGTACATCCTTGCTGAATAAAAGTATTAATTCCTTTTTTTTTTTAATTACAAACCCCAAACTTTTGAACAGTGTATGTGGCAAAATTCAGCAAGTACTTTTCCCATAAAGATGAATTCAGAACAAAATTTAGACTGCTTCTTACTGATGTCATAACTCTGGTGTCAGGAGGAAAGGTGTGGAAAGTTCGGCAGGCTTGGAGGTCAACAGGGTCACGCAGATAGAAAGCAGACACCGCCGCGGCTATAAGGTCAGGCCTCCTAGACAACACCACAGCAATGCCCGCAGGCACATAACAGTGGGCACGGTGGAAATTCTGCTGGATTTTATCTGGATATCTGCACATATACACAAATGACTAGTTTGTAAAAATATCTTTAGAGAAACAATTGAATTGCTTATTTGAAAGTGCCCCAATTATGCTATTTTAAAGGTTCCTAATTTTGTTTTGAAGGTCTCCTACAATAGGTTTACATGCATCCAAAGTCAAAAAACACTTTAATTTTCTCATAATGTACATTGCAGTATCACCTCTTCTCTCACAGTGTCTGAAACAGCGTGTATCGGTAATGAAACACTCATTACCATATTTGAATTTCAGCTCCGGAGGCCTTCTCTGCACTTGTATACATAGTGATACAAACAGTAATGATGGCTTCGTAGCGCTGAAAACAGCATCTTCTCGACATGTCAACACAAGCCAAACTCTTCCAGGCCTCAGCTACAACTACAGTGTTTGAGGGTGGATCAAAGTAAACATTGTTTCTGGACAGCCAATGAAGACCATAGGCTGGCATTATGCAAATTAGTTCAAACCTGCTCAAGTTTGTGCAGGAAGTGAGACTGAAATCCCTGACAACTCCTTTCAAGCAGTTCTGTATCGGTTCTGTCTTTTGGGAGACAATAACTCCATTTATCGTGCACTTTGATCTTTGAAACTTTGCAGACCTTTTACATTCACAGACAGCTATATTACACACTACATGAAAGGTCTAAAAAGCATAACAGGGGCACTTTAAACAATGACATCACACTCACCCATTCAGCCTCCTGGCCAGAGCAGAGCGTATGGGCTGTTTGGCTAAACAGCTCTCAGTGTGTGAGTGCAGCACCTCTAGAGCCTGAACCACAGCAGGCACTGAGTCACTGGGCCAGCCAACCTCCCCAGAACGTGTACGGTTGGGTAATATGTGCAGCTCTCCCCGGTACAGGAACACCTGACAAACACAATGACAGACAAAAAAGTGATAAGCCAATAGGAACAGACTATATATGCAATGATAACAAGAACAGCCTTACTCTAAAAAAGAGACAGAGAGATATTTGTATAATATTTTTTTCCTGAAAATGGTAATAACCATCCATCACTGATTAATACAAACTGTGGTAATTTCGGTACGGGAATCAAATGTTAATGTGTATTAACATGTGTATACAGATGTAGAATTAATAATTGTGAATAAAGTGTAACTTCTGTGAATAAAGTGTAATTTCTGAAAACTTTGAAAATTAAGCTGAATTATTACTTAATGATGGTGATGGCATTTCCTGCAATGACTGTTTTATGAAATGCAAGACTGGATACATTTTTTTGACAGTATAATATTTTTGTTTCCAGTTAAATTGTTAACAAACAAGTTATTGCAATATTGGATGTTATTTGAGTTCAACTCATGCTCACATATAATGGCTGTGCAAAGGAATACAACAAATTGTACGGATTGCTACATCAAAGTGATTACCATATTAATACACATCAGTGGCATTTGCATGTACTTCAAAGAATGCCATAGTCCAGAAATCATGATAATATCATGGTACTTAAAATTTCTAATACTAACCCTGTTCTCACTGCTGTCAGGGTCCAGCCACTTTGGCAGGTGTTCAGCTGCTTCAATCAGAATAAACTGTCCATCATTATCATAGACAACAACAGCTACATCACTAAAGATGTGCGTTATGTGTTTTAGCAGGTAAACAATGAACCATTCATCCTCCACATTATCACCAAACTCAGTAACACCACCCAGGTGTGCGGGCACATCCCCTATGGAGTGAAAATGAAAAAGAAGTGAACTGTTATAAATACCTCTTTGCAAACACATGTACACACACACACACACACACACACACACATACATACATACATACATACATACATATACATACATATATATATATATATATAAAACTCCCACCTTTCTCAGGGTGGTATCTTAGATTGAAAGGCTGATGTTGCCAGATGTACGGCACCAGTAGAGGGGCGATCTCAGCGAGGATGTTCTGCAGGGTCTGCTTAAGGGATCTCTCGTTAGCTTCTGCATCTGATGGGTCAGGGTGAACTAGGAACAGCTGATACTGGACCGCATCTTCGGGAATGGCAGGTCTTCTCAAAACATCCATGTTCATGTCTCATTATACCCTAAAAGCTGAGAGGAGCAGCACAGGTCACGTCACTGATTTGGTTCGAGATTCCTGTAACGTGCAGACGCTATAAATTATTAAGGTTTCAGCAACATAATATATTTGTTCATGTACATACCAGTCTGGCAGTTACCTGTGAGAGTTTATTAGTTATACTTTAGCTTGATCAAAAAACGCGTGAGAGTGGCGGTCACATGGAGAGCTTGACATTTTTTGGGGACTGAGCTCGCGGGATTTTCCTTACACGCCCCGGAAGTGTCATAGATTAGGATACCGGTCCTCAGTTCAAAATAAAGGTCCTTCTTCTTCTTCTAATGATGATGTTAAATGGCGGTTGGCAAAATAAAGGTCCTTTTGAGCTTATCATAAAATATGAGTAATTTATAAATTTGATTTTAAATTTAGTTGATTTAATGTTTCCCTTGTTTTAGAGATAGTATACAATTACACTAAAACAAAAACTACAAATCCAGACAAAATCCATCCCTAGGGTTAAAACATTTATACTTTGAACAAATAAATGCTAATTGAAATTATTATACACTGCTAAAGAATAGATTTTTATGAGTATAATACTTCTATTCAGCAAGGATGCATTAAATTGATCAAAAGTCACAGTGAAAGTTTATAATGTTACAAAAGATTTCTATTTCAAGTAAATGTTCTTTTGAACTTTCTATTCATCAAAGAATCCTAAAAAAAAAAAAAATCACGTGACACTGAAGACTGGAGTAATGATGCTGAAAATTCACAGGAATCACAGGAATACATTTTATTTTAAAATATATTAAAATATAAAAACAGTTATTTAAAATATTAATAATATTTCACAATATTACTGTTTTTACTGTATTTTTGATCGTATAAATGCAGCCTTGGTGAGCAAGGCCTTCTTTCAAAAACATAAAAAAATAAATAATAAACTGATCCCAAATCTTTTAATGATAGTGTATGAAATAAAATTAAAAAGGTGTGGTATCCTCTTATTTCTATTTATAGAAAAATTATTTAAAAAAAAAAAAAAATGAAAAAGACCATAAAACTTAATTGACCTGCTTGTTTGGTTGGTTGGTTATATCAAAGTTGGACACTAGAGAACATAAGAAAAGGTTTTTGAGCAAACAATTACCAAATGTAAAGTTGGTTAGTAGTTACTACTTACTTAGTTGCTTACTTAGTTAATTAGGAACATAATTTTGGTGTATTTAAAAACAATCCCAAGCAAATGCTTGATAGGCAGTCAGATGATTCAATGTTTCTTTGACACAGCTATTACCTCTTTTGCCTTTATATATCTCATCTGTTCCCTTATGTGTTGATTTGGCCATCAGAGTGTCTCTTTGGACCATTTAAACACATTATTTAATAAATCTAAGACTTTAAACAGGTCCATTAGCTTGGTCCCCTTGACAGTCCTTTATCAATTTTAGAAAAATCCAGCCCCAGGTGTGCATTAGAGTGTGCATTAGAGAGAAATCTGCACCTGCCCTGTGGTCGCAAGACTCCCAATGACGGAAGAGCATTGCAACTCATTTTAAGAGGACTGTATAAAGGAGACCAAGAACAACACACTTCATCTTGAACAAAGACAGCAGGTAAGACATTCTGGACTAGTGTTTTCTGAATATCTAGATTTAAACTTAAGACTTAAGTAACTAATTTCAAAAAATGTTTATATTTAAAATGACATCTTAGCTGACCTCAGTCATTTTATGAGAAGTTACAGCAACTTGTGTTATTTTTAATTGCTGTATCTTTGTACCCACTGCTTAAATTAATAGACTTGAATTTCTTTTTATGAATATTTACATTGTTTAGAGAAAGCATGCCTATAGCATTTTTTGAAAAATGCATGCATGTTTTAAATGGTTTCTGTGGATCTGTTGTGTAAATTGTTAGAAACTGGGGTTGAATGTCATCACGTTGTACTTTCACAGTACATTTAGTGGTTTTGCCTCAGACTCAATAAGTTTGAACTGTACTCATATCAATAGTATAATCAATAATTTTGTTCCAATATATTTATAAAACCAAATAATTGCATAAGATTGCATTATTATTATTATTATTATTATTATTATTGCCTATTAAATCTCTTTGTTTCAGTTTTAGCATGGAGTGGAAAGGAAGGTTGCTGGTCCAGTTGTTAATGCTGGTGTGTGTGTTGGAAGTTAATCTTTGCCAGCACTGGTCATACGGTTGGCTTCCTGGTGGAAAGAGAAGTGTTGGTGAAGTGGAGGCAACATTCAGGGTGAGATTATCCTCTTTTTGTTTCATTTTGAAAATTGGTCTTTTTTTTTTTTTTTTATTAAGGGGAGACCGGGAGTGTTGTAACACAGGGTGGACATCAAAAACTAAAAAATATTAAAAGTACTGAAATGTGTGAGTACTAACATAGAGTAAAAATCTTTGTCAGATGATGGATGCTGGTGACACTATGCTGTCTATTCCTGCGGACACGCCAATGGAGCAGCTTTCACCAATACACATAGTAAGAGCATGACTGTTCCTCTCTCTTATTAGAAAACATCAGCAGCTTCATTTCCCAGTGTGAAACTGTATTTATTGATCAGTGATGCCCTTCTATTATGGTTACAGGTGAATGAGGTGGACGCTGAAGGTTTGCCTCTGAAAGAACAGAGATTTCCCAACAGACGAGGAAGAGTGTAAAAGCATAAAAGATGAAGATGAACCCTTGGAGCCAATGAATAAAATTTGGTTTTATTGAGTCCTGATGAAATATACTCCACTCCTCATATGGTTTTAATAAATATACTGCACTGGAAGTGCATATTTGTTCAAAATCAACCCTTGCTCATTTATTATTAGATATTATGATAAATGTGCTGAGAGCTGAGGCAAGAGTTGCACTAATTGTTCAACTAATCAAAGACCTTTTTTTCTCAAAATACAGACAAAAACATACATAGGCATACAAATCCTAACTTTGCTTCCACATGGTGGCGCTCTTGTATCTAGATTTGTCTACACAGTGATTTCACGAATGATTTGAGACATTTTATAATAATTTGTGTACTCTGGAGTTTAGTCATTTATGCTAATATTTACTATAGCCTTATTAAATGTGTTGTGGTCAATATCATCAATGTTTACATAGATTATCAGTTCTTATTTCATTTGTTAGCAACTAGAGGACACCTGATCGATAATGATTAAAACTGCATTTAGCCTATATCACATCAATGCTTTGAATAATAGGTTACAAACTACGAAAACTGAATCAAAGTTTAATGCGAGAAACAGACAAAACAGTCCGTTTGTTTAACTGACTTCAGCATCGAGTTAACTTTCAGTAAAGCAGTTGCCACTGTAAGGCTCAATAAAAGTATCAATACTCTTTATTAGGACTGAGCAGGTGGTCAAATAGCTAAGCTTTTTGCGACTAAAGGTGTTACCTTCTCCAACATGTCTTCTAAATTTGGATTCTGACTGAGACAGTTTGACACCTCTGATAGCCTAGTCATGACTAGCTCCACATATAGTTCATAAAATGAAGGAAATTCAGAGGTGAATGTGTGAGGTGAGATCTGGCATTGTGTGTGAACTGCACAACAGTGTGAGTCTGACATATCAATCAAAGTTAAATGCAAGACATTATCACCTGAGTACATCGAGTAATGCAGTACATTCCTACTGTATCAGCATGAGACATTCAGCTGTAACAGATACAAACTGAAAATCTGAGAATCTCTGAGAAGGTGTCAAAGGTGAGCGTTGTCAAAGTTTGTTACTGCGAATGATGCATTACAATCCTGTTGCACAATATGCAAACAACTGGAAGTCACTTTATTGAAACATCAGGTTAGTTCAGTTGTGGTTGAGCAAAAAGCTGCTCACATAAATATTTAAAAATAAAATAAAGTCTGAAGCATTTCTTTAAGTAAACCATAACCCATGTGTACGAATGATGTGTCCTCCTGACACATTAAATGCTTTGAAGATTAAAACACCAGCATGGGACTAATGCAGCACAGGGATCACATTGTAAATCACCACCATTCTGTCAATCAAAAGAGAATCTTTAGACTTTAATCATAGTTTATTCTCATTCTGAACCATTAATCCAGTTTGATCCCGTCTTACCCTGACAAATGACTTACAGTAGACTAATTACACGGACACTCCCCTAGATGGTTTCCCTTGTTCAAGTGTATTATGGTAATAGTGTTAAATCTAAATGTTAAATCTTATACCTTACATGGATTTGACATTTTTAACTCATTTGTTAGTATATGTGGTCTTATCTGACCTCAGCAGATTAGCTTTCCATCTCTGCTGTCATGACATTTCAAAAGAGCATCACCCAACATTGCTTCTCTTTTACACAATGCTTTTTATAAGTTTCATGCAGTTTGGTCTAAATGCTATTACATCATCAAAAAAGTAAACTTATTTTCTGCAACAAACCGTGTAATAAAACCAGAAAGACAGACTTTTTGTTTTTGTTTTCCTTTTAAACAAGATAAATTTCCACAAATTTAGTGTCCTGTTACAATTTTTTATAGCATTAGTTAAACAAATCCAATGATTTTTGTGGTGAGACTTATTAGAAATGATAGAAAAAAAATACAATTATAGAAAACAAATAGAAAATAAAACCAATTTTTTTTCTGAACATGTACTGAAAAGGAAGAAAATAAAAGAGTTTCAGACTCCTTCTCCTGGAAAATATCACAGGAAATGAAAACAAACTATAGATTAAGACGCACCTCTCACACAGAGTCCACAGAGTTATGATAACAGCTCCCACACTTCACTGAATGATTTGAAATTACAGGGAGGGTTTGCGTTCACTGAGCATGATCCAACTGTTTTTTTTTTCTGTCAGGCACAAATTGCTATTCTGTAGGGTGGCATGATGCTGTATGTGAAGGCTTAGTGAGAGATCAGCACAGCCTGAGGCAGTGGAAGCAGCGCATGTCACATATGATCAAACACAATATAAGACAGTATCACACCACTGACTGTGGAGATCTCACCAGGGACACCCCTCTTTCATCCTCCCATTAAAGAGATTACGACTGTCTGTTGTCATCCAGAGGAACTAGGAACTGTTTAGAAATACAATTATAAGTATTTGTACGGCAGCTAAACAGTGATTTTCTGACTATTTGACCCTCAGTCTATGCAGTATGCATTTGAAAATTTGTGGACTGAGATTAAATGTTTTATTTAAAAAAAAAAAAAAACACTCAAGAGGTTGGTATAGGGAAATCTTTGATATTTGTGCTTGAAAAAATAACTGAATTTGCATTATGACAAATTATGGAGTAGCACAAAATAAAACTCGCCACTGAAGAAAAAATATTAATAATAATCCAATCATAGTTTCTTGAGTATTTGCCTATTTAAATCCAAACGGCGATTTTTTTTTTTTTTTTTTTTGGCCGGACAGTGTTTATTCAAATGATAATTTGATCAAATAAATGCAGTCTTGGTGAGCATAAGAGACTTTTTTTTTTTTTTTTTTAAAAAAGGGAAAAAAAGAAAAATAATAATTAATTTATTATTTAAAACATTTGACCGGTAGCGCAGATAATTGATCCACCATTAATAAACATCTGATTTGCTTTAAAGAGCTGTTTAATTGCCTAAACATTTCTTTTAAACACATAACTTGCTGCAAAAATACCACATATGCATGTCAGGAATAAAAGATTACAAAAGATGCAATAATTACAATTTCTTTAAAACAATAATTTTCTGTAATCCTTTGGATTAAATATCTTGTTTATACAATGATTTTTCAAATCGCATTTAACAATGTGAATGTAACATTGACAACCAGAACAACTAATCAAACCTGATCACCTGCTCTCAAAAATTCCAAACATATTCATCTAAGATTAATAACTATAGACGATATATGGATTATAACAGAGTTTGATTGCTGAAGTGTAATATAATTTGTCCAAACAAATCAGAAATCTGTCATAATGTTTTTCAAACTCAAACTTAATAAAAAAAAGTTTGTGAACAAACTGAGAAGCAGCATGAAGATTTGGGGGTCCATCAGGAGGATTATTCACTCTTTAAAGAATGAAGTTTCAATGCTTTTTTCTCATGAGTGAGCAACCAAACTTTAATATCATCTCCCTTTCCTCCCATATATGATCCACTGTCCCCTGAGCTGCGCAGCACCCGGTGGCACGGCACTATCAGTGGAATCTGAGAGAACAACAGAGAAAAAGATGCATCAGATGAAGAAAAATACTTCAAGATAAATCAATCTTTCATGATCAATCATCATTGTAACAAAACTCACAGGGTTTTTCTTCATGGCTGAGCCCACGGCTCGCACAGCATTTGGATTCCCGATCATTTCAGCAAGCTGCTTGTACGAGACCGTTTGCCCAAGCCCCACTTCCTTCAACAGAGTCCACAGCACATGTGCTGTAAAAGAATCTGAGAAATAGTGAGAGGAAGAAAAGCAGTAAAAAACAGTGGCAGTTAATGTCCTGGTTAATACTTTAACCCCTGGTTTCACAGACAAGGCTTAAACCTAGTCCCAGACTAAAATGCATGCTTGAGTTGTTTTAACTGAAAGCAATTTGCACTGACATATCTTAAAATATGTCAATGGCATTGTTTTTTCTCAAGATGCACACCAGTAATGTTTTTTTCTAAGGCATGTTTATAAAAGCTACTTAAATGTCCTAACTGAACTAATCCTGGCTTAATCTAAGCCCTGTCTGTGAAACCAGGCCTAAATGAGTCAGAGGTGAAGTGGGATTATCTGTGTATATGTGACTAACCGCTCTGCATTAGCGGATGGTGTAAGGCAGGCAGAAGAAGAGTGCTGATGGACTCGGGTTTCATGAAGTAGCACTGAAGCCATTCAACACAGCGCTCTAACTCAGGGCTCATTTCTGACTGGCCAATAGGGTGTACACTACAACAGGATACACATGCATCAAGTCAGCATTAAACAGATATGAGAATTGATATCAGATATCCAGTTTGCGAACGAATTGTTCTTTTGAACCGGTTCTTTTGTTGATCCAGTTCACCAAATCGGACTGAACCATCTGAAACAGTTCGTGGCTCAAGACAGCACAGATCTAGTTACTTAAACTCACTATCAGACGAGTCTGACAGTCGCTCCATCTTGAAATGAGCCAATATCCAGGAGTGTATGATCCTATGATGTGGGTTTTTGCCAACTCATTCAGCGTTCCAGTTAGTCCAACAGCAGTCCAACACTGAACTGAGAACAGTCTTTCGGGTATGTCCGACATGCTGAGAACTGTGTGCTGAAGGTTTTATAATGGGGCCAAAATGTGTTTCTGATGTTTTTGGCTGAAAAGCATAAAGTATAACAAATGAAAAGTATTGGAAATATAACAGTGATCCAATGGCAGTAGTTCTCGAGTCAACAGCAGTACATAGTAGTTCTCTCTTGAGTCAAGAGTCGGTTTCAATGGTTCTTGAGTCACCAATACACACCAATACAATACAACTGAGGAAACACTTCTGACTCTGATATGTCTGCAAAGAATCAATGAGCTGCTGATACAAGCATCTGTATGAACGAGCAGTTGACTTGAATGAGGGGCAAAATGAAAGGTTTTTTTATGGTTTCTCATTGAGTATGTAAAAAGGTGAGTTGATTGAGATTAGTTTATTCTCTATATATGCTTTAGACATGTAAAACATCCACGTTTCACACCATTATTGGGTGCTTTAATAATTAAATTGTGTATGTGACATCATTGTGTAATTATGTAAACAAACTGGTGAATCGTTTTTTGAACCGGTTCATTGAAACCACCTGTCCAAAAGAACCAGTTCGTGGAAAAGAATCGGATTATCCATCAGTAATTGTGACGTATATCTGAGTGAAACGTCTTCTCGAACAAGGAAAAATGTAGGGCAGGACTTGATTTTGACCATCAAAAACTGATTAAATCATTGGATCATTGTGGTTTGCTATTGCTTTGATCTCATGTGAGTGACAGGTTGTCCCGCCCTCTCACCACATGGCATTCAGGAGGGTTTACATCTTATATTTGATTCAGAGTTTTGATTCGAATAGCTGATTTTACAGTTAGTATCAGCATTGCAGAAATCAAGAGTATTATTAAAAAGAGACTGAAGGAAAGATGGCAAAGGCAATGGGAAGAAACAAGAAAAGGGCTATGGTTTCACAGGAATCAAAGGAAAGTGGGAGAAATTAGGTATACAGGGAGGAATAGGAAGGAAGAGATAATAATATCAAGGCTTAGGTTTGGACACACTGGACTAAAGTGGAACACTATTCAAAAGAGGGAAACATAACACAGGGAAATTTGATTTCTGTGGGCAGAAAGAGACAGTAGAACATGTTATGGTATATTGTCAGAAATATGAAACACAAAGAAGACATTTAATTCGGAAATTAAGAGAGATGAAAATACGTTTTGATTTAATAGATATCCTGAGAAAAGAGTCAAAAGATATGTGTTATAATATATATTGTTTCAATATCTTAGAGAAACTAATTTAAGTAAGAGGATATAGTTCTTTTTTTTTTTTTTTTTAAATATATATACTCATTTTTATATTAGACATTCTGGTCCACACTTCATACCAGTTGGTGGCGGAATGCACCAGTAAGTAACCGCCAATAAACACAAGAAGAAGATTCGAATAGCTTCGTTGCTCCCATCACTGCACTTTACGTGTGATTAACATGTTGTAATTGGGCGCTGCTCAGTTTATGTACATGTTTGTGAGTTACCTCTCCTCCTTGTCTGTTCCCAGTTTGATATCAATGGTGTGAGCACCCCTCTCACAGCCGCTCAACAGGATTTCCCCCACTGGCGAGCAAAGAGTCACATTACGCAGCACACAATGACCGCTGTCAGACATCGCAAACTGCACACAACAAGCAATCTGTTGTCAAAACGTAGTCAAACACATATATACTAAAGTCATGTGTAACAAAAAAAAATTACACGTAAAAACGCATACAGCTATGACAAACTACAACCTACAACGCGTACAGCTATGACAACACAACAAGCAGCTTGGTCATACGTATCAGTCCCCCACGTGCACATACAAAACATCAACAGTTTTTTTGCGCAAGTAAAATGTCACTGTTAATATCACCAACAGTTAATGCAAGATGACATTCTTTGATTACAGTTGTAAGCAGTAAAATAATATGTATTACCTACACGATTACAACGAACAATGAACGCAAGGGGTGTTTTTTTCAATATCTTTGGAACATGACCGAACATGATTTCAATTTCACTTCCTGCCTAGAAAACGTACTAAACAAATCAGGAAATCTGACCAATCAGAGCACAGCATATTTGTGCTCAATTCTGTGATTGGACAGTTTGCTCTCAGCAGACCGCCAGTAGGTATAAAATAATATATTTAATGTTCATAATTGACATGTTAATCTAGCAAGTCTTGATAACAGGAAAAACACAATAATCTTGATTCATCCATCAATTCTTATCAGTTGAAATAAAGGGGATTACAATATACATTTTATACCACTCATTTTGCACATAATTTCATAAAGGACAAGACAAAAGTGTGTAAAATGAAATCATTTAATTTCGAACAGTAGCCTAACACATTAATGCTGTAAAGGGTTTTGAACGTCCACAACAGTGTGACACAGTGTTCACACAATTGTGTTCTTTGGTGTTCATGAGTGTGCAGCATCCTCTCTCATGCACAGGGAGGACGCACTCGCTCAGATTTATGAGAGACAAACTCCATATTCACCATTTGGTTTTATTTTTGATGCCTCCTCCTCATAGTAAAACTTGATGTTTGATGGAGGGCTTATTTGAGAATTCAGTGAAGCAGATCTGCCTCCCAGAACACAAGAGCAATTCTCAACCTTTATGAGAATTTAATGAGACATGAAGAATAGACTTGTAGAGATATGGGCCACGTGGAACCTGGGCTTAAATGAACCTTCATTAGAAATTAAATATTGTCATTGTCATCAGTTATTCCAGTATGAATCTATGTCCAGTGTTTTGATCATTTTCTTTCCCTTAAATAGTAGTATGTTTTTAGAAGACAAATGTTAAAGCTGGGTTAAAAAAAAGCTAGGTTTAAGTGTAAGAAAATGTCTTATACATTGGTTTATACAGATTGATAGGAAAATATTTACTCATACACTACTGTTCAAAGGTTTGTGGTCATTTCTGTTTTTGTTTTTTTGAAAGAAATTTAATTTATTAACTTTTTAAGCAAGGACAAACAATTTAGGGACTAAAGGTTGACAGAAAAACATACCACTTTTTCCACAAAAATATTAAGCAGCAAAATCATTTTCAACACTGATAATAATAAGTAAATGTTTTGAGCATCAAATCTCATTAGAATGATTTCTGAAGGATCATGTGACACTGAAGACTAGAGTAATGATGCTGAAAATCTGGCTTTGCATCATGAATAAATTCTGAAAACAGTTCTTTTCAATTGAAATATTATTTCACAATATTATATCAAATAAATATATATCAAGTAAATACTGAATGGCTTGGCCACACAAAACAAACACACTAATACTAGAGAGGTGCATATTGTTTAGACACAGAACAAATAAACTGCTTTATCACCAATCAACACGATTTAACATATAGTTTCTTGTTTTTGTATTGCTTGCACTGAAAAAACATTAAAAATGCAAAATTGATGTTTCTGTTCCCTGACCACAAAGAGATTCCTTCACTTCTGAGTTTGTCCATGTGAAAGTGCGACTGGTGTCACTAGTCCATGCAAGGCTGTAAAAGACAAATACAGAATAGACATGAGTCTGTCAAATTCATTTGTGTATGCATTTTCACACTTCGCACTCCCTAAGGCAATGTATGTATGTATGTATGTGTATATATATATATATATATATATATATATAAAATAGCTGATGTGTAGATACACTTTATGCAGTAAATAAAGGGACAATGTAGAGGTGGACGAGAAGAGCATATGTGTGTCGTGCTCTCACCGTGCAAATGTGAAGACTTGAAACTTGTGCTGTTGAGGACTGCAGCTTCAGAACTGGAGCAAAAGCACTTTTTTGCTTCACTATGGAACCACATGAAATAGAAAGAAGACAAGTAAGGATTAAATAATCATGTGAAACCACCAAAATATATATTTGTCTTCAGGAGTGTAAATAATTGCATATGATCATTACATATGCAATTTGACCAGGATTCAGTTTAATAATGTCATGAATTATAATAATTTTCGAAAATAAACTGAAGACAGAAATGTGTCCATAGTAGAATATGTATTTTTACAACTGAAAATCGTATATATATCGTAAAAATTATATTTTGTATAACTATAATTCAGAGGGGTCCTCTGAGTTGGCAAGACCGCAAAAAAAAAAAAAAAAGGAGAAAATAATCCATATTAAAAAAAAATAAAATGATGCAAATATTACAAAATATGACATCAAAAAGTTGATAAATCACTCGTTTTAGTAAAGTAACACTGTCCAACAGCGACACCAGCAGGTAAAGTTACAGCGGGAGTCCGCGTCTCTCATGTCTCCTCTGAGCCCAGTGAGTTTTAAAAGACCCCCTAAAGCGTGTGGTGGGTTTATTGGGGGGTAATTGAGAATGAATGGGGGTAAGTCACTTGAGAGGAGGCAATGCCTCCATCGCGCTATGATTGGATGTAATCGGTTATGATTGGTTTATGCGATAAATCCCACCTTTTGATTTGTGCGTGTTCCACGTTCATGAATCACTCTGAATGAACAAAATGATGACGTTAATGGGAAGACTAATTAAAAAGTACATAAAAACAGCTCAGCCACTTAGATATCACCGCTTTATGTCACATCAAAATCAAACTTGAAATGGCCTGAAAACATGATGACTTTGGGGTTTTTATTTTAGTGAGCAATCAGCTTGGTGAAATTAAAGATACATCTTCGTGTCTGTGACAGACAGCGTTTACTGAGACTGATGACTGATGATCCGAAAATAAGTTTACTATTAAAAAGAACAGCTGAACATCAGTTCACAAATAAAACATGTCATTTAAATTGTTACTGCCTTTAGTTATTATTTTGGAATAAATGTAAAAATGCTTAAAAACTAACTTGATGAGATTTATAATTGGTTTTATTAAAAAGAACATTAATTACATTGTTAATGTAAAAATACAAAATAGGATTGTATTTGGTTTCTTTTTGTCTTTTTCTTTTTTTGATGTAATGTAAAGCAATGTTTATTTAACCAGGAAAATGTGACAACATTAAGTGTAACTGTGACATGAATTTACATTTGATTTATAAAAAAACATAAAAAAGAACAGAGGACTTTGCCTCCTCACTTTAGAACACCACTGCACACCAAAAAAGTCTTGAAGTTCGACAGTTTCTAGAAGAGAAAGATGTGTTCTTACCGATGTAGTGTTGTGTGTCCTCTGTGGGACTGTCTAAGAATGCTTGTGTGGCAGCCATAGAGAAGTTTGGCACAGAGGGGCGTCCGTGTGTTTGTGTTTGCCCGGCCATAGACGGGTGTGTGTTTGAGTGTGTGTGCCTTGGCATGTTGGAGTGTGGGTGCAAATGTGCGTGTCCGTTCACGCATGTGTTGATATTGAAATCAGACTGTTGGGATGTGCAGCCTGAAACGAAGCCAGTGTTTGAACTCCGACTGAATCCCACTGAAAGAGACATTCATTTATTAAAACACTGTTGTGAAGCATATGTACCGTACTCACATGCATACATACTGCATACCTCGTTCTACATCCTGTGAGACCTCTGTGTTCGCAGTTAACTGTCCATCAAAGGAGTCTACACCGATAATCCCGTGTGAATTTGTGTGGGATGGGTTTCGTGGGCTCCCGTGGAGTGCCTCTGCTATGTCCGATGCACGCTTCAGAATCATCTCCTATTGTGAGGCACATATAGAAGCACAGAAATGACATCACTTCCCACTCTGGATTTCAGCAGCAATCGATATTCTTTACAATTTTAAGTGGATCCTTCCTAATGTCAGAGAAAGTGTACATCAGGCACTCACATAGATTTTAGTATTTGAAAAAGCCTTTATTTGCAGGGCTACATATTAAAAAATTTGGTTTTTTTAATATGCTTTACCCATAGTATTTTTTGAGTACCAGATGCATTCTTGGACAATATTTTTCTTATTACTAATCAATATTGTTTACTTGGGTAGCAAGCCAGAGTACAAAAAATCTAAATGTTATGTTCACCTGGTTGTTGTGAGGCATTCCGTAAAACGTCTCTATGACATCAGCTGCTCTCTTCAGTAAGACCTCCTGTCAATCAAAAATGAAATGAAATAAAATATAAAATAAAATAATAAAATAAATACAGCTATTTGTGTATTTCCAAGTGTCAAATAAAACGATGAGCACAGAATCATTTCCCTGTTTGGAGAGTTCATTTGGTGATTAGACATGCTTTTTTATGACTTAAATTTTAATTAAACATTTAAAGCAGATCCTGCTTTTACAATTAAAATGGAAAACACAGAATTTGGGAAGAAATAAAATGTAAATTGAGAAAGTGTGAAGTCCACTTAGTATTTCTGGCTCACTTTTGGAAGTCTTTCCACATCATCAGGATGATGAGGAATGACCTTCTGCAGCCGCTGGAACCCGTAGTCAATGGTTGGTTCATTTAAAGCTTAAACAGAGAAACAAATTTCTTATTTAAACTCTAATGCACCAGCAAAAAAAGAAATGAGAACGTCTGAGCGTCCAAAAAGGCATTATGTAACTGAGAAACAAAATCCAATAAATTGCTTTTCACATATTCTTAAAAAAAATGGAAAAAATTCCATAACTGTGGTTACAGTAAAAAAAAATTGAATTCCGCAAACTCAATAATTCTCACCAGTGTAAATAAAACGTCCTGGAGGTCCCCTGCAGAACTGTTTGGATTTGTAGGACAGCGTTACTTCCACAACACCAGGAATGTGACGAGGTGGAGTCTGCACACGAATCGCATGTGGTGTGATCAACTATAACAAAACAGAAAAAGTCATCACCCTCATGGGAATTAGAAATTCTGATCTTCGCCAAATTCATTGGGAAAAATGTATTTCACACCTTGCAAAATTTGCAATTATCGTTTTGAGTAAAAATGAACAAATGGAATGAAGAAAACTGAAGAGGTTGAGGCTAAAACTGAAACAAAAAAAGTATTTATAGTAATCCTTTGATTGGCAACAGAGCTTCAGACTGTTACACACCTCACTCCAGACCAGCATTGTTCCGAAAACCACCTGTAGACCATCGAAGAACTGATCTCCAATAATAATCACTGAGGCTCCACCTGATGTCCAACCTTCACTCGGACTGATGGCCTTAATGCAGGGGATCTCAGCTATATTCACACACAAATATTAGCTCAAAACACTGAATAATAGCATTGCACTTTACAAATACAGAGTGTAAATAACTTATACACCTTTACTTTAAATGTCAAGGTGTATAAAAACATACTTTTTTTTTAATGTTACTCTCTCTCTCTATCAATGATCTAGCACCAACACTGTTCTTTTGGTGTAATTTTGCTAAATTATACAAACTCCTAAAAAGTTGCAAATATGTTTGCGATTACTGTACCTTCAATTAACTCAAATCGTCTTGCTCTTCTGCCATGCTTAGAATTGTTATGGACAAATATGTTATCAGAAATGGCTAGAATGTGGCCCTTAACAGAGGCTGTGGTAGAGACCAGCACCTGCAATGCACAGCAAATTTTACTAGTAGTGTAGTGCAGGAAATTTAGCACACAAAAGGATATTTTGTTGTTGGACAAGGATGGTTAAAAACATTTCATACATTTTTTAATTAATTCAATTAATGTAAAGTAATATTGTTAGCTACATTTATCATTTTTACCATTGCAATTTTAATCTAAAGTGTGATCCAGGTTGATTAAATAAGGTTTACAAATAAGGTTTCATTTGTTAACATTAGTTAATGTGAACTTACAATGAACAATACTTTCCTTAGTTAATGTTAATCTCAACATTTACTAATACATTTTTTATGATTAAAAAGTATGTTAACATTGGTTAATGCACTGAACTAATATGAACATTTTATTAGGTAACATTAACAGAGATTAATAAATGCTTCACAGTTAGTTCATGTTAGTAAATGCGTTACCAAATGAGACCTTATTGTAAAGCGTCACCAATTATCAGACACATAATGGACATCAGTGATATGATTATTAAACTTTTGTACCTGGAAACGGCGTGTGTCTCGTGGATTCCCTGCGTTCTTCAAGCAATTTTGATTACATTTGAGGAAAAATTTTAGGAAGAACCTAATTATGCAATAAAAAGAAAAGATCATAATTTGGAGGGTAAGACTAGCACCTTTCCTCTGCAAACATGTGAAGGTATGTGTAGATTAGGGAATGGAGAAAAAGAGTCAAAGAGAGAATGATATAAGAAAATGAAAAGTTTAGAAACTGAGAATTGGAGAGATGAAAGAATACAAACTGTCTGTCTGCTTTTATCCTCAATGCTGATGAATCCAAATTTCTGGAATGAATAGCTAATTAAACAATAAACTTCTTCTCTCCCTCATTTGTACTTACTTACAGTACATAAAGTTATTTTTTTACAGAATGTAACTGATTGTTCTACCTGTCAATAATGACGGGGTCTGATGGTGTTTCGTTCCTGTTTCCACAACTTTTCTTACCACAACATCGGCTGTAAAATTCACACATAAAGACACACAATTATCACTGCATCAACTGTGAAAAATGTAACCTGCATTTTGCAATTAAAGCAAATAAACACACATTAGAATATGTGTATGTGTGTTTTTTGCATGCATGGGATTTTGTCTATTAATGTGTTATAGTGCATTTTGACAAACGTTACCTGCACATTGTCTCATGAGTGAGAAGAACACGACACATTTCAGGGTTTTTATCTTGACCTTCAAACACAATTGCCTGAGAGAGTAGAAGTAATGTAGGCAAAAGGCAGGTTAATGTTATGCAGAAGAAAATATATAAACATATCATGTCAATATTAACGTGTATTTCAGTGTAAATATCATTGGAGATCTGTGGACAAAGCATCCTAAATATAACATAGCTAAATTACTGTATATAGTACATATAAATTATAAATCAATCACTTCAGAATGTCTTCAAGTTATAAAAACAATCTTTGGGGAAAAAGTTTTTTAAACATTTAGTCTTGACTGAAGCAAACTTTCAATGCTAAGACATACCATATTCATACAAATAATATGGAAGTGCAGAAATTGTTTACCTGTTTGGTCACAGAGTCTATCAAACGGATGTACAGATCTTGCTCTGTTCTGACACCTAAATGACATGAAAATTAATAACACAGCATCAGTACTAAACGTCATACAAATGACAGTTCAAAGTAAGTGTATTTCTTAAAGAAGACTTGTTCTAATACAGGCATTGCTCACCATTGTTGTACAGTAACTGGAGTTTGTAATGGATTCCATTGTTTGTTTTTTCACTTACTGGCTCCTAAATCAAACCGATAAAAAACAAATATATGCTTTTTCTTACATAGCATCATAACTTCTAACTATCTAATCTAATCTTATCTAATCTAATCCAATGTTTAATTTATTCCACATTTCTCCTCACCTTCTCCTTTTCAACAAAGTCTACAAATGCAGTGTGCTCAATCTCCACAGATTGACCTTGACTGTCATATAAAGCCAACACAAAGTGAAAGAAGTTTGACTTGCGCAGGTTGGCGGGCGGCTGTTTCTCAAAGTGCGCTCGCGCAAGACCAACACCTCTGCCAGAATTAAACAGAGCAACTAGTTTAAAAAAATAAAGAACTTTACACAAAGCTTGAGTGTAGCTGCCATTAAAGCAAATTCTGTATAGCACATTAGGTCACTTTATATTAGGTGTCTTTAACTACTCTGTACTTACATAAAAAATTGTTAGGTACATTGTGCTTATTGTGTTCATGTTGTATAGCAAAACACTTTTGCTGCTATTGAGGTGGGATACGGGTAAGGTTAGGGACAGGTTTAGTGGTATAGGTTTAAGGGTGGGTTAAGGGGTAAGGGAAGGTCAACAGTGTAATTATAGATGTCATTACAGAAATTATTTACAGCTGTAAATGACTTGCAGATATTTTTAAATATAAAAACATGTATGTACACAATAAGTGCATTGTATCAAATGATTAATTTAAATGTTAGTACATAGTAGTTAAAAACACTTAATATAAGGTGGGACCGCATATTGAATTTGATACAATAAGTAATATAGTAATATATAAAAATTGTAATATATAATTTTAGTAATATTTAAAACATTAAAATACATAAGGTTTATATATAATATTTAGACCAATTTTATATAGACATATTTTATATAATTTTATAAGTGTATTTAATGTACTAAAAAATGTATATTAATCATTTAATACAATTAACTTGTCATACTTTTAAAAATAGCATCTTAGTCATCTCAATAGCAGCAACATGAACACAATAAGTACATTATATCTAATAATTTTGCTTTACTTAAGTACATAGTAGTTAAAGACACCTAATATAAAGGGTAATCTTTATAGAATGAATTAAATAAATCTTTCCCATAAGGATGCTTACATAAAACAAATTATGTATACTTGCTTTATCCATCTTACACATAAAAACACATAAAAGTTGACTGGAATAAGAAATGGACAGATCATATTCTTCTGGGATGCACCTGCTTACCTCTGAGCAGAAAGGTTACCCTCTGCCCGTCCAGCTAACTGCAGCCCGAGGCGAGCTGAGCCCAGAGCAGACCTGACCTCCTGCTTCATGACTCCCGCGCGCTGCCTCTCAGTCCACAGGGATGCAAAAGAGCAGCTGACAACAAAGTTCCTTCTCCCTCAGGACTGCCGTTTGTAGACAAACCGCATGATAATATGGGTTGGTTAGGTGTAATAATGTGTTGTATGGGCGTGGCTGTGACGCACAGGGACTTAAACAGTCTCGCTGCGAAGCACTTTGAAAGTTGGAAACCGCGCGCTGCATCCGTGGAGTTCTTTCACTAAAGGCTACTAAACATTTTAAACGTGTTTGAGATCAAGTTCTTTCATTCTTTAGCTACTTGCTGCTAATGACCACGGATCATTTCTTGTTTAGGCCTAATAAAATGTCTTAACTCTTTGACAAAATGTTTCGACGGTTTATTAATCGCTTTACATTATAATTATAATCATTAAAGTTATTTATCACATTTAAAATCGTTCATTTTACAGTTTCATTTTCTGTGGTGTCTATATAGGCCTATTAGCCTATAATGTATCACTTGCGACTTTTTGTTTGTAGCCTATTAAATAGGCTACTAAATAATTAAATAATCCATAACTCACATAGCCTATTCTCAAAATGTAATGCTGAAGTCATAATTTTGAATGTGCGAAAAAAGAGCATAAAGGCCTGCATGTTTCTTGGAAAACATTTGAAAGGCAAGTCTTTTTTTCTCCCTCCAAAACTAATTCACTAACGAGATCATGTGTGCACAAGGTAATCTTTGGTTAAATAAAATCAATAGGCCTACGTGAAAAGGAAAGCATAAAAAGAGAAAAGCAAGAGATGAGTGGAAAGAGAAGCGGTTCTACATAATATTCCAAAATATTTTATATAAAAACAATTTAATCAAGGGTTTCAGTAGCTACTGTAGCTCTAAAAGTCCATGCTGCCACACAATTACTTATTCTGTAGGCTATCATTTGACAATCAGTTGTGTTCGTTTATCATTAAGCAGGATTTGTTCTTTAGTTACGTTTAATTATGTTTGAGATTGCATTGTTATACTGAATATGTACACCTAGTTACTTCAGTTCTCTCTGAAGGAACAAAATACGGTTAACCTATAATGAAACAGATGTTGCAACTTCACAATAATTAATATAATAATTATATAATTGTCACGGATTTATTGATTGTTTGAATTAATTATGTTAGTTTGGTACATTTTAGAGAAAGTTGGTTCTTTCTTTCAAAGAATAAACGGTCAACTCCAACCTAGAATTAAGCAGACTGAAAGTCTAAAGGAAAAACTGGATCATACCGCCACCTCCTGTCCCAGAAACGCCAGTACAAAATACGAGACGATTCTGGAGGAGAAATTGGCAGCAAGTGAAACTTTTTTCTGTAAAAAGTATATTTTTTTTCTTGCTGTACCTGAAATGTTTGCTTATTCCACCAATTAGTAAAACATAAAAGCTCACTGAATATTGATAAGTAATAAATGAAGTATTTTATTTGGATTGGTGCAAAATATATGAAAGTATTTTTTAAAATGAATTTGAAGATTATTATAATTTTGGCAGGACAATTTATGAATTTTCAATAGCATGTCACATTAGAATATATGTCAGAATATGCATTTATATGGCTCTGAATTTTCTCTCAAACACAGATTTGCCTTTTTAAGAATAATGATTTGAAATGCTATTAAAAAAAAGCAGGTCAGCTGAAAGACAACAATGTGACCTGGTGAGTAAAACAATATTCATGCTGATGCATTTATGGTAACAAACATTTTTAATTCGAAGCAAAAGCTGAAATCTATAAGGCATATTTGCTGGTTAATCTAACTTGATATCCATACACAACTGGATTCATCTATCAATTCTGTGCCAAAGTCCCCGCAGGAGAACCAAAGAAAAAATAATGCTGAGAGTTTCTATCTCTCATCATATTTTCACAGTGTCCTCTTACATAGTCCTGCATTTCTGACGGATGAAAACAAAAGTGTTCCAGCAAAAGACTGCCGGGTTCTTTCTAGAGACTATCCCAGAGTGACATTGACACAACATACACAAGCATTCATCTGCTATGACTCAGATAACAGAGCACTGAGTGGAGAGGCGCCGTCCAATACAGATCCTGCAGAGAGAGATTAAAAATAGTCAAACAGTGAACTCAAGAGTGGCAAGCAAAATGTCAGACTTTATAAATGCATAAGTGTCTTACCCCAACCCAAGCATGAGGATGTGTGTCAAAACTAGGGAGGGTAGCAATAACTTCAGCAAGTTTGTGTTCATTTCCTTGTCGTTTTTGTCTGAGTTTCTGCTGCACAATCTGTTCCGCTTTGGCCGTTTAATAATCAGTGCTGCTGGTGGTACATTCTCGGGCCGGCTGGACCAGTCACAGATCCTTGCGATAGTCTCAGCTTCCTGTTTGCTCTCTGGTACAACTTCCCCCTGGGAGTGAAAGAGCAAAATGTCACAATACATTTTTAATTTTTGGCGATTTCACTACCACTGATGTGTAGTCATGTAAGCAAGTCTGTAATGCATTCAAAACATAGCATGTTTATAGTGGTGCTCCACGAATCAGCATACATATGGTCTGGTTGTGAGACCTCTAAAAAACCTGCATGTATAAATCATATCGGAATTGTACTGAAAAATAGAGGTTGCTCCAAGAACAAACTCATGATTAGTAATTAGTGCAATATTTGTACCACTTAAACCCACTGTTCCTGACCATAAGTTTTGTGAAAAGGTTTTTATATCTTAATAAATGCAAACTTATGCAATAAAGTCTTCTTCTTTTTTTTTTTTTTTTTACCTGTGCAATGGTGTGTGTGTTGAAGGAGGCTGCACTGATGAGTGGAGGTGTTTGGACATGTCGAGGACTAGGAGAAAATAAATAACAGCCACTGTGATTAGAATGATCATACAATTCCTTGTCTTGCCTGTACACACAGTCACAGATCTCTTGAAGAGGTTTATACACACCTGCTGCAGTGAGAGCTTGTCCGTGAACTACTGCTGGATTCCCGCTGTGCTTCCAGAAGCATTTTCTCCAGGTCTGTGATATCAGACAGGGCTGGTGTGTCCTCACTATGTTCGCTACATGAATCGTAGTGGAGCTCCACCCATGAGTCTGGTGGAGAAAAGTACATCATAGTATTTAGAAATGATTACTGAAAGCAGTTTCTACTTTTTAGAATGGATGAATGTTTGTTTTGGTCTTTCAGATACATTACAATAGTCAAACATGCTTTACTACATTTTATCTAACAGAAACTGAACCAAAAAGGGTCCAAACTCCAAATATGTAACTAATGTACATATTTGGAAGTTAGTCAATAAATCCCAACATAATCAGTTCAAATGGAGTCACTGTAAATGCCTCGTGTCCGTTATCAAACATTTGTACGAACAAAAATAGAACAAATGTTTGTTTTAGCAAACAAGTAGTTGCTGACTTGGCAGTATGACCGGATTGGAACACAAAGTTCTGCATTGTACAGATTTATAAAGGAAAAACATGATGTACTTTGGTATAAAATCTAGGAATGTTAATAAATAATTTACTGTTACTATTAATACTCTTATTGTTTTCATTAGCTGTCGACGTAGAAGATAGGCTATTTAATCGAGTGAGCCAAATTGTACAACTTACCGTGCAGACTTTCTTCCTGATTTATAAGTTTTTGCGTTGACATTGCTATTCTTTGTAATTTTGTTCACGCTATAAATGTAATGTGTCCTGAATTTGTTTGTTTGTGGACCAAAATATAAAGCTTACTCGCCCTGAGAAACATACGGGACAATACAGCGCTCTTATAAAACAATGACGAAACCTTTTGTTTACAGACAGACACCGCGCTCTTATTGGTCAGACTTTAGACCAATCATCTCAACCTACGTAGGTCGATCGATAGAACTCTGGCGCGAACATGTTTCACTAGAATGTGTTGACTTGAGTGTTATTAAATACATTCATTTAAAATACAAGAAAATATACTTATTTTGTACTCTTTGTAAACTATACTGTTTTAATAAAGTTGTTTGATGCACACAACAAGACAAATCAAATTCACAGTAAAAGAATGAAAAGCAGTAATCAGTGAAAATATATAATGTAACTTATTACATATTGGTGAGTAAGTTCAGTTTTTAGTCTGTTGTAACATGCAAGTTAAGATGGTATGGAGTGTGGGCACCCACCGGCAGAAACATAAATCGGTGCCTATGCTTTGCTCCTACAATGAAAACTACAGAGCCTTCATAAAACTAAGGGATTTAAATGTAAGAAATATTATTAGGAGATATAGAGTGACAGCTGATATTTATGTACATTTTATATAAGTAGTCTGCTTTGCTGTTATAAAGATCTCATTGATTTACATTACAAACTATAAGAATTTTTATTTTATTTTATTTTATTTTATTTTATTTTATTTTATTTTATTTTATTTTATTCTATTTTATTTTATTTTACCTTTCCGACAACATCGCGACAACACTTTAATCACGCGAGACTGACGTCACATCCGGGAAAAGGTCGAAAACGATAGCAAGAGATACAAACGTAGAAGGAACGTCCTCTTTTTTTCTCGAAAATACAATCGTACATGGGACACTTCAACACCTTAATTCATCTGTTTTTCATATAATTATTATATTAGGAATATTTAAAGGTAAGACGCATGGTAAAGGATGATCCGATTATACTGTGTTTATAGTAAACATATCTTCTGCCGAGCGTGCGGCCTTGCGCTCTGTTTATGATTCTCCACATCGCTTTTGTATGGTTTAACAAAATTGAAACAAGGCTTCGTGAGACAGTGAATGAATGCAAATGCTGTATTAAATAAAGTAAGCATTTATAATTAAATGATCAAATTAATAAATATAGTTGGTTCCTTAAATGGGATATGTAATTAGGAAAATTACTATAAATATTTCACTAATAAACATGCCAACATGTTGTAAAATTTATTCTTTTTGAAAAGTTAACATTGTTGTAAGTCTAAGAAAATAGTTCTAAAACATAATTTAGGTCGGATTCAGAAAACAAATATATGAGAATCCTGTTCTAGAGAAACTGTAGATTATGAATTTTGTGCTGGGCTGTTTATATATG
Source organism: Mylopharyngodon piceus (assembly GCA_039654765.1). Classification (NCBI taxonomy): domain Eukaryota; kingdom Metazoa; phylum Chordata; class Actinopteri; order Cypriniformes; family Xenocyprididae; genus Mylopharyngodon; species Mylopharyngodon piceus. Next base: position 25,628,397 of record CM077449.1, read on the forward strand.
AAAGGCAAGGTCTGTGTTTTGAGGTCTGTTATCACTCTTTACTTAAAAATGTTTAATTTTTTCAGATGTCTGAAGAGTTGGTAAAGCAGTTGAGCAATTATAAAGCTCAGCTGCAGCAGGTGGAAGCGGCACTCTCTACAGATCCAGATAATGAAGATCTGCTTAAACTGCAGAAGGATCTCCAGGTTTGGGGCACAATTATCCACTGCTTTTTGTTTTTTAGTCATGTGTTCATTGTTGAGACCAGAGTCTTTTAACGGTCTGCCATATTTTTCAGGGGTCCAGTGTTTCTCACTTAGGTTGATGCTTGATAGCCTCTGACAAGATGAAAAAAAGTGCCTTTCTATGTAAGTATATTAATCAAATCATTACTGTTATGTGTCACTATAGGAGGTGATTGAGTTGACAAAAGACCTGTTGACATCACAGCCTGTGGAGGGTGCAGCCAGCACTAAAAGCTCAGAGACAGTCGCTCCCACTCACAGCTGGAGGGTCGGAGACCATTGCATGGCCATCTGGAGCCAGGACGGACAGTGAGTATCACACCAACATACACAGTGCTGGGAGGTATATTGGGATTGTGGTCGGCTACATTTGGAAGAGGGATTCGTGTATATATCCGTACTCACCTGCTTACAGTGCTGTGTGATTGTCAGGTTGTATGAGGCGGAAATTGAAGAGATTGACAGTGAGAACGGCACGGCAGCCATCACCTTCGCTGGCTATGGCAACGCAGAGGTGTTGCCGCTTCATGTGCTCAAAGAAGTGGAGGAGGGCAGGAGCAGGGAAGAGAAGGATGGAAAGCCCAAATCCAAGTATGTAGACATGAATTAACTTTTAAATCTCTTTTAATATAGGGCCTGTTTACACCTGGTCACTTCATGTGTTTTTACTGATCCGATAGCTATCTGATTTTTTTAAAACTGTTCCATTTACACTTGACCTCATAAATGTGTCTCCGCAAAATGAATATAAATCCGATCTTCAATTCCCGCTCTATATGCAAATTTAACGAGTTCACGTTGAGTTCACGTCAACAAAAGCAACAGATATGAGCTGCATTTTATTTATCATCAGCTATTTTTCAAGATCAAAGACCACAATAGGAGAGAGAGCGGCATCAGCACTGGTAAGATCATTTAGTCTCACTACTTTTAATGAAGGTGAGTGTGCATCTGCGACTTACTTTCTGTTTCATTTGTGGCAGTTTGTGCATTGGCGATGCGTGTTGCAGCAGCTGTCATTTCTGGCTATAACATGTCATATAGCCTATAACACGCTCTCACACTTTTTTTTTTTTTTTTTTTTTTTTTTTTTTTTTAACATTTTGGGACAATTTACATACGTGGTTTCAACAATCAGATGCATTTACACTTGTCCAGTTTCGTCTGGAACGCATCTCAGCATCTGGTTTGAGTGATCGGATTTAAATCTGTCTCGAATGCGTTTTGAAGGGGATTTACACCTGGTCTGTTCACAATCGGATAGCTATCCGATCAGAGGAAACACATGAAGTGACCAGGTGTAAACAGGCCCATAGTGTCTAATCAGAGCAACATATCTTTATATGGTATAATATGATTTAAAAGCTCTAAATGAACAGTTGCTACACTAAATTTCTGAATAATTAAGATTTGTTAAGAAAATGTTTTCCTATTGTGTTTTCTCTTAGGAAAGAGCTGCTGGCAGAACAGAGGGAATATAAGAAGAAAAAGGCCCAAAAGAAGGTGCAGCGCATGAAGGAGCTGGAGCAAGAGAGAGAAGTTCAGAAATCCAAATGGCAGCAGTTTAACAACAAAGCCTATTCCAAAAATAAGAAAGGACAGGTGTGTAAGAGAGAAAAAAAGCCTGATTAATTTTGCAATGTTCTCTTAAACCCTGTTTTTTTTTTTTTTTAACCCTGTCATAATGTTCATGTTGTATGATCTTCCTCTACAGGTGAAGAGGAGTATATTTGCATCTCCAGAGAGTGTGAATGGAAAGGTTGGCGTCGGCACGTGTGGTATCGCAGATAAACCCATGACCCAGTATAATGACACTTCCAAGTATAATGTCAGGCACCTGATGCCCCAGTGATCTCCCTTGTGTTCTGTCTGTGTCCTTCATCACCCACCATAAAAAATGAAACAAACTAAAACCCACTTAGAAATCATAAACAAATCTGATTGGACATGAAATTAATACAATAACACATTCCCCCTTGTTTTTATTTGAAGTAATAGTGGGTATTTAGTCTGTGGATGTTAGAGCTGTTCTGTACTGAACGAGTCTCTGGATGTTCATCAGTCTTCAGTGATGACAGCTCCTGGTTAGTTTTACAGGTTCTCCTCATGCTCTCAGGACGAGTCTCTACGAGCTGCTGAGGATGGAAACTGTGCTCTATAGTTTTTAGTTTGTGTTTGAACAAATGTTTATGGAAAGCACTGGCCACCCTCATACACAGTTGACTGGTGTTGAACAGATTAAGCAGTTGTTTTGTTTTGCTGTCTTCACCTTTTGTGTCTAATAAGCATTTTGCTGCAGTCCATTTGTTGTTACATTTGCTTTTCAGTTTTGTATATTTACATATTTGAGAGGAATAAACATTGATTTCTTGACATTTCTATAAGAATTTGTGATTTATTTTAATTTGACTTAATTCAAGTTGTGTTTTCCAACTGACAGTTTAGGGGCCGGTTTCACAGACAGGGCTTAGCCTAAGCCAGGATTAGGTCTTAGTTCAATTAGGATATTTAAGTAGCTTTTATAAACATACACTAAAAAAATACATTACTGGTGTGCATCTTGAGACAAAACAATGACGCTGACATATTTTAAGATATGTCAGTACAAGTTTCTTTCAGTTAAAACAGCTCAAACACGCATTTTAGTCTAGGACTAGCTTAAGCCTTTTCTGTGAAACCGGCGGAAGATGTAAGATTAATGTTTTTTCTTCATAGTAAATTGTAGCACACTTTAATTTCACAGCGGTTACATTACATTTACACACGTGACCATGAGACACTGCAAATTACAAAAGCAGTATTTGACCGTGGAAAAAAAATACCTTGGGTGACACAAGAATACATCATTATTAACATAATTACAGCATGATGATTAAAAAGTGTAGTATAATGATCATAGCTTAATATCAACATATAGGGATTACAGTATAATTAGTAAATAATCAGTCAAAACTAGAAGTAAAATAATCTGTCAACCACATCTCCATTTATAAACCGAGCAAATCAAAAAAGCTTCATATCACGCTAAATGGGCAGCTTCCCATTTCTTTAATATTCCTAATATGCAGGAATTCAGTTGCACACAGTCTTTCATAAAATTCACTGTCACCTGATTAAATCAGCACAAAACATCAATTCATCTACAAACACAATGCAGAGCCATCAAAATGTTTCTGATACTTCTCAAATTAAGTGTTTAAAGTTGCAAATCAGGACTAGAATTTCTACAAGTCTGCATTTATGTACAGTTTATTAAAGTGTAAGTGGATGTTCTAAGGCTATTTAGACTTTTTCTCTAGTTATTGATATGGCTTTAAGAAAAGAGTGTTAAAATGAAATATTCTGTGTTTAATAACAATACATACAATTCATTGCTTTAACGCTAATATCCATATCCCTGCTAGTCATGTTTAACATGGGCCCTCCTGAAACTACATTACCCACAAGCCCCAGCATAGTCATGTCTAACAGAAGCATTTACTCAGTCCTTTTTGCATTCCTTTTCTTCCTCTATCTCCTTTTCTTCTTGCTCCTTCTCTTTGTCTTTTCCTTTCTCCTTTTCTCGTCTCTCTTTCTTTTTCGACATTCGCAGGAAGGAAGGAGTACGAAATTTCTTTTTCTTCTTTTTTGGTGACTTCGGCTGGCTATCAGAAGAGCTGGTGACTGAAATGTTGTTAGCGACAGTGGTAGTTATGGAGACCTGCATCTCTTTAGTGATGCTGAGCTCTGTGACCTGTAGAGTGAGGTCATCATCCTGTATCAGGTCATCGCCATCGCTGCTCTGCAGCAGAGCTGAGAGACAGTCTGAGAATGAAAGGAAGAGACTTTTCAGCACAAGGTCATCCAGCTGGAAACCATAAAACAACTAATTTGGTTATCAAATACCAGTGTGGTAATATGCTCATTCAAACCCAGCCAACAGTTTATATGAGACTACATGAGATAGATCATATGAGAGAATATTTACCTCCTCTTTCAGGGCTCATGAGAGGTGAGATCGACAGGGACACGGTGGAGCCGTCATATGTGGTCATTTCTCCATCCGTGAACTCCTCATCGGCCTCTGACTGAAGAGCTTGTCAAGAAAACACATTTTAAAAAACAAGGTTTAAATTGGGGTTTTGGAGGTAGCGGAGCCTTACAATCTTGCTAAACAGTTTAATGTATGATGTTTTTGACAGAAGTCTCTTATGCTCACCAGGACTGCATGAATTTGATCACAAATACAGTACACACAGTAATATTGTGAAATATTACAATTTAAAATAACTGTTTTCTATTTTAATATACAGTATATTTTAAAATGTAATTTATTCCTGTGATGGAAAAGCTGAATTTTCAACATCATTACTCCAGTCTTCAGTGTCACATGATCCTTCAGAAATCATTCTATTATGCTAATTTGCTGCTCAAGAAATACTATTATTATCAATGCTGAAAACAGTTGTGCTGCTTAATAGGAGAAACATTTTTTTAGGGTTCTTTAATGAATAGAAAGTTTAAAAGAACAGCATTTATTTGAAATATAAATCTTTTGTAACAATATAAATGCCTTTACTGTCACTTTTGATCCATTTAAAGGTGGAATTTCAAAAACACTGTTTGGAATTTAGTTGGGCCGACACCAACAACTAACGTCTAACTGTAACGGACATAGGCCGGTAAAAGCTGTGTGTGTAAACCTCACTCTCCTAGGGCCTCATTTATAAGATTTGGCACAGAAACCATCCTAAATTTGATCTTATGTGCGTACGTGTGATTCATAGAATGAACGTACACACAGAAAACGAGCATACGCCTCTCTTTCAGATGTGAAATCTATAAATTGCAATCTTGAACTTGTGCGCAGCTGAATGGTTTCAGTTCTCTGTGTTTTAAACGACACCTAATTAATGTCATTTACATATAAAAGATCAACAGTCATTGTCCAAATCCTTAGCGAGCTGCAAGAATAGCTTAGATTTCCAAAAACCTGCAGTAATCTGACAATGAAAAGTGCGTACGTCTGCTCAGACCCTGACGTGGCTCTACGCACTTTTCCACGTCAAAGACCGTTTTTATAAATATGAGCGTTGGCGTACGCACGTTAGGGACTGCGGTCTTTAGCCTCCTTGTTAGAGCGCCCACCTCCCATGCGGACAGGCCCGGGTTCGCCTCCCGCTTGGAGCGGGCGGTGCGAACTGGAGGGGCTACATTGGTGCCGTGACCCGGATGGGTGTGAGGTTTAGGGGGTGAGTGTAACAGACATAGGCCGGGAAAAGCTGTGCGTGTAAACCTCACTCCCCTGATCTCAAGAGGCGCTCTAGCGACTGACGCTAGGGACTGCGGTCTTTAGCCTCCTTGTTAGAGCGCCCACCTCCCATGCGGACGGGCCCGGGTTCGCGTCCCGCTTGGAGCGGCCGGTCCGAACTGGAGGGGCTACATAACCAATCAGCATTAGGGGGCGTGTGATGGTTGAGGATAGAGAACGAGCAAGAGGGAGATTTGAAAATAAGAAAAAAAAAAAACTTTAGAACGAGAGATGGGACACAATACAAAAGCTCAAAAGAATATCACTGGAATGAAGGTTTATGACTAGGCAAGCGATTTAGGACCGCGTTTATATTAGAAAAGATTTCTAGCGCTGGAGAGAGTTAAGCAGGAAGGCCTGAAAACAGATGCGGAGGCTGCTTTGATTCCACTTCTCATATGAGTAACACTGGGTTTTGATTGTCTGGAGCTGCTGTGCTGTTGGTGACTAACAACAAACACTTTGTATTTACTCTTGTGTACTGTACGTTCATTTTTTGTGCTTCCTCGTTGTTCATTCATCAACTGCGCTTTATTTTTCGTGAAGCATTTTATTGTGCGTCAGCTGTGATAAACAGACATCCATTCGCATTGTGTGTGTAACAGTGGCCAGATAGTGAGAGTTTTGCAGTTAAACTACTGCACACTGAGGGCCGCTATAGAATGTGTTGTTTAGCGTCATTGTTAGTGCACTTTTATTAATTTCTTTCAAAAATCTTACTGACCCCAAACTTTTGAAGGGTAGTGCCATTCTATGTCCTTGTATGCAGAGTGAGCTTGTACCTGATTGGCTGCTCTTATTCTCCACAGTTTGTGTGTATTCCTGTAGCTCTGCCTCTGATTGGTTAAAAGGGTTGGGCGGTAGCACAGCTGTCTGCTCCTCATCCTCATAGATGAATTCCTGAAAATAATAATGGCAAATGGATTGACTGACAATTGTGTGTTTGTTATGTAAGTTTTGTTTATTTTTTTAAGATAGTGGTTTTGGACTTTATACAGACATCTATCTATGGAATCCTGTTTCCACCTCAGAGAAAAAATTAAAAGAAAGAAAGAAAAGAAAGAAAGAAAGAAAGAAAGAAAGAAAGAAAGAAAGAAAGAAAGAAAGAAAGAAATTGTTGGTATGGAAGGAAGGAAATAAGGAAGAATGGATTGTTGGTATGCTGGAAGAAAAAAGTAAAGGAAATAGAAAGACTGTTGATATACCTGAAGGAAGTAATGAAGGAAAGAAATATTGTTGGTATGGAAGGAAGGAAAGAAGGAAAAATGAATTTGTTGGTATGCTGGAAGGACGAAAGAAAAAAAGGAGGAGGAAACAAAAAATAAACTGGTACTGGAAGAAAGAAAGGTATGGAAGGAAGGAATCAAAAACATTAAATAAGGAAAAAAAGAAAGACTGTTGTTACTGGAAGGAAGTAAGAAAGGAAAGAAAGATTGCTGGTATGCTGGAAGAAAGAAAAACAAAGGAAGGAAGAAAGAAAAACAAAGGAAGGAAAAAAGATAAAAGGATTGTTAGCATTGAAGGAAGGAAGGGAAAATGGATTGTTGGTATGCTGGTATGAAGAAGGAAGGAAGGAAGGAAGGAAGGAAGGAAAGAAAGATTGTTGGTATCCTGGAAGGAAGTAAAGTGAAATTGTGAGTTATAAAGTTGCAGTTACATTTTTTATTCTGAGGAAACAAAGGAGTGACTAAAATTTAGCTTGTCAATGTGATTCAAACATCATTCAGCCCTGTGTAAAGAACAACAGCTTTTTCTAAGCTGATGCTGTCACATCATGACTGTCATTTTAAACATACCTGTCAAAAGTACTATTACAGAAGAAAAAGTTATTTAGTGCACTTTTAAAGGTTGTTTATTTAGTAGTTGTGTTTGTGCTGGATTTATCTGTGTAGTTACGCACTTGTCCAGGAGGCTTGTCAATAACGATGTCTGCCAGCAGCTGAGACTTTGGTCCAGCTGTCATCAGATCTGCTCTGTTCTGCTCTCGAATCTAAACCACCACAAACAAAGCAGTGCTTTAGTGTAAGTCAACGCAATCTGTGGACACAGTCTGTTCAGTCTGTATTTTCTTTCTCTCTCACACACACCTTGTTTCTTTTCTCCAGTACTTCACTGGGGTTAGTATTAAGTGGGACAAACTGGTTGGGGTCCTCAATCCTAATTGGAGTGTCCTTGCAGCTGCCTGACTCTTCTGACTTCAACCACTAAAAGGGTAAAGAAAATAATGAATTTAAGAAAATAGTGAATATTAAACACACAAAAAAAAATGCAGCCAATTCTTTTATATTTTTATATTTATGTATAATATATTTTTATATATTTTTTATATATTATATTTAATTTGTATATTATATTAATTTTATATGGAAGCTCATTTTCCCTCAGCATAAAAAAAAAGAAAAAGTTAACTGCAACTTTGTCTCTATTTTTTTGTAATTATGTATATTATGTAATTATTTCTTACTTTAAAATTGATCTTACAATAGACCTTAGTCAGACCAGACACCCATATTGAATTTATGTGGATGAAGGCAGTGAGGGATAGATTACAGTCTTTATAAAGGTATTTACTATATAAAGGTATTAGATCACATCATTTTCAAAACATATAACTTTCAAAACTGTTTGGCAACATGTTTGTAAATTAGCATACTATTCAAAAATACCGTAGTTTTGGTCCGGGGGCTGCAGGTCCCGTTGATGGACTCCTCAGGTACATTAACCTTTAAGTAGCTGTTGGGAGAGTTCAGCCAGCGTATCCTCTCTCTGTCCCGCTTCTGTGCCAGGAAGTGCAAAGGACTCTGTGGAAAGACGTCTTTTTCCTCTATTGCCACCCCTGTGATGGTTGCTGGGATCTCCACATCGTTATGGTGTCGAGGTTTCTCTTTAACTATGGGATGGCGGTAAGTGTAACCGGTTCTGTAACCCTGGAAATGCAGGAGGTGGCATGTTAGTAAGCACTATTTGTTTGTACTGTTTTTTTACTGTTAAATATTTAATAATACATGCTCCATACCATCAAAAAGACAACATTTAAATGTTGCTAACACATTTGGTATAGATTTGCTCACAGGCCACTCACTAAGTTATCTAACATCCTCATAAGCGACTCAAATTCTGCCTCTCCAACCCTCCATCTGATCTGTCCATCTGGCATTTGTCCACTGGGATTTTTCGTAGGAGCTGGTTTCAGACTCGCTCTGTCTAACACATGAAGGTTGTCAACGCCACCTGCACATAACAGAGCGCTAACCTGAAGAGAAACAAAGGCAGAAAGACAGAGATAATGCTGAATGAAAGTCTAACCACTCTATTGGCCTACATCTGAAATCGCATACTTCCCTACTATAGCAAGCAAAAAACAATATGTGACAAACGAAGTATGTCCCAATTCATAGTACTCATAAAAGAGTAGTACCCAGATGACCTACTACTTCCAGCAAGATTCTGAGAAGTGTGCATACGATGGACACTTTACTATCCCATGAGGCCATTTGTGAATGGCAGTGATGCGACGCAACTGACACTGGTAGGTCACGTGATGACACCATGGTCAATATAGTACGACCAAATTACATTCATACTATATAGAACATACTTTTTTAATTAATAATTCAAAATAAGTACCTACTCAGAGTATGAGATTTCGGACGTAGCCTAAGTCTACTGACATTTAGGTACTGATAGTTAGAATTGGGCAGGAATGATCTGGGCCTTCGATTAAAAAAAAGGATTGGCAGCTTGATTTGTCAATCCATTCCATTTTCTGTGTACTTTGATCCAGTGTATATTCCTTTTCCAATTAGTATTCACTTCTTGTGTGTCTGTGTGTTTACCTGTATCTCACAGGCTTGGTGTGTGTGATACAGATAGTGAAAAGCTTCCTCTGTTGTCTCTCCAAATGCCAGAAAACCTTGATTCCTCAGGACCAAAACCTAAAAACAAGCAGAATTACATCATTATTGCGAATCCACCGTAACGCATCCCAGTAATGCACAAAAAAGCCAACGGTTAGAACCTGCTTAAGCTTTGCCATGCTGTACTATAGTGAACTACTAATGGTTGTCATGCCAACAAGTTGCAGAATTCACAGACTGTCACCTTGGCAGTGGGACCCAGAGCTTTCTGAAGTTCCATCCTCTCCTGCTCATCAGCTAAATCACCATGGTAGCTAAAATAAGACACCTCTCCCAGCAGCAAAGCTTCATGGGATATGGGTAAGATGCCACATTTCATAGAAGAGACCTACAGGACATACAAAAAGGACATGTAACTGTGAATACTGCATATATGCCAGTGGTTCTTAACTAAGAGGCCAGAGCCCACTAGGGGGCCTCAGCAAACTTATAAGGGGGAGACAGGATCAATGAAGAGAATATCTGAAGATCAATGACGATTATAATTAATTTAATAACAATAATAATAATTATTAATATATTAAAACAATCTAGCTTAATGAAAATGCTAAAAAAAAAAACAAACATATAATCAAGATTAAACTGCAATTATATTTCTTCTTCCCTTAATAAATTCAGGTTTTTATGTTAATTGTTGCTGTCTTCTTGGCCCAGTCACACTTGTAAAAAGAGAATTTTTCATCTCAATGAGTTTTTAAGCTGGTTAAACAAAGGAAAATGAAAATGAAACTATTGTTTTTTTAATGAAGAAAATAAACTTATGGAATAAAAAAAGGAATAGTAGTTGATTAACTAGGCAGCATTTTTAATAATTTTCACAAAACGTTCATGGCCCCCAGAATATTTTGTTGTATGAATATCCGAACATGCAATATAAATCACACAAAACAAACAAACAAACAAACTGTTTTATTCTAGCTTCATGCATTCTTTTTTTTTTATCAACACTTGAATGTGGGTAAGTTTAATTAAAAAAAAGCAACATTTTGAACAAAAAGCTGAGAAAATCGTGTAAGATTACAACGTGAATAAGCAATGCTTCAATTGCTTGTTTCTGCTCCCTGTTTTGATCCGGAGATTCTCTACTCTTTCAGAAGATGTGTAATAGCGCCCCCTACTGTAAAACAGGGATACCCGGAAAGCCGTAAAATTCCGTCAATGGCGGGGAAGCGTTGTCTCATAAATGACGGAAAATTTTGTCAATGGTCGAGATAGAGTTAAAGGGGTGGTCACACCCCACTTTTCGTTCCACTGACTTGCATTCAAACGCATGCTAATCTGTGAGACCAGAAATGCAAGTGTGTGTGTGTATACACTCACTGCAGCTGTATTTGGTGTGTATGTATGTATAACACATTTGGCATCTGGTCGGGCAGAATACACTGCAGAATGTGGTTTGAATCCCAAAACATCCACAGGTAGTGAAGTTGCTCCTTGATCAACCACCTCACCAATCAGATTGACCTTCACCTGTGAACAACACACGAGTGCAAGAAAAAGATGAACATTATTTATCGGCTTCTTCCATATATTATATATAATAGTGTATTCATATTAAATTGCTAATGTTCATGGTTGCCCACTTTATAATTCATGTTCAGAATGTGTGGGGGTGTATGTACCAGACTAGCTGCTGTGGCCTCGGAAAATGACAGTCCTTTAGGAAGAATAAGAATATGATCTTGCTCTTTGTTAATGCGCAGCTGAAGAAGAAAATGACAGAGAAATAGTAAAAGAGAGGGAAAGAGAGAGAGAGAGTACATTATAATAAATTCTGGTATCAAACGCATTTATGCTCAAGATGGTCCAAAGCCTTAAGATTAGACAGAGAAAAAGACAAGAACTTCAGATGCATTGGAAATCACCAATTCTAATTTGATTGGCTGCTTCTGTGCAACTGGATTGAGGGATTAGTAGCAAGTAAGCTAGTTATCTATCAGCAGAACTGTATATTTCAGTTTGTTTTCTGAGTTATGCCTGTGAAATAAATAATAGTATATATTTCTTTTTCTGTTCGCAAAACCTTCCACACCACTTTTGAATTATTTTTTTAAAGCTGGTCTAGTATTGTGGTATAATCTATTTCAGATAAATCCACAATTAAACAGCACGGAAAAATGCCGGGCAGGTGGCCTCTTTCTTTTTAAGTGGGAGCTATTTGGCCAGAATAACTGGACTATGTTCAGACATATCTGACTCAGATCTGTTTAGTTGCTTATAGTCTAAACAGCAAAAAAAAAAAAAAAAAAAAAAAAAGACAGAAAGAAAGAAACCATTATTTGTGATTCTTGAAGATTGAATTCTGAATGGCAGATACAATTTCAATTTTATATCATTCAGGGTGCAAAATGAAAGTGCACTAGTGACTAAAACTATCTCAATTCACTCATTTGCACTCGCAATTATGAGACAGTGCATATGCATGAATGTGGAAAGCACACTAATCCATCTGATGCTTTTGTTGTTCAATGACTTTAGCATCATGGTGACATGTCATGATAGAGCAGAAGCAGAATGAACAGTTTTCTGTCTTTTTTCCACAATGGCAGCTATTCTCTTGTATCTCTGTATTGTTCTGACACTTAAGCCATTACTATGACAACCAATGTTGTCTGAACAAAAGCATCCAATTTTATTGCATGCTAAATGACAGTGAGCATTGTCAGTCCTAGATCAGATTTGAAAAACAGTTTGTGTGCTGTGTGAGTACTTACAGTTATATACGTATTTGGGAAATGGGTGTGTCCGTACAGGTCCAGCAAACGGTACAAGCAGGCGAGTTTACAGCGGCCCTGCCTCTCAGCTTTAGAACAATTAAACCACTCTACACCACACAGATCATTCACCGGACTGACTGACCCTGCACCTGGAAACACAAAGACACAGCAACACAACAAAAATAAATATCTGTCTTTATCTGTGCTTCAAGCTGATAACCTTTCAGAATTATATGCCTACCATCTGTTGACTATGACAACAAATAATCTTCAATGGGAATGTATAAAGTATAAAATATGTATACGTGTCCACTCACTGCTGGGACTGTACACTCCAGTGTTGTTAAGTGTGTTGCTGATGATGAGGTGTGCAATGTGACCGAGTAAACCACCGGAGTTACTGCCTTTAGAGCACTGCTCCTTTACCAAACACTCCAACTCCTCTTTAAAGTCCTGCAACACACACACACACACACACTACTTTGAACTAAAATGTAATTACAAAACAATATTTGGACATTTAAGCCACACTTAAGAATGTCATTGCATTAGATAACAAAATATCAAACTAAGTGGCATTTATTTTAAAGTAATTCTTGTTTTTCAAGCAACACATTTTCTAAAATAATTGATATACTGTCCATTTAATACATAAACTGACTTTATACAGTGACTAAAATGACCAGTTGGTTAAATGTAATTGGAAGAATTTCAAAAAGGTAAACTTCCGTCATGACAACTCTCGGAGTGTTTGGCATCGTAATGGATATGACAATGTTGATATGTTTGGTCTAGGCGGAATAGATCTGCTACACTGCTGCTACTGCTTCTGCCACTGCAGAGCAAGTACAGGACTTGCTACTGCCAATACATACACAACAAGCTGCTGTGAGCAAGAAAGACATGCTGCTGCTGTACAAAATAGAATACATTAATTACTCTTTCATTTGTGAAAGCATACTGCAACTGCTACAGCAATGCTGACCAATTATTTGAAGGTTGAGCAGCGAGCTCATTGGCTGCTGATACAGCAGGAACCAATCAGCTGTGTCCTATAGTTTTTAATGTTGTTTATATGTCTATGTGGTGTTTTTAATATGCTTTAAGACAATGTTCAAATTTATATGTCAACACCATTGCTGAGTATTTTCTCCTTAAAACTGCAGTGAAAAAAACACAGTCTCAAACCCGTGGTTTGAAATCGCTGGTGTCTGTGACGTCACAAACTACCTTGTAAGCAATGAAGTCAACTTGCCGGCGGGCTTTAGCATATCATTAACAGTGAAAGGAAAAGGCCAATCATATTAATTACTGTTATGTGTCCAATGTTGTAAAGAGCGATACATTGTGCAGCGTTTACCTCAGTAGGAGAGGATGTCTGAGCTGGCATGAGAGAGTGGAGGCGGGGCTAATTTGCATATACATTGACCCATGTATATTAAATGAGGCAAGGGTCTATTTACATTCAAGCTATTTTAAGGCATGAAGACATTTTTTTCCACTGGAAAAAAACGTTTAAATATGTCATTTTGGTAATCAAAGATGAGTTTTAAGGGATACAATTATTGACTACAAGGGGGACTTTAAGGATCAGTCTGTGCCATCTAGAGTTTCATGATAGAACTCTTAAGAAAAGGTTTAGCATACATTGCTAGCAGATCTAAACAATATTTTTATGCTTTTTTATTTTGTTTAGTTTGGGGTCAGAAAAATTTTTGAACAATCACAATCAACATTGATAATAATAAGAAATGTTTCTTGAGCACCAAATCAGCATATTAGAATGATTTCTGGAGGATCATGTGACACTGAAGACTGGAGTAATGATGCTGAAAATTCAGCTTTTGCATCACAGGAATAAATTACATTGTAAGATATATTAAGAGGTTATTTTAAATTGCAATAATATTTCACAATATTACATTTTTTACTGTATTTTGATTAAATAAATGCAGCTTGGGTGGGCATTTAAAAAACATCTTACCAAGCCCAAACCTTTGTATGGTAATGTGTATCCAATAAAATTTATTTATTTTTAAGAATGGCTTAAGTGTGAAAATACTTTTCTTAAATATAGGACATTTCTGATTTGTTCATAGCTCATTATTTCATGGTAATGAATAATCACTGACAACAAAACAGGCTTTAAGAGAAGGTTCAGTAAACAGAAGGTCCAATCATCAGTGCTTTTACTGTGAAATAGTTGTGGGAAGTTGACATGTCCTGCGGTGAGACATGCTATACTTTATTAAATACTATTTTAAACAGTATTTTATGCTTTTTATAATCAGCATGCATGCAACTTTTATGGCCTCATATTAATTGAGAGACTGCATGGAATATCTGTACTTTTTAATTTAATAACAAATTCATTTGTCACACCACAGGACCATTTATATACCTTTAAACTTAAAATCATATGTTGATTTAAAAAAAATCACACACATACTTTACTTTAGATTTTGTTGTGTATTTAGGGCATGAATGTCATGCAGTGTTGTTGATTATACCGCTCCAAATTTTGCATATTACTTGGAAGTGAAAAAAAAATGAAGCTATAATCACATAAGACTGAGCTTCATCTAAGACATCAGAAACATGTGCGACTAGAGTTACTGCCCTGAAAGTACAGCAAAAACATGATACACAGAAATCACTTCAGGTTCTTTATTTAATTCACTCATCCCCAGCATTTCTGGTGATCTGTGCATGGTTACTAATGGTAACGGGTCTGCACTTGTTGGTTGTTATGCAATCAAACACAAGCGTGGGCTCCTTTTAAAATGCACAGGAAGGGAGAGAGAGAGAGAGAGAGAGAGAGAGAGAGAGAGAGAGAGCATGCGAATTCGCACTTTGGTGTGAGTGTGTGTGGGAGTGACGTCTTACTGGACTCTGCAGAATCTGTGTGACTCTCTTCCTCTGCTCCATCATGTTGAAGTCCTGCCTCAGGTCAGGTGACATAGCGCTGCTCCTCAGAGCCTCTGGGGACTGGAGTTCTTCTGCGCTCTCGCTGTACACCTTCTTCACATTTAGACTGGATGGGGGACGGATGTGTAAACCGCCCTCTTCATCGCCCGCACTCATCTCAACACGTTCACCACAACACTCAACCTTCTGCTTCAGAGAGAGAGAGGGAGAGAAAAAAAATAGATGGGTAGGCAATTTTTTTTTCTTTTTTCTGATCAACTTGAAGTTTTGTTCACAATTGCTGCTTAAATACAAAAATGCCAGGTCACTTTGGATTACAAATTAATTGTCTAAACACACACATGGAAATAAACATGCACTCACACAACACCTGTATGTCTGCTCTCCAGCTGACATCCTATACAAGTCATGCATATCTGCACGCACCCCACAAAGAACAATTCACACCTTTAATGCCCCTCCCCACCCTGATAGCCCGAAATCACGCCAGCACCCCCAACACAAGTTTTTTGCATTTGAATGTATTTTGTTTGAATTTCATTAAATTTAGATCTCTAAAATATGTATAATTGTTTTGAGCATTAATATCTATGACGTAAGCATAAAAAAAAAAAAAAAAACTAATTGAACCCTCCCATCTAAGTCGAGAAAAGTCTTTTTCGCAAAAAAAAAGTCGCTCCTCAGTCTCCCCCATCATTGACGCGCGTCTGGCGACCGCAGCCTGCGCAGGGTGCGCACGTTAAAGCAATTTGTGTCTCAAAACTTAGTGAGCTGCCTACCTAGACAGCACTTTATGGCATCATTGATGCGTGCAGCATGTTTTTTCGCACACATAGGCGCACACAGATTTTTTTGGGGGCATCAGGGGCGCACGAATAATTTTCGGGCATTATATGCGCGTTCCGAATCAGATTGCAAAAGAACTGCGCACGAATTTAATGCTTCGAAATGCTGCCTTGGTAGGCAGTTCACCAGGTTTTGATGCACTAACATTGTGTAGCTGCTATGTTATATAACTAAACATGAAATTTAACTGACACTAACTTAAAGATAAGAATTCTCTAAGATCGAACACTCATGTTGTATTTTAAGATTACCAAGTTGCTGCTGTGCAGACTCTATCAAACATTTTGCTTCTATCCAAATCCATTAATAGTACAAAGGAGCAGGCTATATACTCACTTTTCTCGGTCTCAGCTTAAGTTTATTCCCAGAGCTGCAGCAGGAAACATACTAACTCTATAAATCAGCTTCAGCCAGGATAACTAACAACAACAAATCAGATGCATCCAAGTCTATTTTCCCCTCAAGTCTCAGTTTCTTCTCTCTAGAACCGTAGGACTCTGTTGCGATCAGGGCCGTGAACGCGCAGCGAAAGCGCGAGCGCGCGTGGATGTGTGAGGAGTGTTTTGCGTGGGAACTTGGTGAGAGGATCACGTGACTAGTCTTGTCCGCCCACTAATGCTCGCGCCTTGGCAGGACCACCACGACCTCCCCGAGCCTTATCTTTAAAATACACACAGAGAGTATATACAAACGTGAAGATACGAGCCAGATGTTAGACATCAAACACACATTAATACAAACCCTGCTGATGCTGGGATGTTTGGCCACTCTATAGCAGTTTTAAACATCTATAAATAACGAACATGCGTAAAAGGCCTATATTTCATATTGCCCATAACAAGCCTATTTTATATGTTGCACATTTAAACCGACCTTGGCCTGTTTGCATCTGTTTGAGTGCGAGTAAAAATAATGCTAAAGCTTTTAATAAATGTTGACATCATCCAACTATTGAATGATCTACGCAGGTTTATCTGGATTTATTTGACTTTTATATATATATATTTATATATATTTATATTTACATATATATATTTATTTGACTTTTGTATATATATATATATATACATCTCATAAAAAAAGCACTAGGACACATTGTTCTGAACTAGTTGGTTTAGCTCCAAACTCTCAGCAAGCATGCTGATCCCAAGATAAGAATAGAATAAGAAAACAAGTGACGTTGTAGTTGGCTCTTTTTTCATGATATTTCTTTTTTTTTTACACTTTCAGCTTCACCCAAGTGCATACTTTATATCACAAAACAAACCATATCTATGTCATAACTTGAGTTTAGCCTTCTGGATCTGACATCTCTTATGACTGATTCTGTTCTTTTTCACCCTCCATGAATTGTTCTTTCAGTAAATCATTTAACCCTGCACATGCCAGCACTCTGTGACCATCCTGCCAGCTTTTTGTGTTTGAATGTGGATAATTACCCTAATTACTTCAGTACCTAAGTTAACAAATGTCTAACAATGATTAATTATTCTTCACATTATCTCACACATGAACACCTGCTTTTGTTTGACTGATATGTCCCATGAGAATTTCCTCCATATTAAATTAGAATTTTGGAATTGTATAAATGTCAAGGGTTCCCTGAAGATACTCCGAGGGATCAGTGGAGAAAATACATATAAAAACATATAAATTAATTTTTAATGTCATTTCTTTTTTATTCTGGGCCCTATGGATTAGATGAATGTCTGGGTGATGGTCCTTGGGTCTGTAAAGGTTGAGAACCTCTGGTATGTGATTTCCAATTGTCTTTGCATTAGTTTTAAAATGAATTATTCCATACATAAAATTATATTGTTACTTATGGTGGTTACATGTAGTAGTTTTTAGTTTTGGAAAATTTGCTTTAATTTTAGTTAATAGTGCTTTTTGCTTACAACAACCCCTTTAGGATGATGGAGTTGGAAAGAAAGACTTGGCCTTGCACATTGTCCCACCTCTAACCTTATGAATGGCAAATACAATTTGGGCATAACTATGTTGTGCTCCATTACACTCATGACCTCTGTCCTGAACTCTTGTCATCAAGACAGAATTAGATGCAGGTCCATATACTAAGTGTTTAATATTTGTTAAATAGCTCTGGAGGAGGGTGACTGCTTCTCTTTGAGTTTACAGATGTCACAGGACAGTAAATAACCGAAGCGTACATTGAAAAGACCGAAACATCTGGACAGTTTCCCACGAGGATCTTGCATAACCGCTGGGCTGTTTATTCTTGAGACATACACTCACTCACATACACACAAACTGTTGACTCCATTCAGCTCTGTTTTTCATCTGAAATTCAGATGATCTCTTCTGGAGATGGTTTTAATATCATCATGACATCTCATGACTGTAATTAGCTCTGTTTGAACTAAAAATGACACTTTATAATGTTTTTTGCAGTAGTCAAATAATTCAAGTCTCAAGCATTACAAATCTTTGCATTTTAGTCTGTGGTGTTTTATTGCTGTTTTGGCAGGCAAAGTGATTGCTGGCATTTTAGAGGTTCTTTTTATTGGTGACATCATAATCAGTTTTTTTAGTTATTCAGGTTGGTTGTGGTGTTTCAAAATTTCTTTTTGTGTGTGTGTGATTCTGTGCACATGAGCAGTCTGTAACACACTTAAAGGGTTAGTTCACCCAAAAATGAAAATTCTGTCATTAATTACTCATCCTCATTGTTCCAAACCCGTAAGACTTTCGTTCATCTTGGGAACACAAATGAAGATCTTTTTAACGAAATATGAGAGATTTCTGTCCCTCCATTGACAGCTACGCAATTACAACTTTGACGCCTCAAAAAGTTTATAAAGAGAACATAAAACTAATCCATATGAATTGCGCAGTTTAGTCCAAATTTTCTGAAGAGACAAGATCACTTTATATGATGAACAGATTGAATTTAGGCTTTTATTCACATATAAACATTGATCAATGCACACATCAGTTGTAGTAAACAGAAGCTCAAGCATGTTCGCTGGACATGTGAGAACCAGTGAAGTTCATTCTCGTGTGTTACGCATCACGCTTGAGCTTCTGCAAGAACCAATGAGGTTCATTCTCGTATGTTTGTTCTCATATGTCAGGCAGGTTTGGGTGAGCTTATTTTTATGTTCGCTGAACAATGTTTATATGTGAATAAAAAGTATAAGGGTAAAGGTAAAGGTATAATTCAGTCTGTTCATTATATAAAGCGGTCGTGTCTCTTCAGAAATTTTGGACTAAACCGCTCAATTCATATGGATTAGTTTTACGATCTCTTTATGAACTTTTTGAAGCATCAAATTGGTAGTTGCGTAGCTGTCAATGGAGAGTACAGAACTGGCTCAGATTTTATTAAAAATATCTTCATTTGTGTTCTGAAGTCTTACAGGTTTGGAATAACATGAGTGTGAGTAAATGATGACAGAATTTTCATTTTTGGGTGAACTAACTGTTTAAGACCCTGTAAAATATTGTGGCTTTTGGTCCAAATATAAACTCGAGTTTCAGCATGCAGTATATTTTTAATATAACTCTGATTGTGTTCGGGTGAAAGAAGAAAGTCATTTACACCTAGGATGGCTTAAGGGTGAGTAAATTATGGGATAATTTTCATTTTTGGGTGAACTATCCTTTTAAGACTTAAAGCTATTGGACAAACTTAAAGGGGTATTTCACCAAAAAATGTAAATTGTCTTCATCATTTACATGTGTTTCCAAACCTGCATGACTTTCTGAGGAATCAATCAATCAATCAATCAATCAATCAAACCCTAACTGTTTAAGACCCTGTAAAATATTGTGGCTTTTGGTCCAAACATAAACTCAAGTTTCAGCATGCATCTTTGAAGCTTCGGCAATGCTGTTGTAATGGTTGCGTAGTAACCACGCTGTATTGCTATACTGAATATTATGTGTGCATGCTGCATACAATACAGTGAGCTTCTGCAGCATCTTTCCCTTTACAAACCACTCTCACCTCCGCCTACACTCACTTCATACAGCCTGACTCACTGCTTGTGTATCTGAGAGACAAAAACAGAGAGAGAGAAAATTAGAAAGAGAAAAATGTACGTATTAATCTCTGTATGTTTGCATGCGAGTAAGAAAAAGTAATAAAAAAAATGCTTTGTTCTTGCTCGCTTATTTTGTTTCTTTTTTGTTTCAAGTCAAGTAATTCTCTTTTTCATTAAAAATTCACATGTAGAATAAAAATGCTGACCTGGGAACAGCTCCCACTGCTTCCTGAATTGTTTTTATTGGAACATAAAACAGGGCCTTCTTTCAGCATGGAGTCATGCTGTTCTCTGGTGGATGATTGTTGAACTACAGAGAAATAAGAGAATGTTGATATCTTAGAGGGATAGTTCACGCAAAAATAAAAATTATCCCATAATTTACTCACCCTCAAGCCATCCTAGGTGTATATAACTTTCTTCTTTCAGCCGAACACAATCAGAGTTATATAAAAAAATATTCTGGCTCTTCCCAGCTTTGTAATGGGATTGAATGGTGCCTGAGTTTTTGAAGTTCCAAAAAGCACATCCATCCATCATTCAATCCCATTACAAAGCTGGGAAGAGGCAGTATATTTTTAATATAACTCTGATTGTGTTCGGGTGAAAGAAGAAAGTCATTTACACCTAGGATGGCTTAAGGGTGAGTAAATTATGGGATAATTTTCATTTTTGGGTGAACTATCCTTTTAAGACTTAAAGCTATTTGACAAACTTAAAAGGGTATTTCACCAAAAAAATTTAAATTGTCTTCATCATTTACATGTTTCCAAACCTGCATGACTTTCTGAGGAATCAATCAATCAATCAATCAATCAATCAATCAATCAATCAATCATTGTTTGTACACAAAAATCTTCTTTTAATTTATTTTTGATAAAAAACTTTTTTTTTGTCTCCAAAATACCAGTCTTTCCAGATCCACATTTCCTGGATAAACACTAATCCAGGGTTTACTAGGAGTCTGTGGACCCCTAGGGGTCTGCAAAGGTACTGCTAGGGGTACAAATTCGATAACACAAGAGAAAAAAAATTCAATACATTTTAGGCATCATGAGCTAATAAACAATAAAAACATTTTTTATTTTATTTATTTATACATTTATCTTAATTTTAAGTTCCTATACAAATTTCAAATTTCTAGACTAACATTAGCTAACATACATTATGAATGAAAATTAATCAACCTCTATGGAATCAACAATGAACAATAGTACATTTTAAAAAATATAATTAACCAAGATATAATAAATGCCCCATGCACTAACTATTGTTTATAAATTAAACCTTATTGTAAAAAAATAACTAATGATCTCATAAGCATTATATCTTCCTGAGAACAGATTTTTGTCATTACATTGTTTGGAGCATAAGAAACAAATGGAGATTTTTTTAAAAAAACATATTTTATTCATATTTTATGCTATGTCCTCTGTAGAGCAGTGTTAATTTTGACAGCAAATTTTGATTTAGTTTTAGTCATAGTCTTTTGACTAAAATGCCATTTAGTTTTAGTCATATTTTAGTCATCGGAAATTGTTTTAGTTTTAGTGTAGTTTTAGTCGACTAAATATCATAAGATTTTAGTCGACTAAATCTACAGTAGATTTAGTTGACTAAAATCTAATTTAGTTAAATTATAATGCATTAAGTAAGCATTTCTCTAACAATACACTGATATACATCTGATATTCTCCAAACTGTTTATGTTCACTTAAGACAACCAACTGTACTTTACTTGCCAAAACGGACGTTTTTTGACCGTTTAAGTGCAAAAAGACAAGAGAGCTCAGTTCAGTACTTGTCAGGGATTGACACACTTATCATTGAGGTACTATTATAGTTTTTGTTAAAAAAAAAAAAAAAAAAAAAATTGATTAGATTTGATTTTTAGTTTTTCTGGTTTCGTTGTAATTTTAGTTAAAAATTTTAGTAATTTTTTGTGTTTTTGTCTTTTAGTTTTTGCTTTTAAATGTCATTATAGTTTTTTATTTTTTCAGTTAACGTTTATTTCAAGTAATGAAGATTTTTTATGGTTTTATGTTTAACTATAATAACCCTTATACTTGTAAAATATATTAAATAATGTGTCAAATAATGTTCTTAGTCTTTCCTTCCTGTGACAGAAGATACAGTTTACTATGAATTATATAGAAATTAAATTAAGTTAAATACAGTTTGTTGTGTAAACAAAATAACAATAATGACCAGGAAAAAATAATAATTATAAACCATCCTGCATACACCGTGACTCTTATTCTGAAATGTCTGCAGTCTGCACTGTAGCAGCAGGCTGCTCATTTAAGTTCAGATGAGGGAGATTAAATATGCATTCTTACAACCTAAAACATATTACCATATAAACATCGTGTAGTAAACATTGTCATAATTCATCAACATTAGCTTGTAAGCAATCGCTTGACATAAATGCGCGATATTTATTAATTGCGAAGCAGTCTGAAGTGCTACTGGGTGAGCCTGTAGAGCGCGCAACAGCGCCGCGTTTCCCGCGGTTAGATCAGCACGTTACACTTCAAATGTGCGCATCTTCCACACAGGACATCAGAGCAGTCCTGACTGGATATCTTCCCAAATCGTCCCTCTCTATCATTTTCGTCTCGTTTTTATTCGTTGACGAAAATACAATTGGATTTTAGTCATAGTTTTAATCATTCAAAACGCATTTTTATTTAGTCATCGTCTCGTTTTCGTCTGTGAAAAAATGTCGTTGACGAAAATTGTGACGAAAATTATTCGTCAACGAAATTAACACTGCTGTAGAGGACATCAGGACTCAGTTATTAAAAAAAGAAAATGGCATGATATGACATGCATAGGCAAAAACAATGTTTTTTTCTTTTTCATTTACCAATTTTTAGGTTTCAGGCTATTTTAACCAAACTTTGTATAAAGATGATTCACAACTATGTTATGAAAGATATAACAGAATAATTTGATATACTTTATGAAAACAGCAAGTCCTGTTTGTTACTTATATGCAATATGTGTAAAATGGACACAAATGGCTCATCCCATTCTATACAATGTATATACAGTATATTGTATCTAATTGTCATATGTGTTCTTGGGGCAACATGTAATGAAAAAAGAAATGTAATAACAGGAGTAATAACTTGGCAACATTTTCATAAGAATATTTCATATTTAATAGGAATATTGATATACAATTTCGATCTTTTCTACAGCGGTCACGTAGGCTATGAAATCGATGCCCTGTTTCGAAACAGAAAGTCATATTCTGATTTGAAACCCCATAACGTTTTCCTGAGATGTTTATTTAAGACAAACAATTTGAAAATTAGTCAGATTTAAATGATAATTACAAAATATTATCATATTTCCATTAGAATGTTAAATTTGCCAAGGAGAGGGAGTTGTCATGGTGAAACCTCCAAACATTTGGCATCTCTGAAAAGCCCTGAATGTCTTTACAGGACATCCAGAACTAAAACTGTGACATATGGTCTCAGAGAATGTCCTTTACAGAGGAAAAAAGTCAGTGTATGCTTTGGTCTCAAGAGGATATACTGTATAATGTTGATATTTTACTGTAAGTTATTATAAAGAGAAAATCTAGGTTTTTTATTGGAAATTCTTGAGTTGGCTGAGAGTTCGAGTAGTGGTTTCTGTGTCTGTAAAGGTTGAAACATTATGTCTAAGATAATCAATAGTAGAAATCTGGTAGGTTCACAGAAAAAAAAAAAAAAAAGAAAAAGAAAAAAAAAAAGTATTATACCATGTAAAAATACCCTATTTTTACATGAACAGAACGTATTATGCATGTAGCTCATATTTCAGACACTAGATGGCAGTAGAGATTTAATCAATGACGCGTGCTTGCTTTAATGAGGCCGTTATCACTCGAGTGTTACAAAATCTTCACTAATGAACACTATCTATTAATTAAACTAGTCTGAATGGATGCTCATTAATATAATCAGTTTTTTTTTTTGTCATATTATTACCATTTCAATGCTCAAACCTAAAACCAGGGAAGAATTAGATGTGTAAAGGTTTAAAGATAATCACTTAGAGAGGTGTGAGAGTTCAACTTGCTCAATTACCTCAAGCCCCAGCAGCCGCTGGCCTGCTTTTGAGTCATCTGAACCCTGAAACCAACAAATGAAAGGAGGACACCACCCG
This sequence comes from Mylopharyngodon piceus, assembly GCA_039654765.1. Lineage (NCBI taxonomy): Eukaryota > Metazoa > Chordata > Actinopteri > Cypriniformes > Xenocyprididae > Mylopharyngodon > Mylopharyngodon piceus. The sequence goes on from CM077449.1 coordinate 25,652,490, forward strand.
GGGCATCAAATCAATCTCTCCCGCTCTTGCTCTTTGTGTCCTCTTGTGAGTTACCAGAATAAAATTAGTTATAGCAGAAAATATTTATGACACCTTTGTCTTTATTGCACTCACACACATGTTGGGTTTCTATGTTTTATGGGGACTTTCCATAGACAATGATTTTTATACTGTACAAACTGTATATTCTATCCCCTAACCCTAAACCTGCCCATTACAGAAAACATTCTGCATTTTTACATTTTCAAAAAACATAATTTAGTATGATTTATAAGCTGTTTTCCATTCCATTCACAGATACCATTTAACATATTTACACATTGATTAAGTCATTATTTAGCATAATGCAGATTTTACCATCCTTGTGGTTATATTTGGCGCCCACAATGTAGTCAGAACCAGATCCCCTACAACACACACACACACACACACACACACACACACACACAATCATATTCACATTACCATATTTTGTATCAAACGCAGTGTGCGTGTGTGTGTGTGTGTGTGTGTGTGCTTTTAAGCATGTGTTTGTGTGTCTGTGCTCATATCTCATAATAATTCAAGGCCGTTCTGCAACACAAGAACAAAAAGAATAAAACATCCTCCATCCACAGCCATCTATTCCATCTCACCCGATTCCTGTACAGATTGATGTGACAGATGCCCTCAGATTGTTTGGAGCAGATTATTTACACCCTCCTTTTCAACTCCAACTCTAAGTATAAATGTGTTTTGCTTGCCTATGATACTTTGACACATACGATTAAATAGAGAGGGGTCAGAAGTCAAGGCTTGGGATTCGTAGACCTATCCACCTCAGCTTTTCTTTACAATAAATGATGGTTAATCGGCTACTCATGTCAGTTATAATGCTGTGTTCCAGAAACGTTCGGAACAAGGAATTTTCCCATCTCCAACTTGAAAATAATGACTGGAACGCCAGTTCACACCAAGAATAATAACTATAGCTATACATAGTTTAAATAATCATTCTAATTCTATGATAGAAGTCCACACCACAGCTATAACGGTAACAAACAACACAGAGGAACGATATTATTGTTATTATTATCATGCTGGACTTTGTGCTTTGTAACTTTACAGACTGTTTACATGCACAAACAGCTTACGCACTAGAGGTAAAAAGCATAATAGGTTCCTTTTAATTAGGCAAATGCATAACAACTGTTACTTGTATTGTAGTTTTGTCTGTTGATTACTCAGATTACAGATTCATTTTGGTGTTAATAAAGTTGCCATAGAAATGCATAATTCTGAATCTGAATAAGTGAACAGCTCAGAATAGAACATTGTGGGTTGACATCTATTAATTATGGTAATTACAATGGCATGAATGCAGCATAAGTTTAAAATGTAATATATACCTTTTTTTTTTTTTTTTTTTTTTTTGCTTTTCAACAGCTGTTTTTAAAGTGAATGCAAGCATTTTGTGTTAATGACTTGTTTTTGCCATATTTTGAATAAGAACACAAATATGTTCTTATTGAATCATGGCGCCAACTTGTACTGTACGTCTGTGATGCATGATCAGTACTGGGTAACTGATTACATGTAATGTGGATAATGTAATCAGATTCCAAAAATTGAGTACATCTAATTGATTATATTACATTTTAAAATACTCATATTACATTTTAAAGTAATAAGACTATAGTTAAGACTACATACTTTTTTATTGATTACATGATTACATGTTATCCTCACAATGGCAGTAAATTATTCATAACCTAATTCTTTGACTCTCCCTACTACTACTTTTTATCTTTTGAATGTTCCTTTCTAAAAACCTACTGCTTGTATACGTTCAGAACCACAGACCAGCCACACATCATGAGTCTATCACTAAAAACTGAGACCCTAAAAGTCAATAATAAAATAATGCTAAATAATAAAATTAAGTGCATGATTCTCTGATGTTGGTTAATGGCCACATGATTTTTTATTATTTTTTAGTAAGCATTTTATTTTTATTGTTTTTATTTTACAATTATTTATTTTCATTTTAATTACGTAATAGCTTTTTCATTAAACTCACGAACCCCAGTCCGGGAAACCCTGACGTAATGTAATATTTAATGCACTACATGTTGTTGATAACAAAGAATTGAATATATTTTTTTACTTTGGATTTTTTATTTCGATATGGTACAGCATTATCCTGTTCAAATCAATGTGATAAACTAGTTAGGTCAAAAGTAGCCTAATCTAAAATTAATCAAAAAAGTAGTCAGACTATAGGCTATTAAATGTGTAATGTAATGGATTACGTTACTAATTACAATTTTTTGTCATGTAGGCCAAATTTGGAATCAGTAACCAACTACAATTTGTAAGTAATCTACCTGCACATGAATGATGTTGTTCACATTGAAGTTTGAAATTTCGACTCAGGACTTCGTCTGAAAGGCGGCATAATTAACCTGTGCATATTTAAGCAGCGAAAAAACATAAATATTAAATGATGCATTAAATTATAGTTTTAGACATTAATAACTCAACATTTACACTAAAAGGGGTATGTTTTTAAACTACAGCACGTTTTGCTTGTTGTCTGGACAAGCCTGCTGTCTGCAGCCTTACTTTGTTGTAATACATCAAGTGTTCAGATTTAAATAGGTTAGTAGTTTATTCGAGCTCTGGGCACATTACGACTTCCATGACCTTACTGTAATTCTTGTTCCCTAGAAAACCGCAATTTCTCATTCCTGCTCACTATATCCGCTGCCCTCAGCTTCTCTGCCTGTAAACTAACATGTTTTCGCTTGTGAGTGTTTATGGATAACACAATCTACAGGGGTTGGCAGCTCATTACTCCACATTGCAGTCATGACCCATAGCGTATTAGTCATATACGAATTGCAGCAGTTCAGAATGGGGGGGGGGGGATTCCCTAAAGCGATGTATTGAGTAAATAGTGTTGTTGCTGACAACATGCATGCCAATACCATGCCGCTATTATAGTTTGACACCAGAAGAGGTTAATGACCTCACCAATGGCTATGATTGTGAATATGCAAACAGAGAATGAGAACTGTTAACAAGGCTGGCAGCTTTAAATCAGTGCATTTAACTAGTCACAGTTCTGTTTCTGGCTTTATTGAATTTGAACTATGACTGGTGGGGAATATAAGGAATTTTTAATGTATGTAGGTATAATGTTTACTTGGTTTTAATTCGACACAGTACTACATACTCCTGACTCATGTCACTTTAGAGACATCAGAATATAGGCCTACTGCTGTTGGTGTCACTAGATGTCACTGCTTGTTCATTCAATACCCCAAGTTTGATAGGACTCAGTCAAACATAATTAAATGAGATTAAGTTGTACATATGCTGATCAACTCTATTAAAATCCATTAGAAAATACAGAAAATTCTGGACAACATTGGCAAGAAGCATTTGACAACTCCAGGAATTGGAAAATTATACTTCCACACAAGACAGATTTTCTGATAGGCCTAAATTTTAAAAGCACTTTTCATTTTAGCTAGCCATGAAAAAAGACATTTAAAAAGTTAAAAATACAAGCTGGCACACTAATGCATTTAACCATTCAAAGAGTGTCAGACTAATAATATACTAAGGGAATCTTAATAAAAAATAAAATAAAAAATAAAAACTTTCTTTTTTTTTTTCTTTTCTTTCTTTCTTTTTTTTTTTTTTTTAAATTTGAGGTCGACAAAAACAAAGTACCTATTCAAGTATATTACCTTTCAAAAGTTTGGGCTCAGTAAAATACTGTTATGATGCATTAAATTGATCAAAAAGGACAGTAAATTTATAAAATAAACAGTACATTTATAATGCTAGAAAAGAAAATTGTGCTCTTTAAAGAATCCTGAAAAAATATATCACCATTTCCACAAAAATATTAAGCAGCACAACTGTTTTCAACATTGATAATATAAGAAATGTTGGTAACACTTTAGTTTAGGGTCCAATTCTCCCTCTCAATTGGCTGTTTATTAGTCCTTATAAAGCACATAATGCCTTATTCTGCATGACCATATTCTACATCCCTTAATCCTTCCCAATACCTAAACTTAACAACTACCTTACTAACAATTAATATGCAGTAATTAGGAGTTTATTGAGGCAAAAGTCGCAGGTACTAGTTAATAGAATTAGACCCTAATCTAAAGTGTGAGCGAAATGTTTCTTGAACAGCAAATCAGCATACCAGAATTTCTGATGGATAACGTGACACTGAAGACTAGAATAAAAAGCTGAAAATTCAATTTTCAGCAATTATTTTAAATGAAATAATAATAATAATAATAATAATAATAATAATAATAAATGGATATAAAAGTCAAATTCAAGAAATTCATTTCAGAAAAACAAATCTTAAAAATATCTAGTACAGCCTCCTTTGTAAAAGTATTTGTAATCTGTCCCCCTTCTTCATAGACACTGATATTTTCCAGTTAATTGTTTTTTCAACGGGTCAGTGCATTGGATTGGTCTGTAAAGCAAACTAGACAATTGCTTCTAAATTCAAACAAATATGATATGTGATTTCTTTTTGTAGGCATTTATAAAGTAGAGAGAATCCTGGTTGGATGGATCATCAGCTGCCTTGTTATACTATTGAAACTATCATGGTGCAATAACAAATAATTATGTGTTGAGAAAAAGAGAAGCAGTTTGTTTTCACGCTTGCGTAGATAAAATTTGTCTAAATGAACACATGAAATGTACATCATTTCTCAGCACTAATTAAAAATGATTTATAGCGGTAGAATAAACAATGAGCAGATGTTAGTTTTACAGTTTGATGGCACTGAAGTGATTTAGGTTGGTAGTTAGTTGTCATTATTATTCAGTATAATTCCATCACAGTCCATACTGTGGTGTGGGAGTCTGAAAGGCCTCAGCAGAGTGCACACACACACACACACACACACACACACACACACACACACACACACACACAATCTCGCTCATAGTATGTGTAATATATCAGTGGTGACAGGCTGAGAGAGATGTGTCTGCTTCTTTATTAGAATGTGTAATTGATTTACTGACCCTTGTATGGGCCATAAGACACCATCATTAGTCACAGAGTAGGAGTTAAAACACGTGCGTGAGGATATGTGTCTGCAGTGACGCTTCAAGTGTATGTGTGTGTGTAACCAGTCCCAGTATAGGACATTGGAGACAGTCATTAGTCAGACTGGACTCTTCCCCAGCAGTGACACACTGGGGAGTCAGTAGAGAAATTCTGCACTATGGCGAGGATGGATTCATCCCTCTATGCTGCACTTTTGTTAGTGTGTCTGTGAGCTTAGTTAGTCCACAGATCTGAGAACAGTGCTTCACTGCATTAATCACTGAGCCTTTTCACTTAGCGGACACTCAACATTAACCGCAGACTTAATAAAAACATTGGCGATAACGAGCTGCTTGATGTAATGGAAATGATGATAAAAGAGCACGAAGGGCGGCTGTTTATTTCCCAAGGTTCCTGGTTGTCCCTGATCGTTCTGAAGCACCTGGACTCAGAAGTTCTGATTTAAGTCTTTAAGCTGTTTTCAGGTCAGTAAACAGAGAGACACTTGACATCATTAGTAGTGCTTGCTTAGGAAATCATCGCTGTTATTGCTTCAGTCTATAACCATTAGTATGAAACTTTGTAATAGAAATAGACTTTGTGCTATGGACGTGAACAATACCTCAAATCATCAAATTGTGACTTGCTGAGGAGAACTTTGTTACTAAGGTGTTACAATGTACAATTTCAAATTCATCATCTGATGAATGATGAAAACTGGCGATCATGTTCAAACACAATGCATAATTCAATGCATAATTTACAATGATGGCAAATACAATCACAATATATACTTTATTATTTACAACACTGATACACAGTGAATGTGAGATCAAACATGTACAGCATGAATATCAAATACACACTGCACACAGGGAACTGAAGCTGAATTACAGGTTGTTTGCACACATTATGGCATCTCTTAGTATCAGAAGTCAATATTTTTAATCTCTCTCTTAATTATCAATTCCAGATGAGAATCAAGCAAATCTCTAAACTCACAGGGATTATATACAAGTGTAAATTAAAAGGAAGATGATGCAAATGAAATCATCTCAGGTGTAGAGTTCTGTGTGAAAGTGTTTTGCACATATTTTCACTAATTGAAGACGCACTTAATTTTGTTCTCATAAAAATGTTTTAAACCAGGGAAATAATCATAGCAACCACCCAAAACATAGTACCTGCATAGCAACACCCTAGCAACCAACCAGAACACCCTAGCAACCACCCAAGTCTCCCATGCAATGTGGTGACATGTCACAAGCACCACTCAGATTTTGTTCACAAAATAGACGTAAACAAAACTCTTCAAATATTTCCTGACCACTTACATACCCCAGAATCACTCTTAACCTTGCAGTAAAATCTCTTAGGGATTCAACCACATATTATGCAAAAATGTCAAATGTCACTTCATTGTCCATTAAAAATGGACATTACTTTGGAATCTTGACGCTCCCCCCAGTTACCTAGTAGTAAATATTAGGATATGAATTTCATAAGAATATGGAATTACACAGCAGCTCTCTAGATACACAGATTAACATGCAATAAATGTGAAACACAGTCACATTAGCAAAGAACAAATAAAATGTCATTCTGTAAAGTCTGAGGGGAGAGGAGGTTCCTGCAAATATAAGCATAATCATTAGTTTGATATCACTAAGGGCAACCATCTCATTCAAAATCCTTTAATGAAGCACATAAAACAGAATGGCATTTCATAAAGTCTGAATATTGGAAGGTCACCATGGAAAAGGATATTTCCTATATCAGTCTCTCGCTTGGATTTTATCCAGTTGGGAGGTGAGCTGGCATCCAAATTTGAAACCTGGCAGTTATTTTTGGCATAAGTAAATATATTTATTTTTAAATATTAATGCCTAGTATGCTATATATATATATTTATAAAAAAGTCAAAGTCTCCTGCTGCTCTAATGATACGTTTTGACAACTCGGAGACAACATCTCATTTCATCGTATTTTTTTTTATAAAGGTCATGAATAATGATTGTGCATAAAAAAATGAACATGATTCTTTTTCTAACAATTGCGCCAGTCAGAATGGCACTGAAGTGAAACAGGCTTGATGAATGTGTCATGTGTGAGGTGAACTCCGTAAGTAATGACAGACAGAGGAGATGGAAGTACTCAAACCAAAACAGGCCTTTTTAATAATTCATCAGACATTAAATAATCCCTCTGACTTTATCAATGTTTCTCCATCTCTGAAAGCTCAGGATGACCTTTGGAAAATGTTAAATCTTTTTTACACACGGCAGTGATGAGTCTGGCAGGAAAGGTTGAAACCTAAACAGTCCGTCAGCTACAGGAAGTACACACAAGAAATACTCACACACACACACACACACACACACACACACACTTATGAGCTGACAGCCGAAGCTCAATCACTCTGACACAGATTCATTTTTCAGACTTTATAACGTGACAGCTGTCTGTCTTTTTCCAAAACTTAAAGTTATACGGAAGTTGAAATGCATTAACTGCAGAAAGTCTGAAACCTGAAGTTTATAGCAACATTTCCTGGCTGACAGTATAGTATAAAAATCGCTTATTCATTTTTTTTTTTTTTTTTTTTTTTTTTTTAGCTATTTACACATCCATAAATGCACAAATAGGTAAAATAAAATTGGCAAAACACAAAATGAAGCTGTGCAGAGTGGGGAATTTTTAATCAAACATTGCAAAACAAGTTTGCACAATAATGTGAAGTACCGTGTCATGGGACATGTAGTTTTACAATTTGCGTACTGTCTCATTAACTTGCAATTATGCCGGTCACATGTGAATATTGGCTGAATTTAAAGTAGGCCCATCACAACAAAATACAAAACACTAAGCGTCGAGTGTGCAGCGAGTCATCTGACTATTTACTTTGCTGTACATTTAATCATAATGGAAAATTAGATTCTAAGGGAGGCGGTACGGTCCTTGGAGGCAAAGCTCTGTGTGCTTCACCATAAAATCACTCAAACTCTCATCCTACCCTTCTCTCCCTTGTCACATAAACATGACCACTAGGGCTCCCTAGAATAGATAAAGCTAACTTTGTTTCATGCAGAGTGCTCTTTTGTCCATGTTACTGAACTTTAATCTTCAAATGCAACCGTACAAACTTTGAAAAATGCTTAGAGCTATAAAAACCGCTGGATATGTGTGAGTCGTCTACGGTGTGTGTGTGTGCGTCAGTGTATGTGCGAGGGAGAGAGAAAGAGAGAGAGAGCTAAAATGATGAAAAATATGACATTCTAAAGGCTACTGTGGAGCAGGATATTTAGACAGCTTTTGTCCAGGCCAGCAGCCTGCACATTTATGGGTGGATATTGAATAGAGGCCTGTTTGCACTTCCTTTGTGTACGTAGTCTTTGAACAGCAACAGCAGATCCTGGAGTCATAAAATCATAACGTACTGAAGACTTTTATTTATTTCCTGTTTTGTTCCACTCTCTGTGTCTATCTCAAAGTATCCTGAACTATTTAAATTGAGAGTTTAAAACTGGTGATTTAATGTATTCATGAATTTGTTAGCTTAACCCTGGCTCAACTGTTGTTCAAAAGTTTGGGGTCAGTAAGATTTTTTTTAATGTTTTTGAAACAAGTCTCATATACTGACCATAGTGCATTTATTTAACCAATAATACAGTAAAAACAGTATTACAAATATTACTGTGAAATATTATTAGAATTTAAAATAACTGTATTCTATTTTAATAAATTTTAGAATACATTTAAATCCTGTGATGGCAAAGCTGCATCATTACTCCAGTCTTCAGTGTCACATGATCCTTCAGAAAGCATTCTAATAATATTCTGTCATGTTCATGTATTGTTCTGTTCAGTTTAGTCTTAGTTTCCATTGTCATTGTCTTAGTTCTAGTCACCCATCAGTTGTTATAGTTTCTAATTAGTCTTACACTTGTTCCCTGTTACGTTGATGACCTATTCTCTGTATTTAAGTCCTGAGTTCTCCTCTGTTCCTGGTCCTGTTACATCTAGTGTGTACTGCTTTGTTGTTCCTGAGGTTTATTAAATGGTTATTTGATTGTCTTTCTGCATCACGCATCTTTGTTGGAATCATAGCTAAAGCTAACCTGTGACATGCTGATTTGGTGCTCAAGAAACATTTCTTATTATTATCAATGTTGAAAACAGTTGTGCTGCCTTTTTTTTTGTGGAACTCAGGATTCTTTGCTGAATAGAAAGTTCAAAAGAACAGCATTTATTTTGGAAAAAAAAAAAATACTGTCATTTTTTATCAATTTAATGCATCCTTACAGAATAAAAGTATTAATTTCTTCTTTCAGTGTACTCCTAAAAATTAACAAAATTAACCTTTCTCCAATATATACATTTAAACTGTGTAGTCTTTCTTATCTGAGAAAATAATAAAATACAGATGACAGATCCCGCACTACAGGTATTTCACAATGTTTCAATTTGTCTCTTCAATTTGTCCTACCCAAACTTTTTAACAGGAAAAATTTCGGTAACACTTTATAATAAGTACACAGTAATAAAGTACTTATGTTTATAGTTAATTCATAGTTATATTGTAGTCTCTACAGTGTTAATATATTAATAAGCTATATACAAACAGTGCATACTTATTATAAAGTCAAGCGTTACCAAAATTTCAATACAGGAAAGAAACCGACAGAAAACAGAAAATATACCTGGAATGGTGCATAATGCAGATTTATGCTGAATCACAGTGTTTACTTTCATTTCAGCAGAGAAGCTCTTTTGTATCCTTTCATTTAACGTGATCCTATTAAAGATTCTTCAGTGTCACAGGTCACCTGCTGTAGACTATTTACTGGAGAAATGAAAAGATGATGGGTGTTTGGAAATTGCCTAGAGAAATTGGGACACACAGCCCATCCACTTGTTACAGAAATGTCATGAAAATCCATTGTAAAGAATCAGTGGGCAGTCACTAATGTAAAAATACATTTATTCAGATTAAAGTGACTTTCAGTTCACAGTCAAATATAAAACTGGCTGTCAGCTATTAGCAGCGATGAAACATGCGCCCCAAATGAGTATACTTCTAGGAATATAGTATTGTGAATACTAACCAAATTAAGAATATGTTATCATCTTACAATATTAATACACATTGACAAGGCACAAATGGACACGTTCAGCAGATGAGGCTTCTACACAGATGAAGGTACCAACCTCTATTTGTGCCATGTACATCTACTTGATCCTAAAACCATGCTCCTTATGACCTCTTAACATCTCAGAGACACTATCAATTCAGATGAGGTAAGCATAAATATGAACATACATAAAGCTATAAGCATATTTCAAATGATTAAATATTGATTTTCCCGTATGAAAGTGTAGCATATATGTTTTTTGATCTCTAAAAGTGAGCTGTTTGTTTACAAATGTGAGGCAGTTTATCTTAATATATCTACAAGTTAGCATGCAGAGAATGATCTCTTACTTTTACAAAAGGAACTTGGTGGCCCTGCTTAGGAAGAATAGATCAATTTTGCTGATCACTTTAAGAAAGAATTGTATTGGGGTGAAAGAAACTACTCCTTAAGCGCTGATAAAATATAATTCTAATGTTTTCGGTAGAGATTTTGATTCAATTTACACCTGTAATTAATAATACCTTGATTAACACTTAAGGAATTGATTATTTATAGAGCTCAAATGTAAAACACAACAATAATAAAAAGGCATAAGCACCACAATAACAGGAAAAGTTAAGGGATAAAATGTTATAATTATACATCTAATACAATTGATATTTCATCATCAAACCTTCCTTCATTTCAGACATTGGTGCAGTTTGGTATCTGTCTGGTCCTAAGCCGCTCTCCAACCCCAAGGCCTCCTAAACACACACACATACACACACAAAGCAGAAAATCACGGTGATTGCAACCAACAAGCAAGGGCAACTTTGTGATCAATGCTTTCCACTTCAGTGTCATGGGATCAGTCCTTGATTACTTTGAATCAAAAAGTCTTGGGACACTCATAAGACAATCACCTTCCCTGACAGCAGAGTAATAAAAGTAGAATGAATGAATTGGGGTCCATCCACTGACCTCATGCTTACAAACAACAGACAGACACAAAACAAGCACGTCTCTCTCCATGCTCCTTGAGCGCCAAATTGCATCTTTATAAACATTAAAGCCGATAGAAAAGGACTTCCCTTCTAAAAAAAAAAAGTGCACCTAGTTGTATTGAATGTGCACTTGTAGTGTACTGTAAATCCTAAAAGCATATTTTTTTTTAAAAAAAACCCTGTACTTTTAGATAATATATTATTAATGAAATAAAAGACCACTAAAGTGTACTTAAAGGGTTAGTTCACCCATAAATGAAAATTATCCCATAATTTACTCACCCTCAAGCCATCCTAGGTGTATATGACTTTCTTCTTTCAGCCAAACACAATTGGAGTTATATTTAAAAATATCCTTGCTCTTCCAAGCTTCATAATGGGAGTGAATGAGGCTCAAGATTTTGAAGCCCATCCATCCATCATAAAGGTAATCCATACAGCTCCAGGGGGTTAATAAAGGCCTTCTGAAGCGATAGGATTTTGTAAGAAAATTATCTATATTTAAAACTTTATAAATAGTGCTGTCAAAAGTACAGCGTTAACGCTGTATTTTTTTTTTTCAGTTTAATCGCGCTAAAAATATTCAACGCAATTAACACAGCATCCGTTTTTTTTCCCTATCATAATTTGGCTAGCATTACATTATCTGACCACGCTCTTATTCACGCAAATGCTTTTAAACTATTCAAGCACCACAAGACAAACGAGAACGTCCTGTCTGTGAATGTCGTGTCTGTGTGACACACATGACTCATGTGTACATAGACGCGCACCAGTATCGAGTTCTCTTTCGTGCTTGAACAAACAATAACACACGGAATTATGAATAAAAACACGGAATAATTATCAAAATGCCCATTTTGTCGAGTATCCTCATAAAAGCAGTCTTAAATAAGTTAAATAACATCTTAAATGAACTTGAGTTGGTGAGAAAATGAGATGCATGTCAGATCCGCGCCATGTATGGCAGCGGCAGGTCTTAAAGTCATAGCATCCTAATAAACCAGTTGCTGTGATGTTAATCAAAGTTTCTGTAATTTCCTACCTGTTAGACAAGTAGGAAGGCCACAGGTAAATATGACATTTATTATAATGGGTTTATGTGAAGATTGTTTTAAGTTCACTTAAATTAAAAGTTATTGTTTTAAAGCCTAATAAATGTTGAAATTGATAGCTTTTAGTTCCCTTTTGAAAGGGAACTTGCACTGCATCCTGAGACAATTTTGGGAACGCCTCCGCTTGACTGGTATCTGAAGCAACCGTAAAACCACGGCAATCCTATTGGCCGGCGACAGCCTATGACGTCATACTAGTGCGACCAGAAAAGTATATAAGGGGCACCTTTTCGTCTTCAGGGACTGTTTTATTTGAGGCACGCTGTTTATATCTACATAAAAAATTGCCTGTTAAAGCAAACATTTCAAGTTGTGTGCACGATCCGTGTCATAAATATTTGACACTTGATAACACACATGACTTGTGCGTTCTTTGTTAGAGCATGCATGCCCAGTTCCTGAGGGAGCTGCTGGCGTGCACTGTGAGCATTTCCTGCTGAGGAAGCTCCACTCTCGTTTGTCTCTCTTCTCGAGGGAAGAGAAACATGCTTCTGTGCCCGGTGGCTCGGGTCTCGCTTGCGCTGAGGCGGAGAGGAGACTGAGATCATAGGGCTCACAAAGGCAGCTCGCTGAAGAGTTTGAGATAATCTCTTGCACGCTTCAGCGGCTGATGAGAGTGTTTTGCTGAGTGAGGATGTGTTGTCTCTTGCATCCTCAGAATCAACAGACAGTGCTTTGCTGGCATCATGCAAGAGCAAATGATGGCAAAAAAGGCAAGGCATCCGAGCCCTCGCAGCCGGTCTGCCCTGCGTATGACGAGTTGTTGGGTGTTATGGAGCACGTGTCATGCAGCCACGTGTCAGCTGTCATGAGACCGTGTTAGTGTAGAGACCACTCCTGTAAGAATGAAAACACGTACGGTTTCTTTCCGGCCATAACCCCCCCAGCTTCCGTGAACTCTCAAAACGTTTGCGAACTATCTCGTGGTTGAAAAAACAAACAAACAGACACAAAAAAAACATCGACTTTGAAAGCTCTGGCCCTGCCCTGGCAGGACATATGCGGCAGCAGATCATGCTGCGCTGCACACTATGGCAGTGCTTAAAGGGGTGGTTCAGTGTTTTTTTTCTAGGCTTGATTGTGTTTTTAGGGGCGCAGTTTAACATGTCTTAATGCTTCATTTTTAAAAAAAGCCGTATTTTTCATATATCTTACCTTTATTCTACATCTCTGTTTCCAATGTCATTCAAACGGCTCGTTTGACTTCCTGCTTCTATGAAGCCGCTCCCTCCGAAGTACGCAATGTGCTCAGATTGGTTAGCTGGCCCAGTGTATCCAGAGCCATCGTGATTCGCTGAAGCGTCCGGAAACGCCACGCCCCTTACCATTAGTGGTTACCGGTTACGTGGGCTTCAGTGGAAATGTAAATAATGGCGTCTATATTGCTGTATCAAATCGAGCCCGAATCAGACCCAGATGAAGAGGGTAAAGCAGAACCTCTGCAATCGCGGCTTTTAAAGGACGTTTATGAATGGTATTTCATTTTGTATTTGTGTCAAAGTGTTTAGATATGCTGTCGCTGCTGTTTCTTAGCTTTCAATATACAGTTTTATCCTGATTAAAGCTTTACTGTAGCCGAATACACGACTGAGTAGGAGCATTTTTGTAAAGGTAGCGTTTGATTTATAGCATGAACAACTGTTTGTCTATGAACATATAAGTTTGTTGGTGTTTGTTGGCGAAGTATGCAATATAATTTAGCTAACGTTAACTGGCTAGCGAAGCAAAAACGCGTTGGTCTTTGTTTACGTCCTTGATGCAACCAAAAATAGCAACAGAACTATACGTTTAAAAGACATGTACAAACAATAAAACGTACTTACAGTTTGGGGGCGATAAACAGCAGCTTCTGCTTTTAAAGTGGGAACTGCTTCTTTCAGTAAAAGCCTTGTGCAAATCCAGCATTTATCTTGTGTAGATTCTGGAAGCTGTCTTCAGCGCCGCATCCAGTGTAGAAAATATCACAGATTATAATGGGTTCTATTATCTTTTGACGCGCCGCTCGCGTCCGGTGTACACAACTCTTCCGCTTCCATTATGCTGCGTGACATGGCCTCGCCCACTTTGTTGCGTGTTCCCGGGGGCGTGTTTTGCAGGGTTTATGATGTCACCAACCCGGGAAGAAGCTCGTTGTAGTCCAAACCGGTCGTTTTTGTAGGCATTAAACTGCCATAACTTTAAAAGACAATATCTCCGTTTGCATTGAACTTTCAGCGCTGTAACTTTGCAGATACTGTTTATGCTCAAGCAGCAACATTACACACTAACTAAAGTTAAAAAAGTGAAATCGCATTGAACCACCCCTTTAAGCATACCAAGGGACCTGCTGAAAGACTGGACCTGCATTCAAATCTTATATAAAAAAATAAATTAAAAAAAACGTGCCAGTCCCGGTCTCCCCAATCCTTTCAGGCTGTAGGAGCATGACAGGCCCCATTTACATTAAGGCCTCCGCTCTTAGAAGTCACAGGTTGAGCTTTGTAGGTCGCCTCACCATTGGCGAGAGCTGTTATAAATTAAGTGACCTCAGCTCCCTATAGAAAGGAATAAAGGGGGCGTTTATTTATAATATTATAGATTATATTTTATATAGGGGCAATTTAACTAGGGCCCTGGAGCTTCCATTCTTAGGAAAGGTTATCATGACACCCTTACTATGTGCCTCCTCTCCTCTGAGAGTCGTTTTGTGAGGTCTTAATATAGTGGGTAGCATTTAGAACGAATATCACCTGTTGTGAGTGACCTGGCCTCCTCTCATTTGGAGAGTCGTTTTGAAACCAAGTACGCTCCCTTAGAGCTCAAGCATTAGCCCAGAGCCCATGCCTGTGGTATTCTGGAGTAGTAGGCCCTAAATGGAGGCCTCCTTGACAGTCTGGTTGCATGAGTTCTGTACTCCCCTTGTTTAAAGGGTAGAAAGTGATATGCTGAGTACATCGCTTGTGTGGCAATGTGAATGAGTACTCCAAGCCTACACACCCCTGGTGGCTATCTCTGATAGACTCGTTTTCGAAGTAGTTGGCCCTCCTCAGGCCGCCTTGATGGCGATCCTCCGGATCAAGCTACATTCCTAGCACTTCTAGCTAGTTTGAGTGTCCTGGCTCCCCAGAGTACACAGATTGAGTTCACGTTGCAGGCTCCACAGGAGCCTCCCTGATTCTAGCCCCAGAGCTTGGCTGATACTCGGTCGAGCCTAGGTAGTACTCCCCTCATGTTAGAAGCTTTAGAGTACCTCGCTCCCTGAGTCTGGTCAGAAGGTTGAAGGACTCACGTGAGTAGAGTCCACCTCCCTGGTAGATCAGCTTTTTAGAGCTGTAGGTACTCCCTCGTTTAAGAGGATCATCCTATATAGAATCTCGCTCCCTGAGTTTGGTCTGAAAGGTCGAGAGATTCTTGTGAACCCCCTGGGTAGATCAGCTCTTGATAGAGCTGGGGGTACTCCTCTCATTAGGACCCATAGTGCTTTGAAAAAAAAGCATTCTGTAAGTCCAGGGTCGAGCAGAGTAACTCCCCTCGTTTGTAAGAGTTTGGAAAGTGCTGCTGAGTCCTGCTCCCCAGGATGCTTGTCTCTTTGTCTGGTGTGAGCAGGTTACTGCCTCTTCTGCAGTCCCTCTCATCTGGTTGCCTCTTATGAGGCAAGTATGGTAAGAGACTCTGTTTAGGAAACAGACAGGTTGTTGTTGGCTAGACTAGGTCACAAGTCAGACTGGCTTAGCCTCCCTGATGGCTTTGGGGGTTGACACTATGTCCCTGGCCAAGTGACTGGCCAAGGCTCCTTTTAGCCCCTGGCCATACTCCCTTAAAAGGACCTTCTTCCCAGTGAAGATGCTGGTTCCAAGCCCTTGAGCGGCCTTTGACAAGTCCTTCCGTTACTTTACGAAGGCACTTTTTCATTGAGGCGTGTAGCTCCAGCAGTGGCCGTATGGAATTCTGTCACTAACAGCCTAGTGTGTGACCAGAAAAAGGGGGAGTGGTTCTGGCGTTTCAGTTGGAACTGCCATTTTTCGGCATGCACTCCCCTCAGCATGGTAGTGTGGGTATTTCGTAGGATTGCTATGGTTTTACAGTTGCTTCAGATACCAGTCACACGGAGGCGTTCCCCAAAGTGTCTCAGGACGCAGTGTCTCGTTCCCTGTTCTCAGGGAACCAGGGTTACAGTCGTAACTTGAGACGTTATATTGTAATGTTGAATGTTAATAATTTATGTTTAAAAAAACATAAGATCCGTGTCATCTTCGCCAGCGGCAGGTCTTAAAGTCACAGCAACCTAATAAACCAGTTGCTGTGATGTCTGTTGTTAATGTTAATCAAAGAACAAAGGTAACAGAGAAAATTGTTGCTTTAATAAGGATTAATCTATATTTAATTTATAATTTATGCAGTGAAGACTGCATTTGTGTTTGATAACTTTATTCAATTTCTGTTAGACAGGTAGGACATCAGTACCAGTATTAGTATCAGTGATACTGGCCTTCATTCATAAAAATCTGCTATTAAACAAATATTTCAGAGGTCAGAGGTCACTCTTCCGCCGGAACTAGACTCTGAAAGACTCTTATTTTTTAATATAACTCTGATTGTGTTTGGCTGAAAGAAGAAAGTCATATACACCTAGGATGGCTTGAGAGTGAGTAAATTATGGGATAATTTTCAATTTTGGGTGAACTAACACTTTAAAGAGAGCACATTTTCATGACTGTTTCTGAACAAACTTAAACTTTAAAAAGTGCACTTTGTAACAATGTCAAATAAAAAAACGTTTTAAGTACATTGTTTTAATCTTTTGTCATGCTTTAAAGAACTACAGTTGATGTGTTAACATACTAAAGCACATGTAAAGTACTTGATTATAATTTTAACTGTAGTGTGTTATTTGATATTACATTTAAAGTTAATATATTTTAAATATACTAAATTATTTATTAATTCTATACATTCAGCAGTACAATTTATCCATATTTCTTTAGTGTACTTTCCATAAAAAGTAGGCCTACTCTTTTTAGAAGTATGCTAATGTGTACTTTTTCCCCACAAGAGTTGTTAAGAAACTAACCGAGTAGATAGATTCAACAACAACAACAAAACCTAGAACAGGGGTGTCCAAACTCGGTCCTGGAGGGCCACTGTCCTGCAGAGTTTAGCTCCAACTTGCCTCAACACACCTGTGTGGAAGTTTCCAGTATGCCCAGTAAGACCATGATTAGTTGGTTCAGATGTGTTTAATTGGGGGTGGAGCTGAACTCTGCAGTACAGTGGCCCTCCAGGAGCAGGACTGGACATGACCTAGAACATACGTTGTGTATGGGTTGATTACTTCTCTCACCTGGGTTCTGAGCCTCCAGCTCTTTCTCCATCAGTTCTCTCGGAGGTGGCAGATGGCTGAAGCTGTTGTGTGTTCCAGTGTTCGAGGGAAACGGTGTGTGTGTGGTGTGTGTGCTGCACGAAGTGAACGAAGTGGCTGTTGTATGCGTGCAGTTCTTCTCCTGTCCGACAGCGCTGATCATCTCAGGCTCCTTCTCATGGGTATCCTCTGTTTCCACATGGATCCATGGGATTTTACTGAGCAGACAGAACCAAAACTAGTGTTATGGAAAAATACTGAATGCATTTGTTGTTTCTAGTCAAAGTAGAGGAAACAGTTACTGATGCCAATAAAGTAAGTGAGGATCATTTGTCAGCATTGGCTGGTATTTTCAGGGCATATCAAAATAACAGTCCATAATTAGCCTAGATTTGTTGAGCAGAATTGGGAGATTTGGGAGAGGTGAGGCTTACCGTTTGAACTTGTAGATGAAGAGAATGGCCAATCCCACCAGGCCCAGAGAAACCAGTAACAGCATGGCAGAGCCACTGGGGAGAACACTGGAGTCCACCAGAGGTGCTGCAGGCAATGTTAGACAGCACAACTAGTTAGTCTCCATGTCTCATCTCACAGTGTACTTGAAGCCTGTATATAATGCATAATAAATGTATTTATAATGTATAATATATTCAAAATGCTTTTTATGTACTTCATTTTTAATTGTATGTTCTTGCAAAAAAATTGTATAATTATAAATTAGTGATGGTTTATTATAATTTAAATGTTAGGTATTTTAATGCTGTATGCTTATTTGACAGATAGTGTTCTAAGGCCTCATTATCATGACCAATGCTTTTTCCAACAAACTTTTTTATACAGTCTAAGAACTTTTAATATAATTTCCAAAATGTCCTTCTTCATGTGACAATGCAAAAATCTATTTGTTAGGAAAACTTTTCTGATTAAGTATATACGTAGTTATTGATATTATAAGATGAACAGTTACATGCTTAATCTTTCATACATTGTTTATAGGGACTAATCATAGGGACTAATCATATTTAAACTGTGTTTATCAAATATGATACAGCAAGTACTTGAGTACATTTATTTCATGACTGTATTATGCTTAATTATGCCCATTAAATAAAAATGACAATCAAATCATTTAATCATTGCATAAATTTTATGATTAAAATGATGTTGATTGTCAATTTTTTTTTTAAAGATTTAACTGCTCTGACATTATTCAAATCTCAGTGATTTTCATTATAACTCTTGCTAGCATAATTTTTTATTACAAATTTTATTTACACACACACACACACACTGCATTCATATTATGTATATACACATTACATGTAATAATTATGTTGATTATAATAAATTAAAAGGTTCTTTATGAATAAAAAAGGATTATGAACAAAATCAAAATGCTTCAAAGATTTAAAATGCATTTAATCATTTTAAAAAGCATTAAAAAAAAAAAAAAAAAAACCTGAATGATTCTAAATCTTTCTTTTCTCAGAAATCTTTAATAAGTAGAAATAAAAGAAGACAATGTGTATATCTTACTAGTATAACAACAACTAACTGTGAAAACAAGAAATCTGTTGACCACAAATCTCTTTGCTGTCTCTCAGAGCATGTCTGATAGTGTGAGAGGCATATCCATTTCAGTAATTCTAAAAACTGTCTCACTCGTTCACCACACACACACACACACACACACACACACACACACACACACTGCAGTCCATCCTTCAGCCCTTTGAGGGTTGACACATGATGATTGTGACCTTTCGGCAGAATGCAGGAGGCAATCTGAACCTTTTCCTGTTTGGAGCAATGAAGACAAATGGCCGTGTCTGAAAAGGGTAGAATTATATGTGGCAGAGAGACACCCTTTATGATCCTGTAATGTCATTTCCAACTCACTATATTGGTCATGCTCAGACAGGCTCAGCATTATCAATATTAATCTAAAGTCCAGGGTAGAGTATCTGTTCTCTTGGATTTCTAGCTCCAAGAGAATTTTGAAGGATTTGACACAATGGATCGTCAGCAAAGTAATCATGTAGTGTACCTTATATAACCACAGAAGCGTAAAGTAACCTCAAATAACAAGGCTGCAATTAAATGCAGAACACAATGCGGTAGACAGTTTAATGTAATTCATAACAGACAACAAGCATATTGTGTTTCCTCTGGAAGGGTCATCTGAGAACATTGGTTGTCCTATTAAAGCCTTAGGAACAGAAACTTGTGTTCAGGTCTTACCCAGTGTGAGCTGAGACACAGACACAGTGACCCGTGTGTCAGGCTTCAGATCAAACTGTATCAGGTTCTGATTTAAAGCGTTCATGAAGACCTCCGACATCTGAAACAAGAGGAAGATGATGGTGAGTGATGACGAGGAATAGGAGAGCTAAAATAGCAAAGAGGTAAGTGAAACCTGTTATTTTTCTAAATGATCTGAAATGAAAAGTCTTGTATTAATCTATCAGATTATTATAAAAAATATTTAATGTGCAATCCCTAATGAAAAAAAAGATACTAAAATGTATTTGAAATACATTTATTTTGTGCTAAGCAAGTGCTGAATAAAAATACCCTGCAATTGTACTTTTGGTATACTAAACTGGTATACTTAAAGTCTGCTAAATTGGAACAGCTAATTTTGTACTTAATATACTTTAATTGTGCAGAAGTAGTGCTGAGGTCCAACTAAAGATATACTTAAGTATATTTGATTGTGCTAAAGTGGAACTATTGCAAGTATACTTTAGGTACACTTTAAATATCTTGCATTTAAAGACTGATATTATACAGAGATCATACAATCCTTATTACAGTTACAATTTGCTAACAGTTTACAGTTTACAATTGCTAACAAGCATTTACCAATACTTAAAATACTTTTTTCTAAACTCTTAATACAGCAACACACATTACACAACTAGCCAAATAGTTAATTTTCTGCCCAAAACCATATTTTATTAAATAAATACAAACTCTACATTTCAAAATGCTAAAAACCTTTTTCCACATTTGCTAACTCTATCAAAACACAGCAAACCTGATTCAAAATCGAGTTATTTTGCTAAAACACTAGCACTAGTTTTCTATCTGTAACGCCACGCCAGCAGAGGGAGCCCTCTCCCGAGTACTGACTGTATGCCGCTCCCTCTGCTTCACTGGTTACTTCCTGTTCAGTGGACATTTAAGCATGGCCTTGCTCCTTGTACATCGCAAAGTATTGCCAGCCTGTCTGCCTTACCGAGCGTTTTTCCCATTGCCATTATTTTGCCTTTTGTGTATGATCATTGCCTGTTTCACCCGTTTTCTGCCTTTTGGATTACCCACTGTTCTGTTGCCTGGATTGGACTGCCTTACTGTGTTTGTACCTCTGCCTGCTTCACGTTTACGATTATTTGCCTGCTGTTTTGGATTTGTTTGCTGTGGTTATCATTAAACACTGCACATGGATTCTAATGCTGCCTCAGCGTCCTTACATAATACTTCGCCACCGAAGAATCCAGCAGATGTTACGAATCTACAGGCCGCGTTCGCTTATCAGAGCGACGTTCTCAAAGAGTACCGTGATCAACTGGCTAAAGCACAAGTGGCTAATGACTACCTCACTCAGTATTTGCGATCGCTACCACCGCCTATGCCCAGAAAGGTAAGCTTTGCATTACCTGACAAGTTTAATGCTTCTGCTGAGCAATGTAAAGGTTTCATACGCCAAGTAGAAATCTTTTTCATGTATCAGGGAAGTGACTTTGATTCTGAAGAGAAGAAGTGTGCATTCCTCATGTCTTTGCTAACGGGCAAAGCGATCGAGTGGGCCGCTGCAGTTTGGGAAACTGATCGCTTGTTCCAAACATCCTACCCATACTTCATAAAACAACTTAGAGATGTGTTTGAATACCCAGCAGGGGGTAAGGATGTTTCCACTCGTTTGATGCAGTTAACTCAAGGCCGCAGATCCGCCGCTGAATATGCTATTGAGTTCAGAACGCTTGCTGCTCAGAGTGGTTGGAACGACGTGTCACTCAAAGCCCTGTTTCGTCGCAGTTTGAATATGGAGTTACAAGCAGAGCTTGCATGTAAGGGTGAAGATCACTCCTTTTCTGAGTATGTCATTCTTGATGGCTAACGTGACAATCTCATGCGTACTCATCGCCCTCAAAGCAAGTTTACGAGACCCATGCATACCCCGCAAGCTACACAGATTTCCGACTCTAGCCACGCCAATGATCATGCCAGTCCTGAGCCCATGCAGCTAGGGGTCACGAGATTATCTTCTGATGAGAGAACAAGACGATTGATTCAGAATCTATGTTTCTTCTGCGGTAATGCAGGCCACCGCAACGCAGTCTGTCCACTCAAAGCCCGGAGAAACTACGCTGACAACAACCAAGTAAGTGTTGACAATATTTCAGTTACCAACTTCAAACCTCTCACTACTACTGTTACGATTACTGCTGAAAATGACTCCTTTGAATTCACAGCGCTGATTGACTCTGGCTCAGCATTAAACCTAATTCATCAGGACCTCATTACAACATTCAACATTCCCGTCCAACACTGTGATCCTCCACTCAAGGTAAACACCGTTAACAACAAACCCATTGGAGATGGCATCACTCAACTAACTCTGCCCATGAAAATGCAAATAGGACTATTTCACCAAGAAACCATCACCTTCTACGTCCTTGACTCTCCGTACCATGAAATCATCCTCGGATATCCATGGCTATCTGTTCACGACCCAGTCATCTCTTGGCAACATGGTGAGATCATACATTGGTCACAATTCTGTTTTTCTAATTGCCTGAGTAACACCATTACCAAGTCTTGTTTTACCACCAGCATAGAGAGTCCAGAATGTAAGCCAGTCACCATACCATCATGCTATCAAGAACTTCTAGAAGTCTTCAGTAAAACCAAAGCCACTCAACTGCCACCTCATCGTCCATGGGACTGTGCCATTGATCTCCTACCAAATGCCATACCACCGAAAAGTAAAGTATATCCTCTGTCATGTCCTGAAAGTCAAGCTATGGAAGAATACATCGAGGAAGCTCTCAATTCCGGTTTCATTCGTCCATTCACTTCCCCAGCAGCAGCAGGCTTCTTTTTCGTCGAGAAGAAGGATGGAGGACTTCGTCCATGCATTGATTATCGAGGTTTGAACAATGTCACAGTTAAGTTTCGCTATCCTCTACCACTAGTTCCTGCAGCACTTGAACAACTCAGAGAAGCTAAAATATACACCAAGCTAGATCTTAGGAGTGCTTATAACCTCATTAGAATCAAGGAAGGTGACGAGTGGAAGACTGCATTTTTGACCACTAGGGGGCACTATGAATACCAGGTCATGCCGTATGGGCTAGCCAATGCACCAGCGGTCTTCCAGTCCTTCATTAATGAGATCTTCAAGGACATTTTGAACAAATATGTTGTGGCTTACATAGATGATATCTTGATTTATTCCAAGTCTGAGGAAGAACACAAGGGTCATGTCAGAACTGTACTCACAAGACTGTTAGAGAATCAACTCTATGTCAAGGCAGAAAAATGTGAGTTTCATGTTCAACGAACATCTTTCCTAGGGTACAACGTCAGCCATCAAGGTGTGGAGATGGACAACTCCAAGATCACGGCAGTCACTGAATGGCCCCAGCCCACTACAGTCAAGGAGCTTCAGCGCTTTCTGGGGTTTGCCAATTTCTACCGACGCTTTATACGCAACTACAGCATCACAGCAGCACCACTAACATCCCTACTGAAAGGTAAACTGTCAAAGCTGAAATGGACAGATCACACTACACAAGCATTCACCAACCTCAAGCACAGCTTTACGACTGCACCAATCCTAAAACATCCCGATCGCAATTTACCTTTCGTGCTGGAAGTTGACGCATCCGATTGTGGAATAGGTGCAGTGCTCTCCCAACGCCACGGACAACCAGGCAAGCTTTTCCCTTGTGCTTACTTTTCTAGAAAACTCACGGACACTGAGCGAAACTACGATGTGGGCAACAAGGAGCTTCTAGCTATGAAGGGAGCCATCGAAGAATGGAGACATTGGTTGGAAGGTTCCACTCACCCCTTCCAGGTAATCACAGATCACAAAAACCTTGAATACATAAAAAGTGCAAAAAGATTAAATCCTCGCCAGGCTCGTTGGTCCTTGTTCTTTACCAGATTCCAGTTCACTGTGACCTACCGTCCTGGTAATAAGAACAGCAAAGCTGACGCTCTCTCCAGGAGACATGATCACCCACTGGCGGAGAACCAACCTGAATTCATCTTGCCACCATCCATCATCATCGCACCAATCTCTTGGGATCTGATGGATGAAATCCAAAGAGAACATGGCAATGAACCCAAACCACAAGGCTGTCCTGCTAATAAACATTATGTCCCTTCCAGGCTTCGACTCCGAGTCATGCAATGGGTCCACACGTCACTGTGCTCTGGGCATCCAGGTATCTCATGAACACTACACCTCATGCAAAATTCCTTCTGGTGGCCATCTATGGTTAAGGATGTAACAAATTACGTCAAGTCATGTTCAGTGTGTGCACAGTCTAAAACCCCCAAAGAACTTCCATCTGGTCTATTACAACCACTGCCCATACCTCAAAGACCTTGGTCACACCTTTCAGTAGACTTTGTCACTGACCTGCCCCCATCTAATGGGTTTACCACGATCCTAGTAATCATTGACCGCTTCTCTAAAGCTTGCAGACTCATTTCTTTAAAAGGTCTTCCCACAGCTATGGAAACCGCTCAAGCGATGTTCCACCACGTCTTCAGGCTTCAGCCCAAGGTACGTAGGCCCATTCAAGATCTTGAGACAGATTAATGCGGTCACTTATGAATTAGAGCTTCCTGTTAACTATCGCATCTCTCCCTCCTTCCATGTTTCCCTCCTGAAACCGGTCCACCCGGATGCTGACCCCAACGTCGAGAACCGGGAGCCGCCTCCACCGCTGGACATTGATGGAACCCCGGCATATGCGGTAAAGGAGTTGTTGGACTCCAGACGGAGAGGGGGTCAGCTCCAATACTTGGTGGACTGGGAGGGATACGGACCTGAGGAGAGATCCTGGGTAGCTGCTCACGACATTCTGGATCCATCACTAATTGAGGAATTTCATCGAGCCAGACCCGATCGTCCAGCACCGCGGCCACGGGGACGTCCACGTAAAGCGCCAGGAGTCGCTCCTGGGGGGGGGGGATTCTGTAACGCCATGCCAGCAGAGGGAGCCCTCTCCCGAGTGCTGACTGTATGCCGCTCCCTCTGCTTCACTGGTTACTTCCTGTTCAGTGGACATTTAAGCATGGCCTTGCTCCTTGTACATCGCAAAGTATTGCCAGCCTGTCTGCCTTACCGAGCGTTTTTCCCATTGCCATTATTTTGCCTTCTGTTGCCTGGATTGGACTGCCTTACTGTGTTTGTACCTCTGCCTGCTTCACGTTTACGATTATTTGCCTGCTGTTTTGGATTTGTTTGCTGTGGTTATCATTAAACACTGCACATGGATTCTAATGCCGCCTCAGCGTCCTTACACTATCCAACAAGAACATATAGTCAATGATTGCGAAATGACTGTCAAAATACTAACAGTTGATGGCATTACAAAAAATCCATTACTTGACATGTTTCAGTTCTACCTGCAGACAATATGAAATCCATTGTTTTTATAATTCAGTTTCCTTTTACTGCAGTAAAAGTAGAATGCTTACATGTAAGCCATTCTACATTTTTGGTTGAGTGTTGAATGTGTGCATTCTTGGCAACATACTATCTAAAAGTGAACAAGTCATTACTTTATAGAATGTACAGTAAAACAAAACAAAAAAAAAGAAGGAAGTAACAGAATTGCTCAGGGCAGCCTCTGGTCAAATGGGTCCCCAAACTTCAGTTGCCCCCTTAGTTGAAATTGCTTTCTGGTGGTGGGTGTGTGGTGTTGATGGTGCCCCCATAGAGGGTGGGATGGTATCCCCTTGGTAGTTAGTGCCCTACGCAGAACACATATTCTGCATATATGGAACAGTGGTAGTGGAATTGTTGTAGTAAAAGCTTTACATGAACCTTTTACTGAAATGAAAACATGAAATTGCTGCCATAGATCAACAACAAATCCAACATACATGGCCTTTGGTTACTATGGAAGCTTTTTTCCACCACAGAATAAAAAAAAAGTATAAAAGATAATTGTGACTTTTTAATCTCACAATTCAATTTTTTTTCCCCCTTGCAATTGTAAGTTTACATCTCACAATTCTGACTTTTTCTAGGAATTGAGAGAAAAAAAGTCAATTACCTTTTTTATTTTCTATTCATGGCAGAAATAAGCTTTCATAGGTATCACATGTCTAAGGGGGAAAAGCATAGAGATGCACAATCCAGCACACATTCTTCCTCCTCTCCCCTAACTCTTCTTCTCCCTTGTCCTGATCCAACTACTCCTCTCCTCCAACAACTATTCCTCTCCCTCACCCAGACATTCTTTTTTCTCTCTCTGCTCCTCTGAGTTGTTCTGCATCCACACTGAACAAAACCAATTCAAATAGTCCTATTTTACTGTGTATGTCCAATAATGGAAAGAACTTCAACACTTGACTATGCCTCCAACTGAGATTGGAATCTTGCTATTTCTCAATATTTCAGTGATGCTTATCAATTGTTTCGGTATTTGTTTTATATATTTTTTCAATACTTTTGAGCTGCTGTTGTTGCAGAAGTAGAGGTTTTATACTATATTTAAAGATTGGAACATTAGGTCTTCATTTCTGACATGCTATGTTTAAGGATTTGTAAATAAGATCAGAAAGATCCATGATTTTGGTATTGGGTAAGCTTGTATGAAACGAAAATTTATGCAATTTAGAAATGTGTTAATTGACTGCATTTTGTGTGAAAATGACATGAATTGTGTTAATGGTATGGCCACAACAGACGGATGTTGTGCTAATTGTGTTTAGAATTTTGAAAATGTGACTACAGATTGGACAAAAGTATGTTAGCAATTGAAAAAAAAACAACTGTTTTTTCAAATTGCTTACACACTAAAAGTGGTAAGTCTGCAAAACTACAAGCACATAACGTGCTTTACACTCAGTTTGCTATTGTAAATAAACTTTTTGCAAAACTTTTGTGTGCGTGTGTGTGTGTGTGTGTGTGTGTGTGTGTGATATATATATATATAGTTTGTTTTTTTCACACACACACTGAATGTGCATACAAGCCAAGTCAGAAAGTCAACTTTATACAATATAGATTGTTTCACAGCAGCTTCACAATAGTAACAAATTCAAATTCTGCTGTAAATAAGCTCTGACAAACCAATAGTGTCATTTTTCAGCTCAAGTCAGTTCAGTATTGATTCAGTTCAGTTAAATACCTGTGTAAAATCCTGTATATACAGTGTATTTGTGCACATACATGTATGTGTTATGACAAACTCCACTGCATACTGAACAAGCAAAAGACACAAGTGAGTAGTGTTTTACATTTTTCAAATCTGTGTGTAGTTTGGCGTGTATGTGGCTAATCATTTAATGTTTATGTGTAGAGTTACTACACAAAAAATACCATTTTTAGAATAGTTAAAATAGTTTTGAATGAAGTGTTTGCTTTTGAAAGATATGTGTGACGTTTTGCATGTTGTGTGTGTGTTTTGTGGTTTTGTGTGTAGAGTTTTGAGAAATGGTGCCATAGTTTCAAAAACTGTGTAAGCAATTTTAAAAAAAAAAAAAAAAAAAAAAAAACGTAAAACACTTTTTATGCATAATATTAAAAAAAAATGTGCAATAAAGAAATACTCCAAATAAAGTTCAATTATAAATTTATATCAGTAAATCTTAAGTGATATGTCAATAAATATGTTAATGGATTTGAAGTATACTTAGTATGAAATAAATGTATTTTAAATAGATTTTAGTATAGTTTTTTTTTTTTTTTTTTACTAAGGATGTTATAACATTAAAGCAGTAAATGTGTATAAAAATCACAGTCAATAATTGAATGTGGACATACATTAGCGTTCAAAAGTTTTAGGTCATCAAGTTTTTTAATGTTTTTGAAGAAGTCTCTTCTGCTCACCAAGGCTGCATTTATTGAATCAAAAATATAGTAAAACACTAATATTGTGAAACATTATTACAAATATTATTAAAATAACTGTTTTCTATTTTAATATATTTTAAAAATGTACTTTATTCATTTGATGGCAATTTAATTTTAATTTTCAATACTCCAGACTTCAGTGTCACATGATCCTTCAGAAATCATTCTAATATACTGATATGCTGATAAACAGTTGCGCTGCTTAATATTTTTGTGGAAACTGATACATTTTTTTTCAGGATTCTTTGATGAATTGAACGTTCAATGAATGGCGTTTATTTCAAATAGAAATCTTGGTAACGCTTTAGATTACAGCCCGGAAAGTACTGCGTAATTACAACGAATTTACAGTGTAACTTTCGATAATTATAGTGTACCTATAAAGTAAGTACGTGTAAGTATAGGGGAACAATATGTAAAGTCTTGGGAATAAAAGGGGAACAGCCAGGAAAATAACAAATTATTTATACTGTAAGTATTTTAGAACTAAGGGGTACTTATAATATTATGATAGACAACAATCTTACGTTTGGGAGCAATTTAGCGAGAAAGTGCACTGATTAAGTTGTTTCAAGGCAAGTAGAAAGAACTATTGCAATCTTTTTTAATACATGGGGAAATATGCTTTTGTTTCATGTAGTTACAGGGTAAGTATGACATTGCGGGCTGTAAATTAAAGTGGTGCTTGTTACACTCTTGTTTCATGTAGTTACAGGGTAAGTATGACATTGCGGGCTGTAAATTAAAGTGGTGCTTGTTACACTCTTGTTTCATGTAGTTACAGGGTAAGTAATAAAAAAAACCGCAAACAATCTGATATCACTGACTCCGAAACCTTTATTTGAAAAACAACTTAATTAAAAACAGGTCTACGACACTTATTATTATTTATTCATTTTTTAAAATCAACTTTTCATTTCAAATTCTAAAGTCCTGACAGAAAGTAACACGTTTTGTCCTTTTTGTTGTTGTTGTTGTTTCTCTTGCTTGGCTTCCTCCTCCTCTTGTTTCTCAACTGATGAATCTTAAGAAGGAATCCCATTGCTATTCTGTATTAAAAGAAAATACAGTACACCCAGAAATTTTCTCATGGTTTAGGCTATTCATCTTTTCGCTTCTGACCAACTGTCACCAGCGCCTGCATGAGAGTCAACTTTGCGTTCGACGAAGCATATCGTAACGAGCAACGTGAAGCTTTCATGACGTTCTCGCGGGAGATTCATGTGAAACTCGCGCGAGAACTGCCGTCTCTATTATTCTGTCTTGTTTGTTTCTCATTATCATTATCTGTTATTCTGTTTATTTTGTTGTGAGCATTAATAAAAAAAAAACTAAAAAAATAAAAAACTGACGGCATCCGACATCCGCGTGACTTTTCACGTGAGTTTCTCGGCACGCTTACGTCACGCTTCAAGTTACGTCAAGCATGAACTCTCAACCCTCTCACGCACGCGCAGTTGACAGTTGGTCGAAAGTTTAAAATTTTAAAATATTAAAAAAAAATATTTCTTACAAATACGTATCGTTTCACTTTAGAAGACATTGATTCATCCATTGGGGTCGTATGGATTACTGTAGTTATTGCTGTATGTGCTGTTTGATGCTTCGACTTTTAGGAACACATGAGCTTGCATTATAAAGCATTCCCAGAGATTATTTATTTTTCTAAAAACCTTTGTTTGTGTTCATCTTAAGAAGGAAAGTCGTATACATCTCAGATTGCATGAGGGTAAAAGATGAGTAAACGGTGAGCACATTTCCGGGTGTAACCTACTGTATTTTCTTTTAATACAGAATAGCAAATGACATGGGATTCCCTCTTAAGATTCATCAGTGGAAAGAAAGAAAAAGAAGAAGAGGAACAAGAGGAGGAGGAAGCCAAGCAAGAGAAACGAATAAGAAGTGTTGTAACTTTAAATCTGTTTTGAAATAAGTTGTTTTTCAAATAAAGGTTTGCAAGTGATATCAGATTGTTTGCGGGGTATTTTTTATTACTTACCCTGTAACTACATGAAACAAGAGTGTAACAAGCACCACTTTAATTTACAGCCCGCAATGTCATACTTACCCTGTAACTACATGAAACAAGAGTGTAACAAGCACCACTTTAATTTACAGCCCGCAATGTCATACTTACCCTGTAACTACATGAAACAAAAGCATATTTCCCCATGTATTAAAAAAGATTGCAATAGTTCTTTCTACTTGCCTTGAAACAACTTAATCAGTGTACTTTCTCGCTAAATTGCTCCCAAACGTAAGATTGTTGTCTATCATAATATTATAAGTACCCCTTTAGTTGTAAAATACTTACAGTATAAATAATTTGTTATTTTCCTGGTTGTTACCCCTTTATTCCCAAGACTTTACATATTGTTCCCCTATACTTACATATACTTACTTTATAGGTACACTATAATTATCAAAAGTTACGCTGTAAATTCGTTGTAATTACTCAGTACTTTCCGGGCTGTAATCTAAAGTGTTACCGAAATCTTTTGTTATAAATGTCTTTACTGTCACTTTTGATCAATTTAATGCATCCTTGCTGAATAAAGACATTAATTTCAGGGAAAAAAAATTGTACTGATCCCAAATGTTTGAAGAGCAATCTATTTGTGTTGAGTTTATCAAAACAATATTTATAAAGGTTGCAAACAGCCCTTATTTACATAACATCTGTGATTATAAATCATTTGTAAGCCATTTAAAATGTCTATAAATGATCATACTAATTTTTTCATTCAAAAAGCCTATATTACCTGAAAATGCAATCAAAAAATAGTGCTGGTTTTAGCATAAATTTGAATTATTGTCTAGTATTAATTTGACTGGAATTTTTATTTCCTTTTATGGTTGCTGGGCATTACAAATTCAGCCCATGACATTTTTAAACCATGTGCATGTATTTTTCAGCAGGTTTATTCGCTAGTAATAAAACCTGTTTTTACTGCCACGATAATTTATTTAGCCATCAGAGAATCATAACAGGTTATTTTAACAGATTGTATCAATCATCAGACCTTGTCATTTGGGGAGATTATAGCAAAGCATTTTATTTCTGTGTGTGTGTGTGTGGTTCTTACCTTATCAAGCTGTTCCTCTGTGTGTGATCTGAATGCCGACTGGTTTGTCTCAGGTAGGATAAAGAGCTCAGCGGCAGTTGGAGTTCCAGGAAACACAGAGACCAACAACTGGTCCTCAGGGAAGCCACAAACCTAGAGAAAAACAAAAACACACAGATAAACACACATTTTTCATCCGCTACATTAAATTTAAACATTAAATTTATCAGCACGCAACATTCATGATGAGATCTAATTCATGCATAAAAGCTAGTCAATCATTTCATACCCGTTTGCACATTAATAATATCTCAGTTAATGTTTGCAAATCACAAGTCATTCCAGTGAATCTCGAGATGGTTGTAATATTTATGATATGATGTTGTGTAACCATATTGAAAGCACTCTGTTCAAGTTGAAAATCCAGAGGTATTTGGAGACCATTATATTTGTGCTTGAGCGACTCATTGTAATGGAGTTCTGCAGAGCAGTTCTTTGGCTCTGTTCTTTAATTGGCTGACTGGCTTTAGAGTCTCTCTGTTGCCGCATCAATATTCACTCTGAACTCCTGTGATTCACTCTCGCCAGTAGCACTACATTACCCTATCTCTCACTCTCAGACTGAGGGGAAATCAGATGGATGCGTGAGAGCGCGTAAAGCCTCTCAGCCAAACACGAACCTCACTGGAGAGCCCAGAAAGAGCCATCAGGCTTTAAACCGGCAGCATTTGAGAGAGAGAGAGAGAGGAAAGAGAATAGCTGAAGAGAGAGAAAGCGTGGTGAGCTATAAGCAGCCTTTCAAGAAATTTCACAAGTTCTTTTCAGTAGTTCACTGACATGAACAGAGCACTCCAACAGGAACTGATGATGGACTTTAAGCTCAGTATACCTGAGAGAGCGTTGCCCTGACAACACGCCCCACGTCCTGTCTCCACTCGGCAACCGATGGGTTGTGCTCTTCCAGGTTAGGAGAGAATGAAAGCAGTAAAGAACGGAAGAAGTCTGGGAATGAGAGAAACAAGATGGAGGGATAGGAACAGTTTATTCTTTTGCAGAGAAGCTCTGCCTAAAATTCAGAGTATGTTTTGTTTTCAGATTCTCTGTGAAACTTAAAATATCACATTCTGTATCTCATAGAACACTGCAAAGTTCATGACTACAGGAGGTCTTCACCTCTGACAGCGATGATTTTCACATCCTGCAGGACTATGCCTCCTGCCGACACCTGTACAGTGACAGAGTTAGGTCCCTCTCGTGTAAACGTGTGTGAAACACTTCCTTCCAGTGTGATCAGTGGCTAAAAACACACACATATGAGACGTTCGGTTCAGATTTAGCTGCGCAGAGAAACAGGAAAGCAAATCACAACCCTGACTGATATGCGAGTGGCAGAATCATTTATAGCAGAAACCAGTTACAGCCCTATATGACCAAATTCCCGCTGTGTTTCACGGTTCAGTTGTCATGCTTTTGATCTCGGGGCTTTCTGCAGATATACTGGTCTTGGGGATCTTCATGCTTTTTCCTAGTATTTCTTAACAAGCCACTCTGTTTGCAAAATGTATTTGTAATAATATGGAGGGCTTTGCAGATCTAATTTTGTGGTCCTTTGGTCTTGTTCTAGAACATGATGTTGGGCAGCAGCACTAAATTAGACTGACATTTATAAATGGCATTTTAACATTCACATTCATTCAAAACAATGCAGTTACACTGTAATGCTGCCTAGTTTTCCATGGTAATGAAAGTAGTGAATACAAAAACATTGTACTTTTAGTGTATAATGGGTTAATGCATTTACTTCACTTAAATTATTTACAAGTATATTCTTTTTTTAATATTGCTAACAGACTGGAGGCTCTGCTTTTTGCCTGGCTGTTCTTGTTGGTGTATATTATTACTTTATTAAACATTAAATGCAAGCACATACAAAAACAACTGGCTTATAAAACAAATCTGGGCAACATTTTTGCTCCTTTTCAATGGGACTGTGTTCTGTTTGCATCACTCTAAAATAAGGTACACAAGGTGAAATGAACAATAATACTACAACAATAATACAATTAGATATTTTATGAAAAGAATCGAAACAGGACATTAAATTATAATACAAAGCTTCTGTGCAAGTGAATGCTTTCAAACTGCTCAGCTCTGTGGCAGATTTCCAGCAGGAAAATGCTCTAGAACTTAGATGCATAATCATTAAAAGCTGCTCTGCCACTTTTTATGTGTTTCACATCAGAAATGTTAAGCAGACCTGAACTGAATGATCTCATAGTGTGATTAGGAACATTATTCAGTGATGTTTGAAAGCATCATTAAATAGTGATTCATATGCCAATAATAACTCTAGTTTAAATCTATCCTAATCCTGCATGATACAAGAAACCAGAATAAAGACTGTGATGATCTGGAGAACATTAAGTAATAATTAAAACAAAGGCAAAAACAAAATGTCAGCAATATTAACAACATATTCTACCGTTCAAAAGTTTGGGGTCGTTAAGATTTTTTCATGTTTTTGAAAGAAGTCTCTTATGCTCACCACGTCTGCATTTATTTGATCAAAATTACAGTAAAACAGTAATATTCTGAAATATTATTACATTTAAAATAACTGTTTTCTATTATAATATATTTTCAAATGTTATTTATTTCTGTGATCACAAAGCTGAATTTTCAGCATCATTACTACATTCAGTGTTACATGATCCTTGATAAATCATTCTAATATGCTGATTTGCTGCTCAAAAACATTTCTTATTATTATCATTTGAAAATGCCTGTGAAGCTTAATTCAGTGTGGGACTCTCTGAGGAAAGCTGGAAAGAACAGCATTTATTTGAAATAAAAATAACATAATAAATTTCTTTACTGTTATTGTTGTTCAGTTTAATTTGTCCTTGCTGACTAAAAGTATCAATTGCTTTTTCAAAATAAATAAATAAATAAATAAAAATCATAGACTCCAAACTTTGGAACGGTAGATTAAAGGGTTAGTTCAACCAAAAATGAATAGTCTGTCATTAATTACTCACCCTCATGTTGTTCCAAACGTAAGACCTTTGTTCATCTTTGGAACACGAATTGAATATTTTTGATGAAATCCTAGAGCTGTCTGACTCCTCCATAGACAGCAATTTAATTACCACTTTCAAGGCCCTGAAAAGTAGTAAAGACATTGTTAAAATAGTCCACGTGACTACAGTGGTTCAACCTTATTTTTATGAAGTGACGAGAATACTTTTTGTGCACAAAAACAAAAATAACAACTTTATTCAACAATTTCTTCTCTTCCCTGTCAGTCTCCTAGATATTGTTGAATAAAGTTATTTTTGTTTTGTTTTTGCACACAAAAAGTATTCTCTTCACTTCATAAAATTAAGGTTGAACCACTGCAGTCACATGAACTATTTTAACGATGTCTTTAGTACCTTTCTGGACCTTTAAAGTGGTGGTTAAATTGCTGTATGTGGAGGAGTCAGACAACTCTCGGATTTCATCAAAAATATCTTAATTTGTGTTCCGAAGATGAACAAAGGTCTTACGGGTTTGGAACGACATGAGGGTGAGTAATTAATGACAACATTTTCATTTTTGGATGAACTAACCCTTAAAATGACCAATACAAATTTGCCTTATAGAGATCTTAAAATTCTATCTGGGCTATTTAACTCTAAGTTTTAAGTCTATTTATTTCTGAGCTGGGAGTATTTTCCCCTTGTGTTTTCCCAATTATGCCTGTCATTTAATAAAAAATATTTTGACAGAGTTAGAATTCAGTTTTCTTTTGGTAGCAATCAGGTGTTTGTACTGGGGAAAAACACAGTGTCACAGTACATCCCCCACCAAAACGTGGCTTTGCTTTTTACTTATTTGACCTCAATCCGAATCCATCCTAAAACAGGTTTACCTATCTGACCCTGGCAAGCACAATATCTTTGGCAGAGCCCTTGTTTTGTTAGAGGTCAAAAGTAATACTGGAATAGCTGAATAACTGATCCAGGCCTCATGTATATAAATACTCAGCGTTTGAACCTCTGTGCTGTTATTGAACCACCAGTAGAAGGTAGCGGTCCTGGGCTGACTGGGCCACAGCACTGCTGTCAGGTTGGCCTCTCTTCCTCTGATGACGACCACCGGTGCCGAAAGAAAGATACGCTCCACAGGACCTAACACGACACATTGGACGTGATATCTCATCAGACACAATATGAAGTCAATAACGATCACATTTAGCACCGTACACAACAGCAATTTCTTCTTCTACACATCTTTCATTGTGAGATGGTTCTGAAATAAATTGTCTAGATGTGTAGTGAGTGGCATAGAGGTAATTTAGTGTGACAGGAAAGAGTTTTTTACAGTGATGGCAGTGGCTTCTTAAAGAAAATTCAGATTTGTAGAAATATATGTGTGCGGTCATGTACATACTAGTGATGTGCAGATAGACCGAGCTGCTGTCAGTCCCCTGACTGTTCTGAGCACGTGCGGTGACCCTAAATATCCCAGCAACCCTGTACGTGTGTGTGATGCTGTCACCAAGGCGACTTATATTGGAGTATGACACTGAGATGCCATCTCCAAAATCCACATGGAGACTTGTAGACAACGAGTCACCCTACAGAAAAAGAAAAAAAAAAAAAAAAGAAAAAAAACAGAGGAAAAAAACAGATATATTCTATGGTTTTATGAGACAGTGAGGCTAATTTAGTGGCTCACAAACTGTGGTCCACGGACTGCTGGTGGTCCGTGAGTTGATTGCCTGATAAAAAAAACAGATCTATATAAAATAAAATATTAATAACCAACTCCAACACTGAATTAATCAGCTCATAACAATTAATTTAACCAGGTACACTGGTAACATTTATTTTATGATAAATTAATAATGTAAGTCAAGTAAATTTTTTTCTATCACAATACACATTGTTTCAAAGCAGCTATACAGCAAATCAAACTGTTATTTCTATACTGCATTAGTGCTTTACCATAAAGAAAGTTTTACACTACCGTTCAAATTTATGGTCAGTAAGATTTTGTAATGTTTTTGAAAGAAGTCTCTTATGCTCACTAAAGCTGTATTTATTTGACAAAAATACAGTATGAATTTTCAGTCATCACTCCAGTCTTCAGTGTCACATGGTCCATCAGAAATCGTTCTTATATGCTGATTTGATATTTGATATTATATGCTGAAGTAGAAATCTTTTGTAACATTATAAATGTCTTTACTTTAACTTTTGATACATTTAATTAATTCTTGCTAATTAAAAGTATTAGTTACTCTAAAAACAAAATCTTACTGACCCCAAACTTTTGAACGGTAGTGTACGTAAATGGTCTTCTTAGCAAGTGACTTGGCTTGTTAAAGTTCATTAGTAGCAGTCTAGTTAATTTCAGCAAGGGTATCAATATTCGATACCACAGGGAAGAACTGCCGTACATAGGCTACTGTCATATAGGGTGAATTCAGACCCTTTTTCCAGTCATCTCAATGGCAAAAAGTGTCCCAATCAACCTGAATTCACCCTAGATATTTTTAATATTATCAAATGTTTTGTTCATCCATTGAAAGTCTAGGCAATCAATAACTTCTTCTGAAGAGATCACTTTATATAATGACAGATTTAAACTTAGGCTTTTAGTCATACATAAACATTGCTTAGTTACCATTACAACTTTCTCACCTAAATGTTTGCTCACTCAATATATATGTGTTTTTACAATGGGGTAATTTTGTTGCAATTGCACAAGTTAGCTTGATTTCAAACTTTAATTTTTTTGAAGACAAGTAAATAGTCAGTAATAAAATAAGAACAAATAAATAAATTACTAATGATAGCACAAATAAATACAATAGAATAAAGATACAAATGAAATAAATTGCTTTAAGTTTTTCTGGTAGGTTTAACAGTAGTAGGACTATTCAGGTAAGAAATACTACAGAAACTGAATAAAGTAATTAAATGTAAAATAACCTTGGATAGTCTTCATTGTAAAAATTAAATACAGATAACTACAGAAGTTACAAAAGTTATTCAGTCAAGAGCAGTGAGTGATTTTCTCTTTGTCTGTTGCTTGTTGTTTGATTAACATTAAAAACATGGACAGCAACATGTTTATTAGGCTGCTGTCACTTTAAGACCTGATGCATGGATCCAATATACTATTGCATGTGCGTTTTCTTTCTGAATTGTTAACGTTCACTTAGAACAAAACCGATTGTGTTTATGTGAATACTCAGCAAGATGGACATTGTGACAGTTGTGTGTACATTTGTGTGTATTTGACCGTTTAAGTGCAACAAGCCGCGAAAAAGAAATTTGGCACTCTCGGGCTGCTTGAGAGGTGGCTTTATGTGTGCGCACTTTTTATGTGAGCACAGGAAAGAAAATTATGCATAATCCCACGCCGAAATTCAGACCAACCTTCCTAGTGATTTGCATTTTTATTATGAATTTGTGTGTGTCATTTGTTGTCATTGGAGACATCAGAGATTGATGGTATATATTAACTGCTTTTTATTTTTTACACATTTTAGCAATATAAAAATGTTTGAAGTATTTTTTACATGGCACCCCTGCTCTCGCCAGACGGCACCCCGGTTGGGAAACGCTGGTCTAGCAAATTATGGCTTGGTGGCTCAAGACAGGATTGATGAAAAGGATATTGAATGAGACTTCCTTATGAGATTTAGGGTTTTGGTGGTTTGGAAATTTGTCTTATTCTTGAAGTGGTCTGCCACCTAAAAAGCTTGAGAACCACTAATCTAAAGCACGACACCTTACCATATGAATTACTTTGTGTGTGTGTGTGTGTGTGTGTGTGTGTGTGTGTGTGTGTGTGTGTGTGTGTGTGTGCGTGTGTGTAGCTGCTAACTCACATTTTGCAAGGCTACTCTGAAGGTGATGTTTGTTCCCAGTACAGCAGTGAGCTGAGAGTTGATGGTGCTCAGTTGTAGGCCACTTGGTGCTATGGGTTTACACTGTTGCATCCTGGGACTCAGTGTATCCTTCAGACCTTCTCTACAGTTATTCAACAGCACTCTCCTGTACCTGCATCGACATGCACAATACTTCAGAAAACACCTCTGTTACCAGCAGAAACACAAAAAGGGGCATGTAGTTGATACACAAACAAAAAAAGTTTTACTCAAACAATCTTATGCAGGCTACATATGGTAATTTAGGGCAGGACTGCTAATAATTTAAGCCAAACAGAAGATTCATATTGCATCTATGAATCATACTGCAATGTGTGTACATTTGTTTGTGGGTCTGTGTGTCTCTGTGCATCTGTGCGTGTGTGTCACCCTGTGCTGTTGCGGAAGCGCTGTCCATGGCTGCAGGTGTGTGCTGGTAAATTGACATCATACCAGAATGCAGGTGCACATTTTCCACTGGCCTGTCTCTCAAACCCATAATCACTGCAGGGAAATCATAAAAACACATCAATTATTCAGTCTGGTTAATCTCCTCTCTATGATGCCACAGCAGTCTATGTAGAGAAGTGGCTAGAATATATACTATAGACTGTACTTTACATACACTGCAAAATAAAGTTTTTTTCAATGGCTTTCTCTTGCACCATAGGATCAACTATAAACCTATTTTAATTTTCACTGTATTGTTCCTGTGTTGGCTATATAAAAGATTCCCACTCTATCTGACATGATTTTTCCTTGACCTTTTTTATTTAAATGATTTGAAAATGAATTAAAAGTTACCTGCCTTATTTTTATTCATTTCTAAAAAATAGTGCAACTTACCACACATCACCTGATTTGTTGAATACCTCAGCAGTTAAAATTATAATTGCACTTGAAACAGTGTTATTTTTATTATTATTATTTATATACTATTGTAGTATATTAATATTTTGAATTTGCTTTTATTTCTATATTTTAATTTGTTATTTTATGCGATTTTGCCAGTTGTATTATTATTTTTTTTTTTATTTCTATTTAGCTTTATTTTTATTTTAGTTTGACTGTCTAACTTTTTTGGTATTTAAAGGAAGCTCTTATAGTAAATGTAGTGTGTACAATATGGGAAATGCATGAAAGATAAAAGCAAAAGCAAAAGTCAGCATTGGATCAATAACACTTAAAATAGTTGTATTCATACCTAGATGGAACCCTGATGAGCAAACATTTCAGCGGCACAATAGCCTTGAGTTGCGCGTTTACAACGTTTAAACTGCTGTAGGGGATCAGGGCTAAGCTCCTTCAGGCTAATCAGATCACTGCCACATTTATCATCCATTTAAATATTCATTACTTATTCATTTGGAGATAATTAATCATTTGACATTATGCTAATTCCACGCGCCTCTCATTCATATGTGTAATTTGCCTAAGAGCAGACAACTCTAATGGAGCCAGTGTGTGGTACAAGTGAGATTTATGTCGTCGTTATGATCAGTGCAGGAGTGTGTCTCCATGTGCATCGTGGTGGGCTTATAAAGACACCTCCATCAGTATAGCGATATGATTACGAAAGACCCATGTAAAACCAGGATTTACCTTGCCGCCTCAAGAGCAAGCTAATTTAATGTAGTGACTGCAACAGTATCATAAGCAGCACTGAGCAGACATGTGACGAAGGAATGTTTTTTTTAAACATTCAAATGCCACTTAATTCATCTGTATAATTGGTTGGATCCCTGCAGCTTTTGTTCTCTGCATGCGACACTGAGTCCTTTGATCCGCAAGAGTTACTGTCACTCATTTCCTTCATTGGTTAAGCAGCTGCTCTGAATTTCCGCGCATGTGCACGTATGCGTATGCGTGCCTGTGACTCACCACTCAAAGTCATAGAGAGTGCAGATGCAGGGCTCAGCTGAAACAACTCGAGAATACTCCCGACCCAGAGTGCAGCGTGTGCCAGGCTTCCTCTTCATATACACCTGTCTCTCTCCCATCACACACACCTCGCCCTTAAATGCACATAAATATGTCACTTATTCACATGATTTCCTCCAAAACAGGCTCACAGTTTTCCAGTTACATTGGATGTTACACTCCTTCTGCTTAGCTAAGGATGGCTATAATAGTTTGTACGAATTTTAAAAAGCGTATTGTGCTTTCCAGAAAACAGATTTAACATGCACTAGATGCTGACTGTAAAAACACAAGTGAGAGTCAAAGCAGCTGATGGACAACATGTCACCAACATTCTGTGCCGAGATCTGTTGCAAAAATCCATTACGACTCCATTAATATCCATTCTGCTTGGGCATGTTACCCCAGAGGTGAAAATAATCTTGTGTACCGCCCTAATTACTAGCGAATTCAGTGCCAAAAGAAACTCATGTTGAATGTTGAGTGAGTGAATTAGTGCTTTTCTGTTGAGACCGAACAGCAAGGCGTGTTGATAAATGTGAGGTGACAACCTTGTTATGGAGGTGCCATGTCTGAAAGTCTCCGTCTGTGCATTTCCGCCCAAACAGGGAGCTGTAGTCAATCTTTATCAGCTGCCAGTCGGAGTGGTAACTAAAGTGCCCGAAGAATCTACGAGGACAGAGGTGCTTAAGTACAACAGGATGTGTTTACTTTTTTTTACATTGTTTACAGTTGCTAAAGGACCAAAAGGACACATTTTGCTACAGCAAATCCATAAAGGACTAATAGGAAGTGTCAGTAAAACTACAGTGCTGTCAGTACAAGTAAGTGTGCAGGATCATAGTCCAGACATGCAAATGAAAAGATTGAATCTGATAATAATGATCCCAAGTAAGTGAGGGTTCATTACTGACACCTCCTGGACTATTTAGATCAGTGTGGCTAAGAAGATGAGGTAAAAAAATTCTTACGTAATGATGCGATTCTCAGTCTCTGGAGTCATCAAAACCCCATCAACAAATAGGGGTGTAGACGAAAAGCTGAGTTTGTCCCACTGCCGGCCTTCATCCAAACTAATCCTACACACACATACACAAATCTTTTTCATTTCACTGGCAAAGCACATTAGGTTCATATTCTGATTAATATACTGTACAGTGCACATTTGACAAAGACATAAAAATAGAAGATGCATTTGTTCAGTCATCTGAGAATATTTAGCAGATCCACAAAAACAAGTCATTGCGGAGTCACTGCATTAACATTTAATGTGGGCTACATCTGCATAATTACATTAAAATCAAATCTAATCAAATCTCATCGAAAAATATCAAGACAAAATTATTCACCATACCCCACTTGTGTTTACATTTCCCTCTAATCATTATTAGTCATGTATAATGTATATTATGTCTCATTACACATTCAGTCTATTTTGCATTTCATTGTTCTATTATGTTGCATCTCTTTATTCTGCTTTCCTTCTGTCCTTTGCATTACATTTTGTTATTTTGCTCTCTGTAAGTGCCTCTTCAGTGTGTTTTGTTTTCAGATCTTTCTATGAATATCTTGTATT
This sequence comes from Mylopharyngodon piceus, assembly GCA_039654765.1. NCBI lineage: Eukaryota > Metazoa > Chordata > Actinopteri > Cypriniformes > Xenocyprididae > Mylopharyngodon > Mylopharyngodon piceus. Next base: position 25,693,741 of record CM077449.1, read on the forward strand.
TAAAAGCCCCTGATTGTGTCCATGACATTTATTCTTGGGTATTTAGAGCCCTCCTGTTTGCCCTATACTCTGATAATATACTTTGAATGTTTAACCTGACCTTACAGGTTAGTTGTGTGCTAGTTGTGTTCTTGGCAATCTTTGTTTAGATCAAGTTAATTTAGGGGTAATTTGGTTCTATAATTTCAATAACAAGAAAGTGGCAGAAAGTGCATTTCTGCATTCATGCTTTTAATAGTAAACAATATCTTTCATTTATACACTCCATCATTCAAAAGGTTGGAGTCAGTACGATTTTTTTTAAGAAAGTAATACTTTTATTCAGCAAGGACACATCAAATTGATCAAAAGTGACAGCAAAGACATTTATATGTTAGGATTTTCATTTCAAATAAATGCTGTTCTTTTTAACTTTATATTCGTCAAAGAATCCTGCAAAATTTGTATCACAGTTTCCACAAAAAATATTAAGCTACACAAATGTTTTCAACATTGATAATAAGAAATGTTTCTTGAGCACCAAACCTGAAGGATCACTGACGTGACATTGAAAGATTTCTTTTAGAAACCGGCCTCAAAACTGTTGAACGATAGTGCATATCTTCACTTCATAATGCTTTTAAAAGCTTACTGTTCTCTGTATTTTATTGTTTCCAACAGAAGTAATAGTCTGTTCATCATGGCATATTGTCATGTAGAAAGGATTTTCTGGCGTGGTGTTTCTGTTGCTGTAGATATGGGTCAAAGTCACCCAAGTTGATGGCTGAACACCCCCACACACATCAGACTCCTGTTCTAACATCAGCAACCCACAGGAGGATACAAATTATCTTCCGCAGCCTAATTGATCCTGACAACGTTTCAGAGCTTAGTACATCAAAGCCGCATGTGTGACGTGGCAAGAACAACATGTGAACAGAAGCCCACCGAATCCCACCTCTGCTTCAAACCTTAACCCTCCCCAACATGAGCATAAAAGCCCTGGCAAACACAGCCACCTGCACTACAAAGCCACGACAGGCACTTTCCGCTGAAAGGATTCCAAATGTTTGATATGATAAGACCTATTGCCTGCTGTTTCTATCTGCCAGTCCTTGTATCAAAGCTGACGTTTAAGCATGTGGGAACTTCAAAAACTTAGTCTGAATAAAAAAATATGCAAAAAGTTAGAGATGAACTGCAATGAACTCAAAAATGCATAATCTCTCTAGTCCACACATATAACATACATATAATGTGTGAAGGCAGTGCATTTATTAATGTTTGTGTTTGTATGTATGTTATCTTACCATAAATGGCGTGTGGGTACAGCAGATTGTGTAACAGCTAATAAAGCCCCTCCATGGTCCAAAAACCACACACTGTGCTCCTCTTCAAAAATCTAAAGACAGTGTTTACAGAGTCAAAAATCTGCAATGTAATTCAGCATTCTGTCTCTTTGTGTTTTTCACAGTTAGTTTGAGTGGTGATCAGTGACCAGATGCTTTTATCTTAATACTACTATAGTCAACACTCAAGGAGGTGACTCTGAGCAGGTGAGCGGTTTACCTGTCTCCATGTGTTGCCGGCATCAGAGGAGATGAACATTCCTGTATTAGAGAAGGAAAGCTCGGGCCCAATGTTACCTGAGAGAAAAAATACTGCTGTAACTGTAAGATAAAGAGGTCTGTGGTATTCAATGCATTTGGGTAATTATGCACACACAAGAAAGAACATAAACACATTAAAGCTCTATACTGCACTACAACAGTAAAACTATTGAATTTTAATTGATACTTTTTCTCACATTTTTTCGGAAACTGAGCAAATATGATACAAATCTGTCTGTCACAAGACAGTTCATAGTCTAAGACAGAGTTTTTAAAACTCTTTGATGCCAAATACTCCCAAATATGACACTGCCCGCATCATAGGCCCTGTTTACACTTGGGAAAGGATTAAAGGATTAGTTTATTAAAGATTAGTTTATTAGATTATTAAAGGATTAGTTCACTTTCAAATGAAAATTACCCTAAGCTTTACTCACCCTCAAGCCATCCTAGGTGTATATGACTTTCTTCTTTCTGATGAACACAATAGGAGAAATATTAATAAATATCCTGACGCATCTGAGCTTTATAATGGCAGTGAGCAAGGATCAACGAGTATGAGCAAAAGAAAGTGCCTCCATCCACATCCATCCATCATAAGCATACTCCGGGGGGTTAATAAAGGCCTTCTGAAGCGAAGCAATGCGTTTGTATAAAAAAAAATATCCATATTTAACAAGTTATGAAGTAAAATATCATCTCAGGTTACGCATGTAACCCTGGTTCCCTAAGAAGGGAACGAGATGCTGCGTCGTCATGACGACACTTTGGGGAATCCCTTCAGCGTAAGTTCTCCTGAAGGCGTGTGCAACTAGTCTACTTCTGATGGACAGAACGGCAACACAGCTGTTTCAGCCTACTGATCTGAAGCAAGTGGCTCCCACGCATGCAGGAAGTATGGCAAGGGGACACAGCGTCTCATTCCCTTCTCAGGGAACCATGGTTACATGCGTAACCTTAGATGTTCCCTTTCGAGGGAACTCGCACTGTGTCGTCATGACGACACTTTGGGGAACGATATACCCACGTCACCATGCTGACGGAATGCCTGTCCTGGTGTGAAGCAATTAAGGCACAGCTCAGGACATGAGCACCTGAGATCCCGACGTGGCTGGCAGGTCCAAGCTATAGAACCTGATGAAGGTGTGTGGAGAGGACCATCCCGCAGCATCACAAATATCTTGGAGGGAAGCCCCTGATAACAGAGATGCCATACTTCTTGTGGAATGTGCTTTAAGGGGCAGAGATGAAGGCAAGCCGCGCACCTCGTATGCCATAGAAATTAGCCTCAACAATCCACCTGATTAGAGTAGGTTCGGTAGCCGGGCAGCCCTTCTTAGGGGGTCCGAAGCATACCAGCAGTTGATCAGATTTTCTCCACTGAGAGGTTTTTCTTACATATACCTCAAGGGCCCTGACAGGACAGAGCAACTGTAGCTTTTCACGTTTAGCCGACACTTGAGGAGGATGAAAGGCCTGGTTGACTGGGTCAGTTTAACACCTCCTACACCATATAGTAAACACTCTCCACTTAAGAGCATAAAGTTTCCTCGTGGAGGGAGCTCTAGAGTTGAGTATTGGCTCTACTACCTCAGTAGAGAGACCTGCATTTAGGAACTGGTCCCCCTCAGGGGCCAGACCCACAGTTTCCACATCTCCGGCCGAGGGTGAAATTTCGAGTCTCCGGCTTGCGTTAGGAGGTCCCTCCTGATGGGAATCTCCCACGGCCAGGACGGAGCTACCAGCAATAGCCGGACCCTGTCCTGGCGAACTTTCTCTAGAACTCCCGGGAGCAGAGCGATCGGGGGAAAAGTGTACAGCTGAAGCCTCGGCCACAGCTGTACCATGGCTTCCAGTCCCAACGAAGCTGGATGAAATAGGGAGAACCATAGGGGACAATGCTAATTCTCTCGAATTGCGAAGAGATCTTTACCCGTCTGACCGAATTTTCTTCAAATTAGCTGCACCGTCTCGGGGTGTAGCCTCCATTCCCTGGGCCTCAGCCCCTCCCTCGACAGGACGTCTGCTCCTAAATTTAGGTGCCCTGGGATGTACATCGCTCTCAGAGAGAGCAGTTTCCCCTGGGACCATAGGAGGATCTGGTGTGCCAATTTGCATAGAGGGCACGACCTCAGACCTCCCTGATGGTTTATATACAAGACTGTCCGAACTAGGACATGATGGCCTCTGAGGTCTGGGAGAAAATGCCTCAGGGCTAGCAATACCACGAACATCTCTAGGCAGTTTATGTGCCAAGAGAGATGATGTTCGCTCCACGGACCCTGGGTTGAGCGGCCTTCCATGACCACACCCCACCCTGTGCGGGACGCATCCGTCGATATTATCATGTGATGACACAATGCTCCTAGCACAGGGCTTTGAGACAGGAACCAGGGTTTCTTCCATATGACCAAGGAACGAAGGCACCTGCGCGTAACCTTGATCATACGGAACGGGTTGCCCCTTGGGGAAAACCCCCTGGTCCTGAGCCACCACTGTAACGGTCTCATGTACAGGAGGCCAAAAGGTATGACGTTGGACGCAGCTGCCATGAGCCCTAACAGTCTCTGAAACTGTTTAACAGTGATAAACTGGCCTAGGTTGATTCTGGACACCACCGCCAGAATCGACTCGATACGTGCGGGAGACAGTTGTGCCCGCATCGTCCCATACGACTCCTAAATATGTCATTTTCTGGACGGGAGATAACATGCTCTTCTTTGCATTGAGTCTCAACCCCAAGCGCTTCATATGGTCGAGCCTAACATCTCGATGTTGTGCCGCCATCTCTTGAGACTGAGCTAGTACAAGCCAGTCGCCTATATAGTTGAGTACCCTTAAGCCCTGGAGTCTGAGGGGCACTAGGGCTGCATCCATGCATTTTGTGAAAGTGCGTGGGGAGAGTGCTAGGCCAAATGGAAGAACCCGATATTGATAGGCTTCACCCCCGAAAACGAACCTCAGGAACTTCATGTGTCCTGGAAGGATGGAGATATGAAAGTAAGCGTCCTTTAGATCGATCGTGACAAACCAGTCCTCGGACTTGATTTGACACATGATAAGAGGTAACGTTAGCATTTTGAACCTGAATCTCCTCAGAGAACGGTTGAGCTGATGAAGATCTATAATGGGACGTAACCTTCCTTTTTCGGAACTATAAAATACCGGCTGTAGAACCCAGTGTTTCTCTCTGGAGGAGGAATGATATCTATGGCCTCCTTCGCCAGAAGAGATTGAACTTCTTGCTCCATAACCTGCGCCTGCTCGGGGCTCACCACTGTGTTTAGAATTCCATTTAATTTTGGTGGACAAACCCCGAACTGGAGTCTGTACCCCTTGCGATTTGTACGCACTACCCATTCTAATACATTTGGTAGCATTTCCCAGGCGTGCAGGTAATTTACTAAGTGGATCAGCCTCTCGTGGTGGACCCCTGACATGCGTTCACGGCAAGGTTTAACTGAATATAAGTTTTTACTAGGGATGGGCATTTTTGGAAATTTTTCATTTCGATCATCGATAGGTTTCAAAAACGAGTAATCGAGTACTGTGCGCATGCCCTGCCCCCCGAGATAATGAAAATATCTGAAGACTGTTATGAAAATGAATGTTAAAAATAAAAATATGACATGAAAACTTGTCTATGAAAACATGAACACGTGATTAGAACACTGTTAGATTGATTATGATGCAGCAATGTTATTAATAAAGAAGCATCTAAAAGGAATAGCTGCCTGAGGTGAAGAATGACTTTATGCCAATAAACTGAAGCCCGTTCTATGACACATCCTATGATATTAATCAGATAACTTAGATACATAATATAGACGTAACATTACAACTTGTATCTGCACAAAAGGATGCAAATGCCAGTGAACTTGAAGTTACGCGCTATAGCGAGAGTGAGAGAGAGCTCCCGCCGTGATGCGCTTTCATGACAGCGTGCTGAAACACGGGCAAGGACAGAATTTACTATAGATTTCTATAATGTTCTTATTATAATGCTATGTTTATGGCAGATTTGTGTTATATTTTCATCTACATTATTAAGTGATTCCATAAATCGCCTGCGCGTTTTCGAAGCCATACGAATTATATGAATTAGCCTATTCCATTGAACAAATGACGAAAAAAGCACTGCTGCATTATTATAACATCAGTATTTTTATTTATTTATTTATTTATTTTTTAAAAAGAAACATCTAAAAGCAATATGACCGTCTCAAATAACTCTGATATCGGGCATTGCATTTGAGCATGAAACTAAACACTGATATGCAGCGCATTTAGCATGTTAATAAATGTTGATATCCCAACGCATCCTATATTAGATTAATTAGATGTAGCTATTACAACTTTCATCTGCAAAAAGTTCGCAAATGCAAACGTGAGATTGACCGAAAGTGTAACTCCGATTGCGCTTTTTATAAACAGCCAACGAAACGAAAGCACAACAAATTCACATTCTATTAGGCTACATTAGTGTCACTATTGTAATTTTTTTATTTATTCTAATATTTTAGCAATATTTTGGATTCAATTTGCACTTTTCTGATCAACCAAAATGTTATTTTACAGTATGAAAATCACTGATGATTATTGCTGAATTAATTATGAATAGAATTAAATGATATGTTCAGCACAAGATAAAAGCTTGGCGCTGCACAGCTTGCACTGAATTGTATTTTCATCTATCTTGTCAAAGTGAAGCCAGGCATCACTATGTGACTTCGAAGCCATTCTCTCTCACGTCTTTTGACGCATGCTGAGGCGAGCTAAACAATCAGAGTTCAGGGCACCGCCCATAGCGCTGCTATAACCAATCAGGAGAAAAAAAACAAACAAAAAAACATTTCGATCATCGTTGTCATGGTCAAGTACTTGAGTACTTGATCACTGTTGCACATCCCTAGTTTCTACAGGCCTCTTTAGAGGGAGGGAACCCCCCGTAAACGCATTGCTGTGCAAAAATTGAGGTTTGGGTTTGCTGGAAATCGTTGTGCCCCGAAGCGCCGTGGTTAACAAATCGATTTCCTGAGGGCTCCATGGAGGAGCAGATGTATTTTGCACCAGCCCCGAAGGGGGCGCCCTCAGAGGCCTGAATTGACCGTCAGGACCTCTTTCCCGAAGCCCGCTTAGAAAGAATGACGGTCCTCAGATCAACTTTCTCCTTTGCGGGCTTCGGTTGGGAGTGTGGCTTCAGCCCCCGAGATTTTTGAGGTTGACGCATATGGATGGGTCTGCCCCTTGGCAGCAGCCCCATGGGATTTAGTGCAGCATGGTATGAACCTCTGAAACGCTGACGCTTGTTTCTTGGCCTCCTGGAATCTCTCGACTACCGTCACAACAGCATCGCCATAGAGACCAGGAGGCGACAACGGGGCATCAATCAGGAAAGCTTTTCCTTTTCCTTGATGCCTGAAAGGTTCAAAAATTGGTGTCTCTCCGTTGCCACCAAAGCTGCCATTGAGCGGCTGATGGCGCGGACCGTCTCCTTAGTGGAGCGGAGAGAAAGATCGGTGGCCATTGCGTGTAAACAAGCGCCAGCCTGACCTGCTGCCATATATGCCTTGCCCACCAGTGAAGATATAAGACAGCACGGCTTGGTAGGCAATGTCGGGGCTTTAAGGGATGACGCAGCGTCGGGTGACAAATACACTGCCAGAGTCTCTTCGACCCTGGGCATCATCCTATAGCCTTTCTCTTTGAGTCCCGAAATAGCTAAATAATAATGCACTGAGGGACTTGAAAGCCTAGCTGAATATGACTTTTTCCAGGATCTCGACACCTCAGTGTGGAGATCCTGAAAGAACGGCAAACCCAAGACATGGAGGCTGCGGTGTAGATTGCAGGAAGCGCTCATCTAATTTACTTTTCTTATGCACTTCCCATCTCTCGGCCGGCCAATCGATATTAAGTTTCACCACGGCACGAGAGACAAACTCCACCAACTCCTCGTACTGCGGTGAATGGGCTGGCGAGTCACCCAAATCACTCGCTTCAATGCTGAGAACATCCAGCTCCTCAGAACTAGACGCGCTCAGCATGAGGTGTTTGCTCCGGGTGGAAGAAGCTGCAGAGAGGGCTTCCGGATCCTGAGGCTGAACACTGGACCCAGAGGTTGAAGGTCCAAGTCCATCTGTGAACCCCATGAGTGCAGTCGCCGAACTGCCTCAGCAGCCACGGGACCAGCACAGCGGGGAGCGCAGAGCTGGCCGCTCTGTGAGAAAAGTGCCAGCCGGGAAGTGCCAGTTCGCAGTGCTTACAATCAGCTCCCTCGAGAGCTGAACGGGCATGCTCCGCTCCCAAACAGCTTACACAAAAGTCGTGTGTATCCCTGTCCGTAATATAAAGAGGACAGGGAGGAACACACTTCTTAAATTGCTGTTGGCTCACCATTTTCTTAGATATAGATATATAACTAGCTTCCGCCAGACCGCCTTCCGTGTTCAAATTACGAAAAAATGGAACTGGCGTTGTGTCAGTTAAGCTTAGTTGAATAGGGAAGGTGTAGGACGTAGCGTAAGCGTTTTGAACTGCAAGAGTTTTACACTTTCTTCTTAAGTAGAATACGGAAGGCGGTCTGGTGGAAGCTAGATATTTTACTTCATAACTTGTTAAATATGGATTTTTTTTTTTTTATACAAATGCATTGGTTCGCTTCAGAAGGCCTTTATTAACCCCACAAAGCTGTGTGGAGTATGTTTATGATGGATGGATGTGGATGGAAGCACTTTCTTCAGCTCATACTCGCTCATACAGCTCATACAGCTCATACTTGGATGCATCAGGATATTTATTAATATTTCTCTGATTGTGTTCATCAGAAAGAAGAAAGTCATATACACCTAGGATGGCTTGAGGGTGAGTAAAGCTTGGGGTAATTTTCATTTGAAAGTGAACTAATCCTTTAAGATGAAGAGGATGAAAGTGGACAAAAGAGACGGATTAAAACACCAGATGTAAACAGGTATGTATCTCCCTCATCTACTTGTGATCCGATCGACCAAACTGCATCTTAATACTAGGTGTAAACAGGGCCTTAAGAGGGATTCCTGATGTCGGCCGGCACCGGCGGAGCAAGATGTAATCAGAGAAATTGTGTGATACTGTAAAGACAAAAAAGTAATTGTTTCCAATATGAAATATTTTGCTTTTATAATGTCATTGCACCAAACTAAATTTATGGGTTTTTTTTGTTTACAGCATATCTGAGACAAAACACATTTTTTGTCAAAAACTGTATGCAGATGTTAAATTTGGTAAATGTAAAAAACATTACACATCTCATTCTTATCTTAAGTACCTTAAAAATCTGAACACATTTTTAAATCTTTTTTCCCCTCAAAATATTTTGCGCCCCATTTGCCGTCCCCATGGGGTTTCTTGGACTCCAGCTTGAAAACCTGTGGTCAACGAGACCTGATTTAAGTCATTTAGGTTAACTCAATTGTGTAGTTACATTTTGCCTTTGCACAAGAGTATAATATTAAATCAATAATCTATGATTTCCTGATGAATTCTTGGTGCACATTGTCTGGTGGGGTTAATGCCAGTTGGGTATGAGTGCCCTGAAAGACCACAATCATCATGAAGTACGTTTGGTAAAGCTGCTGGCAGTGACAAAAAAAAAGCATTTTTCAAATCCCATATTTATACACTCTGAGCATGGGAAAGTGATTGCGGAACAGCTGTCGGACATGACAGGCAATTATGAATGTGGAAGACACCGGTCATATTTTCTGCGTGCTTTGCATGGCTAACTTTTTGAGCATGCATCTATCTAGACTCATGCAAGAAGCTATTTGGGTTTTGAAGATAACTTTATAATGAGTCTGACAAGCAAAAGAACAGAGTGAAATGAGTTTTTGTTCCAATCATGCCAAACTCTGCAGCTGCAAACAAAAAGATGTATCAACTTGAAAGCCATGATATGGCCACTCAAACTACGTCTGCATTTAAAAGCATGCACGTTTATATCCCTTCTTCACTTTAATTTATCAGAAACACTTAGGGGACCATAAAAAACAATATAGGAAGTGTCACAGTTACACACACACCTGTGGCCACTATAATCCCTGGAGCGGAGTGTTTGGTGGAGATAGTGTCAGGTGTGTAGGGGTTTTCAGACATCTGCAGGTGAAGGTGCAGAGAGCACGACGGCTGAAAATTAGAACATTACACAGTATTAAATTTTATTTCAATACATTTACATTTATCTGCATAATCTCCCCTGCATCAACTGACTATAGCATCAGCTTTCAAAAGCCATGCAAATTAATCCATTTCAGATCTCCCCGGCTTCTGTCCATATTTTTAGTATCCCTTACAATTAGTGTGACCCAGTTCTTGCAGAAACTAACAAAATCAAATCTTTGATTTTAGAGCTTCAAAAAATCATAATGTGATTACGCCAATTAGAATTCAGCATCAATACAGTTTCAAAAATACAGTTAAACAAATGCAATCAACCACCTAGTGATTCAAAACTAATTGCATATGCAAGTAAGCAGCAAACTATTGTTCTCACAAGGTGGCTGTGTGTACAAGCTTCTGAATTATTGTTCTGAATTCTTCTTGGTTATTTAAAGTTGGTAATAAGTCCTAAAATAACCAAAGCACAAGGACTGGAAAAAACTTGTTTCATCTTGTCTTTCTAAAGAATGACAACACATGTGCAAACACTGTGCAAACCCACTGTCTTTTGGTGCAGCAGAAAAAAAAGTAATTAAGATTTTCTGAGATCTGCTGATAAATGTACTCAAGTTGTTCAAATATGTCTTAATTGAAATCACCAATCTTCCAGTACAGTGTAAAACATCAGTGAAAGTCATTACAAAGATACAGAGAAGGTAGTGTGTCTTAATCATACCATTAGAAAGCTCTGAATTCACAGCTACTGTTTGGTAGCTGGTGGTTCACCCTCATCTCACTGTGAGACTAAAGGAGTTCCTCTCCTTTCACCTACTTTTATGTTGGTGATTTATGCCTTTTTTGGCAATGTCTTCATGGAAATGTACAGTATATCTGGATAAATTTGTCCAGCGGTTCTCACCAGGTTGCAGTTGATGTCATGTCCTGTAGTGTCTTTTGCCGGAGGCTGTAGTAATCTCCATGTCTGGCCTTTGTTGTAGGTAATATATGTTCTCATCTGCATGTCTTCTTTTTTATTGGCTATGATTAGCCCACTAACACCTGATACCTATAGGACAGGAAAAAATAATCTGAACTACTTAGATTTTTTTATTCTGTGTTCAATATAACATATATACAATATATATAATCAGGGCTTGACATTAACTTGTGAGCACAAAATCTACGGGAATGAGTAAAATTATGTGCAATACGATGCTGAAATTCAAGCCCTGTAACACCAACAATATTCATCCAGAGCAAATGAAATGAGTAAGTGAGGGGAGCAGGGTTTGTGTTGTCAACTCGTTGTCGGAGAGATGAGAAAGCGAGAAAACGCAGCTGGTATTGTGTAACTGTTCTGCAGAAAATGAGTACTGGAAGTGTTTCAGATATCATATTATCGATATGTATCGAAAATGTATTATTTCAGATGACTTTTTAAAAGACTACAATTGAAAAATGTATATGTTATATATAAAATTCAACATGCCAAAGTGGCTAGTAGTAGTAACTGCGTTACACGGCACTGCTGAAATCCACTCAGATTTGGCACGCTGGCAGTTGTTAATGTCAAACCCTGTATATAATTATATATATATATATATATATATATATATATAGCCAGTCCCACTAGCCACTTTGGCGGGTTGAATATAATTTCAGCCTATAGCCAAATGAAAGGTAGCCAAGCTCGTCGTATCATAAAATTACAATTCAATCACAATTCTTTATCGATTAACTTGCTGTTAGTGAAGGCGGGATAGGCGGAATCGCGCTGAATGACACAACAGAAGCTCTCTCTCTCTCTCTCTCTCGCTGCGCCTGAATAGTCAAATACATGCCCATGTCAAAATGCCCATTGTGTGGAGTATCTCGCGTGAATACAGCCGGTTATGGCTTAAGTGGACGTAAACAGGTGGGTGAAAACTGGATGTGTGTCAGTATATTACGTCCATGCATTCAGCAGCCCAATTAAATACCTGTCTGTCATTAATGTTAATCAAAAAACAAAAGATAAATGTATACATGTTAAATAAACCTACTGTATCTGAAAAAAGATTTTTTTAAATTTACTATTTGTAATTTGCTTTGTTATTTTTATATAGCCTAACAAAAATAACATAAAAATTTCTCATATTATGCTTATATTGCCCACCCCTTGCCCACCTGTACATACCAGCTGATATACAATGTAGTCTTGATTTGCAAAATTGACTGGCAAAATTGTGGCCAGTGAAAATGCTGAGTGGCTAGTAACTTTGGAAAACCACTAGCCACAGTGGCCGGTGAGCAAAAAAGTTAATGTCAAGCCCTGTATATATATATATTAATTTTTGTTCTTTGATTAGAAGCGAAAAGTAGAGAGTGAAAGGATATCAGGTTCTACATTATTGCAGATAATCCTCATTTCTCTTTGCATTTTTGCTTACACTTCAGTTTCTGGATGTTTTCAGTTGCTCTCATTATCAGATTTTCTTCTCTTCTTTGTATTCATAGTGTTTAATGGCATAACTTCAAACACTGATGTTTTGTGCTGCATTGCACTGTTCCCTGTACTACTTTTAAAAATTCCTGGAGAAAGCCATGCTAATTACAAAAGTTTTCCTAATTACACACAATATGTATTTGTGAACATTCAGGATGGTCAACTTCTTAAACTTACTTGGCAAGCACCATCAGGCCATACTACATTTTCACAGACCTTGTAGACATCCACAATGAGGTTTCCTGCGAGACCACGGGAGGTACGGAGGTTTGGGAGCGAGCGGGTGAAGTAGACTCCAGGTGTATCAGAGATGTACAGACTGTAGGTGTCATTTTCATTCCATTCCTGAACTGCTGCCAACACTTGCCCCTCATCTGTACTGACAATGTGCATGTCCTGCACAGAGAACAGCTGTTAGAGCCACATACATTTCATCTGACAACTTATTTGTGACAGCTAGTGCTGTGTCATGTATCTTACTTTGGGTAGACAATATTTAGGGAGCTGTATGGTCCTAAAGGGCCCTCGCTGATAGGACACAAAGTATGTGGTTCTTCCTGCTGTGGTTAGCTGAGACACACACACACACACACACACACACACACACACACACACACACACACACGTTACAGAAAGCATTTACAAGGACTAACAACAGATCAGCATTTTACACCAGTCAGAACTCATGTTTGCTTGTCTGTCATAGAAGTGACTTTCCATTGCTCATGATCCAAAGTTTTTAGTATCTCAGAGTGGCTCGGTTCACGGTAAATGCAGCAAACTATCTCTGCATGTACTGTGAGCATTTGGGAGAGCAATGCGCAGCATTCACAGCATAACATTTTTGTGGACAAATGATTACAGCATTTTCACTAGATTTATAATGAGACACATTTGTAAACATGTTTTCACAAAAATGGCAACATAAATGCTAGAGGGTTTAACTCTTGCAACTGAAGAAATTAAGACATACGTATTATACAGTAAAATAAATATATTTTTATTTTACAGTGCAGTTTACAGAATTACAATAGTAAATTATTTCTTTTTTGAAATACAAACCCGATTCCAAAAACGTTGGGACACTGTACAAATTGTGAATAAAAAAGGAAAGCAATGATGTGGAAGTTTCAAATTTCAATATTTTATTCAGAATACAACATAGATGACATATCAAATGTTTAAACTGAGAAAATGTATCATTTTAAGGGAAAAATAAGTTGATTTTAAATTTCATGACATCAACACATCTCAAAAAAGTTGGGACAAAGCCATGTTTACCACTGTGTAGCATCCCCTCTTCTTTTTATAACAGTCTGCAAACGTCTGGGGACTGAGGAGACAAGTTGCTCAAGTTTAGGAATAGGAATGTTGTCCCATTCTTGTCTAATACAGGCTTCTAGTTGCTCAACTGTCTTAAGTCTTCTTTGTCGCATCTTCCTCTTTATGATGCGCCAAATGTTTTCTATTGGTGAAAGATCTGGACTGCAGGCTGGCCATTTCAGTACCCGGATCCTTCTTCTACGCAGCCATGATGTTGTAATTGATGCACTATGTGGTCTGGCATTGTCATGTTGGAAAATGCAAGGTCTTCCCTGAAAGAGACGACGTCTGGATGGGAGCATATGTTGTTCTAGAACTTGGATATACCTTTCAGCATTGATGGTGCCTTTCCAGATGTGTAAGCTGCCCATGCCACACGCACTCATGCAACCCCATACCATCAGAGATGCAGGCATCTGAACTGAGCGCTGATAACAACTTGGGTTGTCCTTGTCCTCTTTAGTCCGGATGACATGGCGTCCCAGTTTTCCAAAAAGAACTTCAAATTTTGATTCGTCTGACCACAGAACAGTTTTCCACTTTGCCACAGTCCATTTTAAATGAGCCTTGGCCCAGAGAAAACGCCTGCGCTTCTGGATCATGTTTAGATATGGCTTCTTTTTTGACCTATAGAGTTTTAGCCGGCAACGGCGAATGGCACGGTGGATTGTGTTCACCGACAATGTTTTCTGGAACTATTCCTGAGCCCATGTTGTGATTTCCATTACAGTAGTATTCCTGTATGTGATGCAGTGCCGTCTAAGGGCCCGAAGATCACGGGCATCCAGTATGGTTTTCCGGCCTTGACCCTTATGCACAGAGATTGTTCCAGATTCTCTGAATCTTTGGATGATATTATGCACTGTAGATGATGATAACTTCAAACTCTTTGCAATTTTTCTTTGAGAAACTCCTTTCTGATAATGCTCCACTATTTTTCGCCGCAGCATTGGGGGAATTGGTGATCCTCTGCCCATCTTGACTTCTGAGAGACACTGCCACTCTGAGAGGCTCTTTTTATACCCAATCATGTTGCCAATTGACCTAATAAGTTGCAAATTGGTCCTCCAGCTGTTCCTTATATGTACATTTAACTTTTCCGGCCTCTTATTGCTACCTGTCCCAACTTTTTTGGAATGTGTAGCTCTCATGAAATCCAAAATGAGCCAATATTTGGCATGACATTTCAAAATGTCTCACTTTCAACATTTGATATGTTATCTATATTCTATTGTGAATAAAATATAAGTTTATGAGATTTGTAAATTATTGCATTCCTTTTTTATTCACAATTTGTACAGTGTCCCAACTTTTTTGGAATCGGGTTTGTATAATAATTTTATTATTATTATTATTATTATTATTATGCCCTTAAATTCCCCTTAATTTTGTGGCAATTTTTGCCTTGTAGTATCAAAAATGGCATTGAATATCGATATTCTTCAAAAATTACATATAATTCAATGTGTTACTTGCCACTTCATTGTAGTTATTTGTGAAATATACTAGCAATTTTAGCAAAGTAATTCCTAATGTTTTTCCAGTGTATCCTTGTGGGGTTCTTTTACATGCACACTTATAATAAAGTAACAGCATTGTTTTTTGTTTTTGTGTGCGTGTAAGTACATGACAATGCATAATTGAATATTTGAAGGATTAAATACGTAGCTTTCTTTTGAGGAAAACATACAACGCCAATTGTAGTCCAATTGTTGGACGAGGTTGAGGCACAATCTATTCTTGTCTTTTAGTCTGACTTCACAAAAATCTAAAGAAGCATTTTGGTAACAAACTATTGTTTTGGTCAGACTGATATCGAACTTTTAAAGTGCATTTACTAAATGTTGGTGAAACTGGACTCGCACACACGCACATGTTGTATACACTCTTATCAAGTAGATTGTAGCTATTAGGTTGTAAACATAGTACATTAGGGCTCCAACGCTTCAATTGATCCAGTGTCAATAGAGCTTAGATGTCCAAAGAATGAAGCAGTGTGTGTGTGTGTGTGTGTGTCCACTTTTACAGGGTGAGGATGGTGTTACACACTGGTGTTTTCCTGCGAGAGGTGTGGGGTGTCAGCCAGTCTCTTGTTCCTGTGCTTTTTGAATCGATATCCTCATTATTCTCTGTCAAGTCAAATCCAACAGCTTCAAGCAACAAAAGTCAAAAGAAAGCCACTTGTATTGACAGAGGAGGGTCCAGGTTTGGGATTCTCACTCAAAAACCTGTCCTGTCCTCCCCTGGACTGAAGTTAAAGATGGAGAGCCTGGTTTCAGTGGTTCACTTACATGTCACTGACAGAGATAAAAGGAGGGCTATAAAAAGAGTCAGACAGAGATGGCACACACACACACACACACACACACATTTTTGGTATCTCCCACACCAGTCTAAATCACATACACTTATATACTTTATGAAAGACACACACTTCTGTACCTGTAAGAAGATGTATTGGTCCTGCACTACGAGGGAGTTGGTGTCAATTCGGCCACTGAATGGATACTGCCTACCCTCCTCTGAACACTTTTGTGCTCGGCAGGTAATATACTGCATTTCTGTGAGACACACACACAGATTTATCAACACAGGATACGCTTGTGCACAAGAACGCCTTGATCTACACCAAACAAAAAACAGATGATCAATATCTCTCACTCTCGCTGGCACACACACACCCACACAACAAACACAATCTAGAACCTACACACAAACTTCCCACACATCTCTATGTCTAGCCAAATTAATCAGTGCTCTCCATTATCAGTCTCTCTACTAGTGATCCATCCTCACTCAGAAGGGAGAGAAAGAGGAGGTGGGAGTAAAACTACAGAGAAAGAAAGGAGAAAGCAAAGAGAGAAAGAAAATAAGAGGCCCATACAGAAACAACAGATTAGGGTTCTTACCTATTTTTTTCTGATTCAGGTATCACTGAATAAAATGCTGATTTTTTTTAATTGGGGGGGGGGGGGTTATATATTACATGTATATGATGTTTAAAGGTTAAATTTAAACACGAGGATGAACTATCACAGTGTAAACACAGTATGACTATCTCAAAAAACGCTCGAATTGGTTGTACTTTTACTTTGAAACATGATGTTTCACTGACTTCAAACCTGACGGAGTATGTCTCAATGAGTCAAGACTGAATATGCACCATGCACAAATAAGATTTGAGTGCTGTAAAGAAAATGATTAACTCTACATTGCGAGTTAATCACTTACAGGTCACACTATATAGGTGTCTTCAACTACTATGTACTTACTTATATGTACTTACAAAAAATTATGTACAAATATGTACAAACACATTGAAATTGTGTTTATGTTGTATAGCAAAACACTTTAGCTGCTACTGAGGTGGATATGGGTAAGGTTAGGGACAGGTTTAGTGGTATGGGTAGGTTTAAGGGTGGGTTAAAAGTTAAGGGAAGGGTCAACAGTGTAATTATAGATGTCATTACAGAAATTAATTACAATAAGTTAATTGTATCAAATGATTAATTTAAATGTTAGTACAGCAGTTAAAGAGACCTAATATAAAGTGGGACCCAATTACATGGGTTTTTTTGGGTTTTTTTTTTAAGTTTAAATGTTAAGCTTTTAACTGATGTCAAAAATCTGGTGATTCTATTGTCTATGTGTCTGTAGCGGTTGAAGGGGAACAATTTTAACTTTTAAAGAATAATTAATTATAGCTACCCTTACGAAAAAGAAGTATACTTCAAGTTCATTTTATTAAGTATACTTAAGTAATGTTCAAGTATATTTTTAAGTATACTTTATGTAGTAAGTATACTAATATCAATGTATTATTGTAAGTGTACTATTTCAATACTGCTTGGGACTAAATTGCAATTGTAAAGCTTGGGACTAAATTGCAATTCAAATTTAAATATAAGGAAGCCATTTTAAGTTTAAAAGTCTATATTAGATTTCATTATATCATCAGATGTTAAAAGAGTGGAAGAAGACTTCAGTTCCCAGAATGCATTACTTGTGTGAATTTTAATTGAATTGCAATTCACAAAATTCCTCTTCATATCATGAACAGATAATATGGCCTATTAAATATATCTGTAGAACAGACTGAAAGTACTGGTTCAAATCCTTCTTTTAGAAGGGATTTGATTACCAGTGGGTCATTCCATGTCAACTCAACCAGAGGTCCCAGAGGTCCCCATGAGTAAATTCTTAAACTGTACACACTTTCAGTGGTCAAAACCCAAATGTGGCTCACTGCAAGCAGCTGTGGTTGCTTTTCCCGGGTCTATTAACTCATGGTAGCTCCAGAATCAGTTAAAACAGGGGTGTCCAAACTCGGTCCTGGAGGGCCACTGTCCTGCAGAGTTTAGCTCTAACTTGCCTCAACACACCTGCCTGAAAGTTTCTAGTATGCTTAATTAGACCTTGATTAGCTGGTTTAGGTGTGTTTAATTGGGGTTGGAGAATCTTACGAATAAACTATTAAGAGCAATTGAATGTGCCTCATCTGGACCATTTCAATGTACTTTTGGCACTGAATATTGTTAAAATTTTTATGTTCAGTTTTGATATAAGGAAAGAAGATACATTTTTAGGTTTAACATGATTTGTTCTTAAGAAAAGTAAAGTTTTGAAAAAAAAAAAAAACATCTTTGGTTTTCGATCATTGAAAATGGGTATTGTTCAACAGTTTACTCATGGAGCTGTAGTGGGACCCCGATATATGGGAATGAACAATAGGGCCTTTAAAATGAAGATACCAAAAGAAAGGATTGTTAAGATACAAAATCTAAAAGGATATTAAGATATCTTCGAGTTACTTATTGAGTTACATGCATGCAAACTTCGGGGGAAAAACATAAAATGATTTTTCCCATTTTTAAACTGTCTCCATTGCCATATGATGCAACAAGGATCGCTAAAGACAACAGAATTTATTAAAAGACCTAATGTGATAGGGACCCAAGCAGTCACAAGGAGAATCGCACCAAGATGTAAACACGGGAGCGATGTTGGCCTCCAAAGAAGTGTTTATTACAAACAGATGTGCAAAATTTGAAAATAAATATGGTTAAGAGCAGAAATAAAACAGGTTATCAATAAAAAAAAAAAACGGTCTAAAAACTAGAACTGTTACGTACTAAAACAGAACTAACTCTCCTCTTCAACTATTGAGGCCAGAGATTCAGTGCGCTCAAGCAGCTCTACAATAACCTTTGTTCAAATTCACTCAAACCATAATCCGTCATCCAATCCTCCCTTCCACTAAGGCTTCTTTAAATGCACACATTTTCCCGCTTACTAATTGGAGCATACCATTTTTTAAAAATTAACTCTTGCCTCACAATGATTAATAAATAAATACACTAGATGATTAAGAACAAGAGTTAAAACAAGTCAATAAATACAACAAATAGGACGGATAAAACCAACACAAACATTTGCACAAACATTTCCATAAATAGTTAAAATGAGCGCTCCCATACAATTCACGTTCTCTTTAAGGCCACGCTCACTCAGCTAAAACTGGAAATATAAAACAGCAAACCCCATGTAAATATTATAAAATTCATAGGAACAGTAAGAACACAGTAAATATTTTTATTTATGATTTTAATATATATATATATATATTAGCTTTCATCACTATTAATGTTTTTCTTTCTTAAAATATTAACAAAATCAAAAATTTTAGCAGGAGAAATTACCAAAATTTGGTTGATCTGACACAGAATGACCCTACTGTCTGAAAACTAAAGAAGCTTTTGGCACCTTCTACATGTGCCTGTGCTTCAAATTTAGTTTGGTATAACCCACTGCATCACTCATAACACATGTAAATGTATTGTTGTTGTTAGACTGTCTGTAGCTTAGAGCCTGTTGTGTTGTGTCAGGCTCATATCAGTAGAGCTTAATGCACAACACTGTCCCACAAGGATAAAACATAAGCACAAGTCTGCCAGAACGAAGCCAGAACCATTTACTATTGAATTTACTGTTGTCCACAATTCATCTGTTCATTTTTCACTGCGACACAGACAAAAAAAAGCATAGGAGGCTGGGGAGAAACTAAGAAAGAGAGGGCGAGAGAGCAAGGAAAGGGAGTAAGAGAGAAACTGAAAAAGCAGGAGAAAGAAAGAAAAAATCTGAGGGGCAAAAGAGGGAAATTAAGGAAAAGAGACTAACGTCCACTGTCAGTTCGAGCCTCGATGTGCACCAGTTCTGCCTCTTTATCCAGACCACTCAGCGCCCTGAAAATGAAAAAAGGAAAAGACAGAAAACAAAAAAGAACAGAAGAGAGGAAAACAATCAGGAAGGGCTCCAGTGGAGAGGAGATGAAGAAGGAAGGAAAGAGAAGGAGGTACCAGCAGGGGACGGACGGATGAGTACGGTAATAGCATGAGAGTGATGGAGTGATGGAAGAGGAGAGGGGAAGGATGGAGGGATAGTGATGGACAGCATAATTCCACTGCTCCAGTAGGAGACAGTCTGTCTCCAGTGAATCCTTATTGTTGCTCTGATAGCAATTAATCACACACAGACACACACACACACACACACCTCACTCCCACAAACCATTCTCCATCGCATACACACTTTCATTTCTTACCTATTTTCACCTGTAACACACACATTCACTATCATATCCTCTTTCTGAGGTTTTTAATCATCTTAACGTCTTGTCTTTTGTTATCCATATTTTCTTCCAAGTCAGTTTGAACACGGTCACAATCTGATATTAAATCATTTTTACAATCCAAAATTAAACCTTTCAGTAAAATCTGATATTCCACCTCTACAGAGCCCTAGTTTGATATTAAGCCCCATTTACATTCTCAGATTAATATTAATCTCAGTCTGAATTTGAACATCTCTCTCATTGCACGTCTCATATTAAAACCCTTCTTCGAAACTTCTCTTTCAGTTTCAAAAAGGTTGTTTTCTTGTGATCACAATGTATTTTTCTCATGATCTCAACATAACAAACGCATGATCTTGACTTAAAATTCTGCATGTTGCTTACTGTTTCTGTGTGTGAGCCGCAAACTGCAGAAGTCTCGGTCCCTCGAGTTGGCAGGCAATGAAATTAAAGATAAAATTGTATCCTCAATCTCAAGTGTCAGAGAGTGATTTGGAAGTGGTCCATCATTGAGCTATAGCAGCTTGAGTGAGTTCAAAGTAAGACCAATTCACTCACAGAATTATATGTACACTACTGTTCAAAAGTTTGGGATCAGTTTTTTTTTTTTTTTTTTTTTGAAAGAAATTCATAATTTTAGTCAGCTAGAATGCATTAAATTGAAAAAAGTGATAGTGAAGACATTTAGAATGTTACAAAAAACTGTATTTCAATCAAAGAACCCTAAAAATGTATCACAGTTTCCATTAATATATTAAGCAGCTCCACTGTTTTCAACAATAAAGGTTTTCTTGAGCACCAAATCATCATATTAGAATGATTTCTGAATGATCATGACACTGAAAACTGGAGTAATGGCTGCTGAAAATTATGAAAACTTTTTATAGTATATTAAAATAGAAAAGAGATATTTTATTTTGTAAAACCATTTCACAATATTATTATTACGCTGTGTTTAGTAAGAGAAAACAAGCTGAGATTAAAAAAGGGTGACAAGAAAATTAGGGGGGAAATTATGGTAACATTTTACAACAATATTAGAAGTAACAATGAACAACCTGTTTACAGCATTCATAGATCTATATTAATGTTAATTTATACATATAATTTATATATGTATAATTATAACTTGAAAAGTCAAAAATGTGTTTAAACATTAACCCAGAATGGACAGGAAGAGGAAGTATTGTTCATTGTTAGTTCATGATAACAAATGCATAAACTGAACCTTATTGAAAGTTTTACCAAAATAATATTACATATAAACCCCTTTAGTTTTAACCATTTTTTCAATATCTTACTCTGAGAATAACACCTCTTTCAATTATCTGCCTAAGATTAAACATCTTTTTCAATCTCAGACAGACATTTAACTCAGACCCATTATAGTCCAAGGTAAAACTTTTCCATTTTGTCTGTCTCACACAGTCAAACCAAAATTTATTCAGACACCTTGAACATTTCATTCATTAATACAGTTTATTCACTGTAGTTTAAAAAAATGGTAATAAAATATGACAAGATCTCAGAGTTAAACTGTGTCAGAAAAAAATAATCTTAATTATGTCAGATAACACTTAAGCAAAACATGGTCAGGTTAAAGTGTCTGAATAATTTTTGGTTCCAAATTTTTATCAATTTTACTGGTAGTCCACTGTACGAAGAATTTTTGGGTATAATATGTCACAGTTTACTTTATTTTGCTATCCTCACTTACATAAATGAACTATAGTGTCCTGCACCCACTAGTAAAAATATATCAAAAATATCAAAAATGTCTGAATAATTTTTGGTTTGACTAATATATATATATATATATATATATATACAGTCTAAAAATGCTGGGTTAAAAACAACCCAAGTTGGGTTGAAAATGAGGGATGTTAAACCCAGGGGTGAAGACATGTTGTTGGCTATCTCCACAGCTCATCGAGCATGTGACAGGCAACCAGTTATTCTGACTACACCCCACAAAAACACACATATACACATGCATACTCACACTGATGGGATTAAAATATAAAACCTGATCAAAATTCCACACATACGATAATATGAAGCGCAGGGGAGAGAGAAGTGACATGAGATAGATGGCGACAGATAGAGAAAGAGAGAAGGGAAAGAGGCATAGAAAGTGTGTGTATAAGTTTATCAGTGTCAGTATATTGGATGTAGAGAGTGGGTTTAATATTGGATTAATTTTCAGTATGTGATTGTGTGTGTGTGTGTGCAGGTATATTCTTGCAGTCAGATTAATTTTCAGTGTGAAATTGCACTGTAGGCGTGTTATATGAGATTGATGATCAGTAAAAAAAATTACTTCGTCTGTGTGTGTGTGTGTGTGTGTGTGTGTGAGAGAGAGAAAGGCGTACCAGTAGAATCGCCCCGGAGTTACTCTCTCATGAACAAGAATCCACTTTTTACCGAAGTCCACCGAGCTATACAGCTACAGCCAAAAGAGAAATAGACACATTCACTGTAAGATCCCTAACTACAGCCAACAAAGGTAATTATCTCGCTCACACTTAATTATCCACATTATCTGCTTTTAATTGTTTAGTAGAACAAGATCCTCTTGAGACTGTGTGTGTGTGTGTGTGTGTGTGTGTGTGTGTGTGTGTGTGCGCGTGTGTGTATACCCTCTGATCATGGCTATAGGCCAGTATCCAATTCTCCTGCGTAGGGTGAAACAGAAGACTCATGATATAGAAGTTAATATTGAACTTTTGAAAAGTGGCTCCTTCATCTGAACTGATAAGTAAACTACTCTCCACCTCCGGATCAGATAAAATCAGGATCTGAGGAAGAGAGGGGAGTGGGAGCAAGAATTATATTAGCTTGATATTTTCTATCTGACAGTTTTATGCATCCATATCTCTGATGAATTTGAACACACTCACCTTCCTCTTATTGGTCGGACAGACGTACAGATAGCTCAGCATGGTTCTGATCATCACTTTATCCGTCAGTTTCTCGTATGTCGTCCCAAAATCTACAGACCTACAAATACATACGGTACAAAAGGCCAATAATGTGATATTTTGGTAACACTTTAGGGAACACATATTCACTATTAATTACGACTTTTCCCTCAATAAATTCCTAATTTACTGCTCATTAATAGTTAGTAAGGTAGTTGTTAAATTTAGGTATTGGGTAGGATTAAGAAAGTCGAATAAGGTCATGTAGAATAAGGCATTAATATGTGCTTAATAAGTACTAATAAACAGCCAATATTCTAGTAATATGCAAGCTAATAAGCAACTAGTTAAAATACCCTAAAATAAAGTGTTACTGATATTTTTTATCTATTAATTTATTTAAAAATACGGTAACACTTTACAGTAAGGTCCCTTTAGATAATGTCAGTTAATGCATTATCTAAAAATGAGAAATACATTTGTTACAGTTTTTAATTATCTCTGTTCTATGTTCTATGATGAACATGTTTTAAATTTTATTTATATTTTTTTTGTCTCCCTCAAAATTTAATTATATTCATGGGTTAATAATTCATGTCATTTGTGAAAAAAAATTTTATCTTGAAAAATATATGTAAAAACTTTAATAATGACAAAATAATGTACTCACATACATATTCAAAGTGTAAGATATATGTTACTTAATGGTTAGACCATATGAGTAAATTAAAAATTTTCTTAAAGGCACAGAAGATTTCCAAAACAATATGAAAGCAACACAAATCATTTAGCCAACTGAAGCATCTTTTAAACTAGATTTTCCTAACTTTAAAAAAAAAAAATGTTTCTTTATTGTGGAAACTTGTGTGTCATTGACCCACACAGACATTTGATTTAACACAAAGCACAAGCCAAACTGAAAACACAAAGGAAGAACTAAGGATTTTTAAAGACGTACCTCATGTCCTAACCAGGTGTGACCAACAGGTTTCCTTTGTCATGTAATTTTTGTGTCCTCACTAAATGTGAAGATTCTGTGCAAAGCGAGCCATTATATATGATGTTGAATATACATGTGAAGCAGGATTTTGGACCAATAAGATTTCACAAAGAACCCTCAGAACAGAAATAATAACAAAATGTCCAAAATGTCTTTTGTTGCGCTTCCCTGGTTAGGTTGCTGGTTAGGACAAAAACTCAAAATAACATGGACATGTGGACACAGGCTTATGACTTTTATATTAGGCGGGTACAATAAAGGGTGACAGGAAACACCATGGGCCATGTTAGAACCCACGTCACACACATGAGCGCTATAAACTTGATGTGTCAGGAGCACAGTGCACCACAGCTGCAGTGAAGCTGAGATTTTCAGAAGTCATTGGCGTCATTAACTGAAGCTGTTGTGTATGCGAGCATCTCAGTTCCATCGGAAATCATTAACACCATCTCTTCTCCAGCAGGTACGACAGCAGACAGGAGAGTCTGCCGAACTCTTACAAGTATAATAACGTTAATGGTTTTAAGCCAGACAGTTACGCGATGCGGTGCTCGAGAAGCACACGTGTATGTGTTGTCTGAAGCATTATCTCCTCGAGTGCTCATCTCTGAATGCGCTGAGAGTGCTCATACTCTGACACTTTTACCATTGGATACAATTACAAGGCTGTTCTGAGCTGTTGAGGTTATTTGGGTTGTGTAAGCTGTAGCAGCACAGGTGAAGAGGAAGATGGTTCTCTGAGCACCCTCGAACAATGCTGAGTGCCTGCCCTAAAAAGCTGCTCTGACGTTTCTGGTCCGGTCAGACTCCCTCTCTCTCCTCCGGCAGATCTGCCCTGTACTCAAGAGGACATTACTCCTCCTCTCAGGACAAATATGCCTGGGTACGTGTGTGTGATTTAACAATTGCATGGGCAGGCTGGATACTTTTTAGAGCATGTATCTTTATTTTAAAACACAGGAGAGTGTGATTAACTAGCTCCTCTGAATGAGTCGTGATTTGTCTTCATATTTTTTCTCCCCTTTTATGCCGCCAACAGCAACATTCATTAATCATTCATACTGTTATTACCGACATCATTTACTACAGCCTGCAAGCTGAGCTTTAACATTCACCTCTTTTAATAACATGATGCCACATCCCCTCCCCCCCACTACTGTCTATCTCTCTCTCTTTGTTCCTCCTTCTCTCTCGCTCATCAGCTCTAACATTCCTTCACTTTCCTCTTCCTCATTTCCTGTTTATGCCATTTCTTTTTGTGGAAGTTTGGTAATGGCTTTCTGTTTTTCTCTCTGTAAACCCCCCAGCTCACCTCCCTCTCTGAGTGACACACACCAGGAGAGGAAATCTCATCAGGGCTTGCAGCCAAAAAGAAATTAAACAAAACCTTCCTTCAAGGTGATTGCAGTGTGTATACGTGTGTGCGTGCGAGAGTTTGTGTGTATGTGCGCGTTTGCAGTGATGGCATGTCGATAAAGGATGATGTCATATTACATATCTACATTGTCTGCATTATTCTTTTAATTAAAACTGACAAAAGTCCAACCAAATATCAGCTGTACTGATGATGATCACTTTGCGCTTGTGGCTACAATTACTCTTTCGTTAAATTCCATTTACCTTCAGGTGCTATTTATAGAGTTTTTGTGTAAATCACAGCTTTAATAAGTAGATAATGATCAAACACATACCTATAATAAATACAGAGTAAATTAAAACAGTTAAATTTAAGATGCAGAGAGGTGGTTATATTCCAGTAATACCGATAATAACATGTTGTGTTATAATTCAGGCTGATTTAAATGAAACACTAATCATTTTAGTTTTGCCCCAAAATTAAATTAATGACAAAAAAACCGATAAATTCAACATCTTCGAAATTGAAACCCCAGTTGGAAGTTCCATTGTGACTGAACGATACAGTACAGAAGCATAAAAGAGAATATATTATTCCAGTAAGAACCAGTTAGCCATTAAAAAATTGAGGGTCTAGGGTTTTTAAATTTAATTAAAGGTATTTTAATCGCAGTGAACTTGAGATTTCACTGTGAGACATTTTAATGGATAAAATAGTTTGGAGAGAAACGCCTCAGTTGAGCAGGGAATTTTTAAACAGACCCTCTCAGACAGCCAGACAGAAATGCACTGCAGCAGTCTAATCTGAAACTTAAAAAAGCATACCAAAGTACGACTAGCTTCTTGCAACTTGTAAAATGATAAAAAAAAAAAAAAAAATGTTTTGTGAATAGTGAAGGTTTATAAATGAGTCAACGATTGTTCTCTGTGATGTGAAGTTGAAATTAATGGGGAAAAAAAGTAAAAACGTGAGGTGCCAGAATGTACAGTCAGTGCTTTCTTTCTCTATATAAGCCTGGCTTACACAGCTACCTTGCAATTCTTTTCTTCCCATTGTCTACACACTATAACAAAGAGAGAGAGAGCCAGGTCATGGTACAGAGCGTCCCAGGAGAAGACAGGGATTAAGTACTTCACCCAGGGGCATATCAGCAATGGTCAGTGAAAGTGCTTCAGAGCAGAATTTCATCACACGTCTTTGCCATTCTTATAGTCCGGAGAACATTTGCCACTAATGCACTTGTGGCTAATGCAAGAATGTGTGTTGATTTGTAATGGGCTGGAAGCCTAATACAATACCACAGTGTTATCAGATCATTTAATTCAGGCTGGGTCAGCAGTGCTGCAGCAGTTAGAAGGTTCACACAGTTACTATTGTAAGAATGCAAGCTTTATGTTCCTGCTCTTTTCCTAGCACCGAAGTGTACTTGAGTATTTTCATGGCTATGTTTCTTAACACACTTAAGTACACTTTTAAAAAGTGCACTATAATAAAAGTTATGTTAAATTTTAATCCTTTTTTTTTTTTTTTTTTAGTACACTTGATGTTTTGACTAACACTACTATATTTTATAATTATAATTATGTTATAATTTATTGAACTGCAGTGTCATTTGATATTACATCTTAAGTTAATATAAACTATATGGGTAGCACTTCACAATAAGGTAACATTAGTTAATGTCAGTACATTCTGCAGTACACTATAACCATTTTAAAGACAACAGGAGTAATTATGAAATTTCATGAAAATATGAACTTACTGTAAGTAGTATAAAAAACTGTAACTGCATTTAATATAAATTTAACTAACATCTTCATTTAATTGCAATTAACATGCAATTAATTGTCTGAAAATATTACATTCAGTTTGTACCTAAGTATACTCTTTTAAAGTATACTATTATACAGTATATACTTACTGAGTACTCTTTTTAAAAGTATGCTAAAGTGTACTTCCTTATTTTCATAAGGGGTACCAGAGCAGTGATGGCCAAAAAACTCAGATGAGTGAATAATATCAGAGTTTCCGTTCACAGAAGTGGGTTTACCTCCAGAGCGAACTCTCCGTCACGGTTCCCAGGTTAAAGTCGAACAGTTTAGTCAGAATCAGGATCACCTGAAAGAAAAACATGCAGACATTTAACAAATCACCCAGCAATCTCTATTTAAACATTTCCCTAGCTACAGCGCTCTTAATGTGCTATGCTAAATGATAAAATGTCTGTCAGGCAGCCTCGCAGTGATGGATGAGAGTAAATATCAGGTATGAATTTTATTATCTTGAGATGACAGCAGAATAAGAGGCAATGCACTCAGAGCCAGGACAGCCTGATGGAGGTAATGATGATCAGGGGAAGAGAAGAGAAAGGAAAAAAAAAAACCATGATGCTGTACACATACGCTAAAACACAAACACGCTCAAGCTGTCAAATGTCACGCTGAAACGTGGCAGGTAAAACGCTTTGCTCTTCCCAACTGACAAAACATTCTGAGCACACACACTCAAACAACAGTGAACAAACAAGCATCTGTCTTTCCACTGTGAATTTTTACCATAAAAAAGAAAGGGATAGAGAGAGACTTTGAATCAAAAGAAGACAGTAAGTGGTCCCTTTGCGTCTGTGTCTGTGTGAGAACACAGTCTTCAGTATCACGTCCACACACTAATGAATATTAGTCTAAAAGGTCCAATATTTCATTTCACACTCTATGATTGTTCCCTAATGAGAGTTCAGTCAACAGGAGTATTGTCATTAACCTAAAAGAAAATCAAGTAATAATAATTCATGAAACGGATGCGGACGCAAACACGGCTGTTATAGGAAAACCTATTACAGCCTACAGATAGTCTGTGACTTTACTAGCACCGCTATCCCAGGTCCTGTGTTTGCGTATGTGTGCGCAACCTTCACTCTTCACGGCCCCACCTGTGACGGGATGGCTTCATCTCAGGTTAATTAACCAATCAGAAGAGGACAAACTATTAGCATATCCAAATACAGCATATCTGAAAGAGCAGGACCCCCAGTCAAACTCACTCAGCTTCCTGAACCAGCAAAACCACCGTGATACTGGAACTAATTACATCTCTTTTTAGAAAGAGAGAGAGAAAGAGAGACCAGTGTCCATGGGACTGAAAATGAATATTAATATCAAAGTCGAGGTTTCTATTGTCCGTTTCTATGAGGTCAATAATATGTGCAGGGATGTTATGCAGATTTAATTACATTTGCATATGAATGGTGGGTTTGATCAGTTCATGTTCAAGCTAAGATCAGATTCAGTTTAAACATGAATGACTTACTGTCATATTACAGTCAATGCACAGAGGTCTGTTCAGTCGCTTTATTCTTCTAACCTCAAACACATGAAAAAGCTTCACCATTACATTCATCTTTTTGTTCCTCTACCTTTTGTTCTCTCTGAAATAAATGTTTCATTACATGCGAAACATGTCAACATTGTTGAAGACTCAACATTCCTGTCTTTTTTCAGCTAGAGCTGATATGTCATAAAATTCGTATTACATGCAAAAATTTCCATTTCCATAATTCCCATATCTATTTCATTTACTTTATTGCATTTGCCCATGAAATATGATTATCTAAATTGCAGCTTATAGTGCTGTGTATGGCCATTTTGTTGTGCTCTGCGTGATACCATGGAAACAACTCCTGCTAAGACCAATCAGTATCCACTGAAGGCTGCTCACTTGACAGTGACAACAAGTAGCAGTGAAATCAAAAACAATAACCAGAGTAAGAACAGATGGCATTGTACTACTAACATAGCTGATGTATCTTCCAGAGGAAGCTGACAATACTTCTTACTGATTTTGCGACTGAAACGGCAAGACATAATCGGTAACACTTTATTTTAGGGTCTTTTAACTAGTTGCTTATTAGCATGCATATTGCTAGAATATTGGCTGTTTTTTTTAGTACTTATTAAGCACATATTAATGCCTTATTCTGCATGACCTTATTCTACTTTCTTAATCCTACCCAATACCTAAACTTAACAACTACTTTACTAACTATTAATAAGCAGTAAATTAGGAGTTTATTGAGGGAAAAGTCATAGTTAATAGTTTATATTTGTTCCCTATACTAAAGTGTTATCGACATATCACTTTAGGAACTCTTTTTTTCCAAACTGGATGTTTACTCTGTTGCCTATGAACATTAAAAAAACAGTATGAATAACTAAGAGTGTACAGATGTGTATATTTTCATATTGCACATCAGGTGTACATATGCAATTCAAACAACATGATCTAGTTTATTGTTTTGAATTTGATATAAACCACTTTTTTCCTTTAAGTTGCCTGTAAGGGTATGTAGTCCATTTTTTTTTAATTGCTTACACAGTCTAATAAACCTTTAATCTAGGGCCCAGTATTTTAAAATGTTTGAGTGATATTACATGTGTAATTATAATATAATAATTCAGAATATTAAAACACTAATGTATGTGTTTCAGTCATATTCATTAAGATCTAAAATCAATTGTTTAAGAAATTTTCATTTAGCAAAAATAACATGTAGCCAGTGGCCTGACTAACAATGGCACTTAATTAGTCTTAAAGGGGTGGTTCATTGCGATTTCACTTTTTTAACTTTAGTTACAGCACTGAAAGTTCAATGCAAATGGAGATATTGTCTTTTAAAGTTATGGCAGTTTAATGTCTACAAAAACGACAGGTTTGGACTACAACTAGCTTCTTCCCGGGTTGGTAACATCATAAACCCTGCAATTAAAATAAACCCTGCCCACGGGCACACGCAACAAAGTGGGCGAGGCCATGTCGAGCAGCATTATGGAAGCGGAAGAGTTGTCTACACCGGACGCGTGCAGTGCGACGCATCAATAGATAATAGAACCCACTATAATCAGTGATATTGTCTACACTGGATGTGCAGAAGACAGCTTCCAGAATCTACACGAGTTCAATGCTGGATTTGCACAAAGGCTATTACTGAAAGATGAAGCAGTTCCCACTTTAAAAGCAGAAGCTGCTGTTTATGGGCCCCTAACTGTAAGTAGTTTTATTGTTTGTACATGTCTTTTAAATGTATTATGTTGCTATTTTTTTTGGTTGCATCAAGGACGTAAACAAAGATCAGCGCGTTTTTGCTTCGCTAGCCAGTTAGCTAAATTCGATTGCATACTTCTCCAACAAACACCAACAAACTTCTATGTTCATAGACAAACAGTTGTTCATGCTATAAATTAAACGGTACCTTTACAAAAATGCTACTACTCAGTCATGTATTCAGCTACAGTAAAGCTTTAATCAGGATAAAACCGTATATTGAAAGCTAACAAACAGCAGTAACATTTACAAGTGACAGCATATCTAAACACTTTGACACAAATACAAATGGAAATACTTACCATTCATAAACGTCCTTTAAAAACCATGCTTGCAGAGGTTCTGCTTGACCCTCTTCAT
Source organism: Mylopharyngodon piceus (assembly GCA_039654765.1). Lineage (NCBI taxonomy): Eukaryota > Metazoa > Chordata > Actinopteri > Cypriniformes > Xenocyprididae > Mylopharyngodon > Mylopharyngodon piceus. Next base: position 25,724,640 of record CM077449.1, read on the forward strand.
CATTACTGCTATCTGGGTCTGATTCGGGCTCAATTTGATACGGCAATATAGACGCCATTATTTACATTTCTACTGAAGCACATGTAACAACTAATGGTAAGGGGCGTGGCGTTTCCGAACGCTTCAGCGAATCACAATACACTGGGCCAGCTAACCAATCTGAGCACATTGCTATTTCGGAGGGAGTGGTATCATAGAACCAGGAAGTCAAACCGGCCGTTCAAATGACAATGGAAACAGCAGTGTAGAATCAAGGTAAAATATATGAAAATACAGTGTTTTTTTTAAAACAAAGCATTAAGACATGCTCCCCATAAACACAATCAAGCCTAGAAAAAAAACAGTGAACCACCCCTTTAATAGACTTTTTAATCATAAGTAAATCAGTACAGAATCTGTGCCTGCAGAATTCCACAGAAACATTTGCAGATTTTTTGCAGAATTACAACATACACACATTGCATGCTACTTTAAGCTCAATTTAACATATTTTGTCATATTTAAATTAACTCATTAGAGCTCTATTCTGCATGTTTCCACGCAAATAAGTACAGAAAAAAATGTGTGCAAATTACATACAGTATTTGACCCATTTACAATAATATTCTTATTATTTACAGTAAGCACCTTTAAACAACTGCACAACTAGCTGCAAAAATGTCTGATTATTTTTTTCCCATTGATTACTGTTTTCCAAGTGAGTACCCTACTAAAATTATTGTTTTATTTATGTTGTTGTTGAATGTGGACCATGACATTTTGAAGAAGACTCAAGGCTATTCTCAAAGAGGACCATAAGCCTTTTAAAATCCACTCATGGGAAATCATGATACACTTGTAAACTTTAGCTTTAAAGCTATAACTTTTTAAAAATGAAATAATATATAGAGTGGGACAGGTTGACATTTTAAATCAATTTGTTGACTGAAAGTCTTACTTTCTCCATCTTTCTTTTGTAGCCATTATAGAATGTAGTATTCTTACTTTTTTCCTAAGAGAAGAATATGGCCCATGAGGTTTTCTAGTTCCCTGTAGCCACAGAAAACAAAAACGGCAGACTATGACAACACTATTGGTTTAACTACATGAACTTGGGAGTATTGTTGCATCAAAATACCAAAATTTTGGCATCAGTACAATACCAGACTCTGGCCTCTCAACTAAATCAACATCTTAAGCATCAAATTAACAGCCTCAGGCAACCAGTGAAATGAAACCAAACTTGGACTGTCAAATGTATTCAAAGTCAATAATTTGTGAGATTCAGTGTCAATAATTAATGATTAATCTCATAGTTTCACCCAAAAATGAAGGGTTAGTTCACCCAAAAATGAAAAAAAAACTCATGCCATTCCAAACCCGAAAAACTGTCATTCATCTTTGAAATACAAATGAAGATATTTTAAAGGGGTGGTTCAATGTTTTTTTTCTAGGCTTGATTGTGTTTATGGGGCGCAGTTTAACGTGTCTTAATGCTTAGTTTTTTTAAAAAAACACTGTATTTTTCATATATCTTACCTTTATTCTACACCTCTGTTTCCATTGTCATTTGAACGGCTCATTTGACTTCCTGGTTCTATGAAGCCACTCCCTCCGAAATACGCAATGTGCTCAGATTGGTTAGCTGGCCCAGTGTATTGTGATTCGCTGAAGCGCCCGGAAACGCCACGACCCTTACCATTAGTTGTTATATGTGTAAATGTAAATGTAAATAATGGCATCTATATTATCAAATTGAGCCCGAGTCAGACCCAGATAGCAGTAATGATGAAAAGGGTCAAGCAGAACCTCTGCAAGCACGGTTTATTTCCGTTTGTATTTGTGTCAAACTGTTTAGATGCTGTCACTAAATGTAAATGTAAATGTTACTGCTGTTTGTTAGCTTTCAATATACGGTTTTATCCTGATTGAAGCTTTACTGTAGCCGAATACATGACTGAGTAGTAGCATTTTTGTAAAGGTATCGTTTAATTTATAGCATGAACAACTGTTTGTCTATGAACATATAAGTTTGTTGGTGTTTGTTGGAGAAGTATGCAATAGAATTTAGCTAACTGGCTAGTGAAGCAAAAACACGTTGGTCGTTGTTTACGTCCTTGATGCAACCAAAAAATAGCAACAGAACTATACATTTAAAAACATGTACAAACAATAAAACGTACTTACAGTTAGGGGCCCATAAACAGCAGTTTCTGCTTTTAAAGTGGGAACTGCTTCATCTTTCAGTAATAGTCTTGGTGCAAATCCAGCATTGAACTCGTGTAGATTCTGGAAGCTGTCAATATCACTGATTATTATAATGGGTTCTATTATCTTTTGACGCGTCGCGTTGCTCGCGTCTGGTGTGTAGACAACTCTTCTGCTGCCATATGCTGCGCGACATGGCCTCGCCCACTTTGTTGCGTGTTTCCGGGGGCAGTGTTTTGCAGGGTTTATGATGTCACCAACACAGGAAGAAGTTTGTTGTAGTCCAAACCGGTCGTTTTTGTAGGCATTAAACTGCCGTAACTTTACAAGACAATATCTCCGTTTGCATTGAACTTTCAGCGCTGTAACTTTGCAGATACTGTTTATGCTCAAGCAGCAACATTACACACTATCTAAAGTTAAAAAAGTGAAATCGCAACCACCCCTTTAATGAAATCTGAGAGATTTCTGTTCCTCCATTGACAGTCTAGCAACTATCACTTTATCACTTCAAGAAGTTCATAAAGAGATTGTAAGATTGTAAAACTAATCCATAAATATTGAGTGGTTTAAAGAGACATGATCACTTTATATGATGAACAGATTGAATTTAGGCTTATATTCACATGTAAACATTGATCAGCGAACATGATCAGAAACTCAACCAAACGTGCTTGACGCGCAAGAACAAACCTCTTGCAGAAGCTCAAAGGTGCTGTGTAACACATGAGAATGACTCTCATTGGTTCTCGCACGTCAATCAAACATGCCAGAGCTTCCGTTTACCATAATTGATGTGTGCACTGATGAGCAATTCAACAGTAAAACTGCCCAAATAGATAAGTCCATAGGCTTGTTCCAGTCTAGATATTCTCGATAGAACATATCATAATTGCGAAGATCGCGATGCAGATCGTGGATCAGGATTGTTTGTTATAAGATCGTGATATGAAATTTTGGGAACCGCTATAGCGCTATGAACCACTAGATTCATATGGATTACTTTTATGATATCTTTATGAACTTTATGAAGCAATAAAGTGGTAGTTGTAACATTCACTCCAAGGAAGAAGAAGATGATTAAGATTGAAGAGTGCATAAGGAGGAACTTAAATACACAATGGTGATGAACTAAATGACGAACAGCTTGATGATTGAGTAAGTGTCCATGGAAACATATGAGTGGCGGGAAACTAAGACAAAGGAACACGTGACTGATTGAGTTATTTAATTAAATAACTCAAGAGGTAATGCAAACAATGATCCAACACTACGAAACGGCGTGCTACAAACAAACAATTCCGGACAACTGAAGAGAGAGCAAAAGAAGGAACTTAAATACACAATGGTTACAAACTAAACGATGAACAGCTGTGATAATTGAGTTAGTGTCCATGGAAACAGATGAGTGGCGGGAAACTAAAGCCGGGTGCACACTGTGCGATTCATAATAGTCCTTTACGATTGTTGCTTCTCAGACTGTACGTTCATGATCAGTTATGTCACACTGTGGGATCTCAGCTGTCATTTATGTCAGACTATACGATAGTCAAGACACGTTAAAAACGGATGCGCGCATGAAAACTTGTATAACATCATCAGCCCATGACTGTGAGCTGCATTACACACGGGACTGAAATGGTGGCTAACAAAGAAATCTCTAGCGTTAATTTTGATCACGGCTTGTCTTGAAAAACGAAGACAATTTGACGTTTGTCGTAGGAGAAGTCACACTGCAGGACTGTGTGCCAAATCTTCTGACACTGCCAGAATTTCGTCGGAGGTAAAATTTGATCGCAACGGTCATTAATCGGCTGTCTGTGAACATGTCAAACTAGCGATCAAAGACTACAGATTTTAGCCTAGGATTATAGTAATCTTTTAGGATTCTCAGAATTTGTCTCAGACGACCAAATCGGTGCCAAAATCGCACAGTGTGCACCCGCCTTTAGACAAAGGAACACATGTGACTGATGAAAACTAACTAAAAGTCCATCATAATGACAGAACATATATACGTGACAGTAGTTGCACGGACTGTTAATGGAGGGACAGAAATCTCTCAGATTACATTAAGATTTGTGTTTCGAAGACGAACGAAAGTCTTACAGATTTGTAACAACATAAGGTAAGTAAATGATGATTTATGTTTGGGTGAATTAACCCTTTAATGCATTACAAAATTTGTAAGTCTCGGGTTTGGTGACTGCAATGCATATGACAGGTATATTTCTGCAATAGTTTTCAAGCACATTCTACAATTTCTCAGACCACATCAAAATGCACAGAAAATGCAAATTTTGAACCAATGCAAAGCTGCAATAAGTTAAAAATTAATTAATAACTTTACATATAACTGATATCTGATCATCTTTACTAATGTTTGTGCAATATCACTAAATAGCATACTTCTCGATCTTTGATGACAATTAAATTCGACCATACAAAGAATGCAAATGACATTACTTTTGTCAATCCCATTTTAAACTACAAAATGTAACAGCTAACAGCAATTTTGAAACACAAATGAAATGTGTTAAAAACAACACATTTACTGAATCTTACACATCAACGCATTCACTTTTATACCTCAAGTAACAATGCCTGAAATGCCAAACTGCTAAAGAGCAGACCAAATAGACCATCATTGACTGAGCCAGGTAGCAAAATTGGCAAAATTACTTTTTTAGTGTCGGTATAACAATCAACCCTACTGGAGAGTAAAACAGACTATAGAGGCTCATGATTCACCAGCAGGTTGTTTGAGGCAAAAATAAACTAGCAATACCATGCACATACCTGAGAGCAAACAGCGGCAATCTGGGATTGCACACATGACAATCAAGGAAATACAAAAAAAAAACAAACAAAAAAAAACATTTTAAGTGGTAATTTTGATGAAGCCCATAATTAAAACTGTTTCCGAAACTCTAAACAGCAAAATCACATTAACACGGGTAGGTGATTAAAACGTCTATATGTTCTGTGTCAGTTTTCGGTCAGGGACTTTGTTGTCAAACACTCAGATGAATTCAATTAAAATGGTGAAATGAAATGGAACTACCTGCTCATTGTTCCAATGGCATTCCTACAGCACAATGCTCTCAGAGTAAAGCAACATTCTACAGAACCCACAGAACACTGAATTCTCCATTGCTACTTTTTCTTGGCAGAGCAACGAGGCACTTTCATTGCGATTCTGCTCTCAAAGGAGTCATGCAGCACATTGTGACTTTTGTTTTTCTCTGGTGGACTTCACAGCTCATATCTCAGTATTTTTGGCACTAATTTGTTTCTGTGTACTGTAATACACCCGCTGAGTTAGCGCCAAACTGAAATTTATGCTCACAATTCGAATAAAATACAAAGGACGGAGGAATCTTTATTTTCTCATAAATCCAGTGATCATGAACAGACTGGGTATAATATATCAGTTTAGCTCTAGTGAAATTGAAACAATCAGTTTCAATGTGTGCTTGGAGTGTGTGGAATATCAATCCAGCATTCCTCACTTTTTCATTTTACCCTCTCTTTTCATTCCCTTTCATAGTGTTTCCTCCTCAATCTGTCTTCTATTGCTCTCTGAATATCATTTTTAGATGCTGCCATATGAATCAATTAACCTCAAGGCATTAAAATATGTTACAAAAAGGAGGGAGGGGATGGAATGAAAAAGTAGAATTGATTTTTAAAATGGTTTATTTTAATAATAAATTTAATAAATTCAGCGGGATGAATCAAATCTTAGCTACACTTGTACTACTATATGTGCATGTTTGTGTCCCGTGGTTTATTTGGGGCTGTAGGATATCATACTCTAATGATAAATTAAATACTCTTTGTCTTTTGTGTTTGTGACTATGTCGGAGTTCTCACGGCATCATTAGAAATGCAGACACTCAAAGCATGAAATAGAGTTTATGCGGATAATACACAAAATAGATGAATTTCAAGAATGAGTTTGTGCTTTGGGGTGAGAGGCGTTTTCTCATCAGTCAAATAAGCACAAGATGTGCACTCTCACACATATACACACACCTAGAAAAGGAGAATACTTATTCATATTTATGTTTTATTAATGCTCACATGCTTTGCCTTAGGAAAATCCACAAATCATTGCATTGCTCGATTCTGCCTCGCTGGAAATTTCAATCATTTTCACACACTTCTGGATTTTATTTTGTGTTTATTCAACAGAAGGCCTGGGGCCACACAGGGCCATAATAAAAACTCTGCACATTATTCAGCTCCTTAACCCTCTGGGGTCTGAAGGGGTTTTGGGGCCCTGGAGAAGTTTTGACATGCCCTGACATTTGTGCTTTTTTCAGTTGCTTATAAACATATTAATGGCAAATGTGTCATTACACTGTATTCTAATTGAAGGGAAGCAACTGCACACTCACTGAAGCATATAGGCTTGTTTATTCACCAACGTTTCGGCTAGTAGCCTTTGTCAAGGTATGATACCTTGACCTTATTGTTGAATAAACAAGCTTATATGCTTCAGTGAGTGTGCAGTTATTTCCCTTCAATTAGAATACAGTGTAATGACACATTTGCCATTAATATGTTTATAAGCAACTGAAAAAAGCACAAATGTCTGAGCATGTCAATTTTGACTTCAAAATGATGTGAAAATCATCCTGCCTACTCATTCACATAAAACAATAAATTGATTTAAATTTCGTAAGACACTTTTTGTTTAGAAAGACAGTATGCGTGGAAGCATGAATAATCCTGAATAATGCTGTGATTCACACCTGAGGAGACAATGACCCACTTAATGAGCTGCATAATGAGTCTTGAGTTATGTGAGAGGGAACTAAAGAATGTGAGGACAAAATCGTTTATTTTGTAGTTTATTTAGAATATAGTTAACAATATAAATGAGAGTCAAAGGCACATTTTGAGTTCACAGTTATACCTGGAAATAAATCTTGTTCAAAGATATAAGTGAACATCACTTAACTGGCATTCCAAGGTGTTTGGTGTTTCCATGCACTGGAGGAAAAAAAAAATTCCTGTTTCCAGTCAGTGATCTCACCATCATATTCATGCAGAATGTCCAATGTGGGCCAATATCTGGTCAGTATGATTCTCAAATCTGTGAGATAAAAGAAAAAACATAATGTGAGCATGCTGATAACAGGATCATTTCAACTATTGTATTAACGTTAATATAATGTCCACTCTTAACAGAAAACATGATTTTTGTGATGCATGCACATATTATTGCACATCATGTGAAGAAAATTTTGTATAGGCCTATTATATTTTAAATTATATACAGTACCGGTCAAAAGATTGGACATATTACTATTTTTAATGTTTTTGAAAGAAGTCTCATGCTGTCACAGACACGCCAGGCTCCAACACTGTCCAATCACAGCGCACTCCATCTCCTGAGTACTGAGCACACACACCTGCACCTCATCAGCCAATCAGCACCAGTATAAAAGACACTCACACTCACTCAGTCACTGTCCGGTCTCGTTTGCATCTAGACTTACCTTCATGCTTACCTCAAGGACTCCCAGCGATCTACTTACCTGTCTCCAGCGTTTCCAAGTCTCCTCCTGTGTTCCCAGTCTGTGTGTGAGTGTCTTCTGTCTCCAGCATTGTTTGTCTCCACCATCATCCAGGATCTTCACCTCTACAAACACAAAGGACAGTATCATTCATCTACATATCACCATTCACTCCAAAGTTCACCTTATACTCACCTGCACGACTGTATACTCTGCTGTGTGTCTAATAAACATCCTAAACTGTGATCTCCAGTCTCCGACCCTTCTGTATTGTAACAGAAGACCGGACCAAACCGTCAGACACCAGCATGAGTCATCCGGATCCATTCCAAGAGCTTGTTGATGCTTTGCGCCGAGCACTCACCATCAACCCGTCAACACAACCACCACTCCTTCACCGCCTGTGCACGCCAGTCCCATGGCCAAACCGGCGCCCTACTCTGGTTCGGCGGAGGATTGCAGCGGATTCCTCCTGCAATGTTCGCTGGTCCTGGAAATGCAACCGCACTTATATCCCACCGAAACCTCCAAGGTAGCGTTCATAATTTCACAGTTACAAGGCAAAGCACTGCAATGGGCCGATTCCATTTGGTCTCAAAATAATCCTGTCACTCAGTCTTATTCCGGCTTCGTAGCTCACTTCAAAGAAGTCTTCGGGAAGCCAGCCTCGGACTCTTCAATAGGTGAGAAATTGTATAATTTGAAACAAGGCACAATGACTGTGAACGAATATGCTTTGCAATTCAGAACGCTTGCTGCTTCAAGTGGTTGGAACGAACAAGCCCTGATAACCACCTACCGTCAAGGATTGGACCCTCGAGTGCGGTTGCATCTCGCTGCATACGAGGATTCCATCGGGTTCGAACGCTTCATCCAACTCTCCATACGCTTCGCCACTTGTATGCAGTCGTGTCTCGAAGAGCACCAGGGCCAGCCACTGTTCAACAGCTCCATCGACCAGAATCCGTCAGCCCTCCAGAACTAGCCAACGAACCCATGCTACTGGAGAATTCAAGGCTCACATCCACTGAACAGCAGAGACAGCTGACCCAGAATCTGTGCCTTTATTGTGGTTCTCCTGGGCATGTAATCTCCACATGCCCAATTCGTCCTCCTCGTCCCATGGTGAGTGCCATCATTCCCTCTATAAATAAGATAAAGCCACTCACCACCATTGTAAACCTTACTGCTGCTGATGTTTCCATTCCAGTTGTTGCACTCCTTGATTCTGGGTCAGCAGGCAACTTCATCTCCGGCGCCCTCTGCCGTCAGCTCAAGCTCAAGACCTCGGCTACGCCGTCCACCTACCAGATCCACTCTGTGACGGGAAAGCCTCTCAGTAGAAGACACGTCCGTCGGAGTGTCGGTCCCATCCAACTACAAGTGGGGATTCTTCACGTGGAGAAATTACACCTGCTGGTTCTGGAGGAATCCACCGCTGACGTGATATTGGGGTGCCCCTGGTTGGAGCAGCACAACCCAGTCATCTCTTGGAAGACCGGTGAGATCCTAAAGTGGGGCGAAACCTGCTTCTCAAGCTGTTTCTCTGAGTTTCCAGTTCCATCGTCTCCTCGTCCTGAACACCTCTCTGTCTGTGCCACTTCCATCGAGAGTCCTGTAGAGAAACGTTCTGTGGATATACCACCGTGTTACGCCCCCTTCAGTGACGTCTTCTGCCCGCAAAGAGCTTCCAAGCTGCCTCCACACCGGCCATGGGACTGCGCCATCGATCTGCTTCCGGGTGAGTCAGTGCCCAGGGGAAGGATCTACCCCCTGTCGATCACGGAGGAGAAGGCCATGGAGGATTACATCAAGGAGGCCCTGGCGAAAGGTTACATCCGCCCGTCTACTTCCCCTGCTGCTTCGAGTTTCTTCTTTGTGGCAAAAAAGGACGGAGGCTTGCGGCCCATGTATTGATTACCCGAGCACTCAACAACATCACCGTGACATTCAGATACCCCCTTCCTCTCGTCCCAGCTGCACTAGAACATCTCCGTGGTGCCACTGTCTTCACCAAGTTGGACCTCCGCAGCGCGTACAACCTCATCCGGATACGTGAGGGGGACGAGTGGAAGACCGCCTTCGTGACCCCTACTGGACACTACGAGTACCTTGTTATGCCGTATGGCCTGGTCAACGCCCCCTCCGTATTCCAGGACTTCATACACGAGGTGCTCTGGGAGTTCCTCCACAAGTTCGTCTTGGTTTACATCGATGACATCTGAATCTACTCCCGGAGCTTGGCCGAACATCGCCACCACGTTGCGGAGGTCCTGAAACGCCTGAGGGAATTCCATCTCTTCCTGAAAGCCGAAAAATGCTCCTTCCATCAGCCCTCAGTGCAGTTCCTTGGGTACAACATCGACAGCAGTGGCATCCGGATGGACGAGAGGAAGGTGGATGCCATCAGGAACTGGCCAACTCCCTCTACCATAAAAGAACTCCAACGTTTCCTCGGCTTCGCCAACTTCTATCGACGCTTCATCCAAGACTACAGCTCCATCACCAGCCCACTCACAAGCCTCCTCCGCAACAAGCCCAAGTCTCTGTCCTGGACACCAGCTGCCACCAACGCATTCAACACCCTGAAGGAAGCCTTCTCCACCGCTCCTCTCCTCGTCCACCCTGATCCTGACCAGCCCTTCGTGGTGGAGGTGGACGCCTCCACCACCGGAGTAGGAGCGATATTATCTCAGCAGCAGGGGACCCCAAGTAGACTCCATCCATGCGCCGCCTTCTCCCGCAAGCTCAACCCGGCTGAGGTCAACTACGACATCGGCAACAGGGAACTTCTCGCCGTTAAGTTGGCCCTAGAAGAGTGGAGGCATTGGTTGGAGGGGGCCAAACATCCCTTCCTCGTGCTCACAGACCACAAGAACTTAGAGTACCTACGGGTAGCCAAGAGGTTAAACCCAAGACAAGCACACTGGGCGTTGTTCTTTACCCGCTTTAACTTCACGATCTCCTATCGTCCAGGTTCCAAGAACGTCAAGGCGGATGCCTTATCTCGTCTGCATGCCCCTGAAGAGAAATCCGAAGAACCTGAGACCATCCTCCCTGAGAGCCTCATCGTCGGCCCCATCACCTGGTCTGAGGAAACCATGCCCTCCTCCAATGCCTCCGCCAACACTCCGTCGGGTTGCCCGCCAGGCTCGCAATACACCACCAGGGCCATCACCAAGCAGATCAACCTGGTCACATATCAGCTCCAACTACCTCCTCAGTACCGCATTCACCCCACATTCCATGTGTCTCTTTTAAAACCTCACCACCCTTCTGTTCCTCTCTCCACAGAGCCTGGCATAGCAGCAGCCGAATCCCCCCTTCCACTCATCCTGGACGACGGTGCAGCCTACGAGGTTCGTGAGATCTTTGACTCCCGGCGCCGTGGTGGTCAGCTGGAATATCTTGTGGACTGGGAAGGCTACGGCCCCGAGGAGCGCTCTTGGGTTCCCAGAAACGACATACTCGACCCCAACCTGCTTCACACCTTCCACGCCACCCATCCCAACAGACCTGCCCCACGTGGAAGAGGACGGCCACCACGACGTCGGGGTCCTCGGCCCTCAAGAGCGGGCCGTGGAGGGGGGGGTACTGTCACAGACACGCCAGGCTCAAACACCGTCCAATCACAGCGCACTCCATCTCCTGAGTACTGAGCACACACACCTGCACCTCATCAGCACGCCAATCAGCACCAGTATAAAAGACACTCACACTCACTCAGTCACTGTCCGGTCTCGTTCGCATCTAGACTTACCTTCATGCTTACCTCAAGGACTCCCAGCGATCGACTTACCTGTCTCCAGTGTTTCCAAGTCTCCTCCTGTGTTCCCAGTCTGTGTGTGAGTGTTTTCTGTCTCCAGCATTGTTCGTCTCCACCATCATCCAGGATCTTCACCTCTACAAACACAAAGGACAGTATCATTCATCTACATATCACCATTCACTCCAAAGTTCACCTTATACTCACCTGCACGACTGTATACTCTGCTGTGTGTCTAATAAACATCCTAAACTGTGATCTCCAGTCTCCGACCCTTCTGTATTGTAACACATGCTCATCAAGCCTGCATTTATTTGATCAAAAAACAAAAACAAAAAAAAACAACAGCAATATTGTGAAATATTATTACAATTTAAAATAATGGTTTTCTATTTTAATATACTTTAAAATATAATTTATTTCGTATTGCAAAGCTGAATTTTCATCATTCATTGCGAACAAAAGCTTCACTGATGTGGCACTAGGCTATTTCACAGTAAACACTTCATAATCTGTCCAAAACAGGCCAAAGAAATCTTGTCTAAACATTAATATTACCTCTATGACATTTTATGTATCATATTTGTTATATTATAGAGCCTATAAATGTTAATGTGCAGTTTAATACGTTGCTAACACATTTTATTTCAGTATTTATTACGTATTTCAGTTGATTTAATCTCAGTATAGCAATATACTTTGGGAAAAGCCAATATGGCATGTTTACTAATGTAAGTTATGTGAAGTAGCCTAAACGAAACCACGTGTCTGCCCTATTCATTCACACAGAGACACACAGAACATGCAGGATTCATATTTAAACAGTCTGTTTGCAGTTTAATATTCACAACCACTATATCGTGACCAGAATAAATAACTTAATAAAAAAAACTTACCATTCACAATCATCGGCTTGATCAAGTTGATCCTCGAAATGAAACTGAAAGTCGCACTCTTCCAGAATTATTCTTCACTGTGTCTCAAAACGATGTACATTAATCTGATTAAGCTTGATGCGTTTTTTCGAGTTGATGCGGGCATTGACTCTGTTGCATGGATCGCCTCAGAATTTGCCTTTGAATAGTGCGCGCTCTCCGTTGGGTGGCCGCATTAGCAGATAATGAGGTGACTCGTGAACGACTGACATCTCTCTCTTTTCAAACAGAATACATAAACAGATAATATTTGTATTCGATTTGACTTACATTAATTAAAACCTGACATTTCAGTGTTTCTTTAGACATATGTCTCATGTTTGTGTGATAAGTATTCAATAAGTTACAGTTAATTTTCTAACGGGTATCAGAATGGACTTTGAGAAAGAGATGGCAGATCACGCATCATTTTAGTTTTCTTTATTTTGCAAAAAGCTCAACATTTTGTTTTTACTGTGAGGGCACACAAATAAAAGTAGACATTCTGTAGTTTCAATTATTGTATTACTTTTATCTGTATGACAAAAAATGATGGCGTATTTTAAGTCGATTTCGCTGCTATGTGAAAGGGTTAGTTCACCCCCAAAAAATTATGTCATTAATTACTCATGTCGTTTCACACCCGTAAGACCTTCATTCATCTTCGGAACACAAATTAAGATATTATTGATCAATTTCGATGGCTCAGTGAGGCCTCCATTGACAGTAAGTTTATTTACACTTTCAATGCCCAGAAAGGTACTAAAGACATATTTAAAACAGTCCATGTGACTACAGTGGTTCAACCCTAATGTTATGAAGCGACAAGAATATTTATTGTGAGCCAAAAAAAACAAAACAACAACTTTATTCAACAATTTCCTCTCTTCCGTATCAGTCTCCGAAGCACGTTCATGAGAGCACCACACGACACATGCATGTGGTGATGCAAGATACATGTGTAGTCTCATCGTCTGAATTATCCAAACTTTCAAGCTGTGGCATAACGATATCACAATCGATGCAACACACGCTCTCTTGTTCAGTAGGCATCGTTTGGCACTGATGACATCTACACCACCAGCTCTCCATTGCTCTCTGTCTTTCAGAAGCTTGTGGCTGTGGTTGTGTTGCCGCCTCTTCCATCTCTTTTAATTCGATCTCTGTATATTCTTATTTGAATAAGTAAGGTTGTGCAAAAAATGCAATTCATCCTCTGTGTCGAAATCTGCAGACATAGTTATGAACTGTTTTATGTTGAGCGTGCGTCTTCCTCTGTTTGTAAATACAGCCCTGTGTTTCCGGGTCATATATCAGAACATTAGCTCCTGCGTCGTCACCACACACATGCGTCGTGGTGCTCTCCTGAACGCGCGTCAGAGACTGACACGGAAGAGAGAAAATAGTTGAAAAAAGTCATTATTTTGTTTTTTTGGCGCACAAAAAGTATTCTCGTGGCTTCGTAAAATTAAGGTTTAACCACTGTAGTCACATGGACTGTTTTAAATATGTCTTTAGTACCTTTCTGGGCATTGAAAGTGTAAATAAACTTGCTGTCAATAGAAGCCTCACTGAGCCATCGGATTTTATCAAAAATATCTTAATTTGTGTTCTGAAGATGAAAGAAGGTCTTACGGGTGTGGAACGACATGAGGGTGAGTAATTAATGACATAATTTTTGGGTGAACTAACCCTTGAAGAAAATCCAGCAAAATGCATCGGCGCGTTTGCCGACCTCAGGGTGTTAAACATAATCCTCAAGTACACATCCACATATGAATATACATGTATGAATATAAACGACCTTCATAGACATCATCACTCTATGATGATCCTCAGTTAGAGCGCAAGCAGGTGCACATATCCGCACACATTCATACACAACACACATACACGCGCTGTGCATAAAGTTTCTGCTGAGGGTAGCAGCCTTCATAACGCTGCCAACAGCTGGGAGGTTTATTTTACCGTATGATATAAAAAGAAACCTTCATGTAAGCATACACATAAACACACACACGCACATATTAATCATTATGTGTAACCAAACTTAGACATTTTGTGCATATGTTGAGCTATATGGATTTATATTGTATTCTTGTGCTTGTACTTTTTGTTTTGTTTATTTTGAGTGTTTGTCTAGATTTTCTACAGCTTAGAGAACTGGGCAAGAGTTCAGGTTGCAAAACTCCTTGAATCTTTAGTCATGTTCCATGCTCCATTTTTCTGGCGAATCACTGGCACATGAGCTTCTGCCAGCATACATACACAAGCCAATCATAAAGTTAGTGTTAGGGGTGCTGTTTTTGCTATACTTGTAAGGGCCAGACTTCTGAAAATGTCTTCACAAATGTCCTCTTAAAACTCATTTTTGAGAAAGGTCTCACGTGAAATAAACATCCATGTGGCAAGTAATATCTTAATTAAAATCCTACACTTGGGGGCCCTAAGCAAAACTTTGTGAAGGGCCCCCCATCTGTTCTTTCAGAGCAGTTTCACTGTCAACAAACAGTGAGTTGAATTTCAATAAACATTAGTACTAATGACAATGATATTCCATATATGCAAGGTGCAACAAATAAAATAAAATAAAATAAAATAAAATCCAAATTTTCGTTGACAGCTATACTTCCATATACTGTATACTGAAAATTAAATTCATCATGGGGCATTTCTAATAAAACACAGTTGACTAATATTGAACCTGGAGATCTGGACTGGAGTATTTTTTTATGAATTAATTGGTTTGTCAAGAAGATTAAATAAGAATTTAAAATGTTACAAAAATATGTACCTAATTTGTTCTTGGCGCATTTTATTTTATTTATTTTTTTCTGCTCCAGGCAGGTAGCATCGTTTGGAAGCAATATAGCCATATGTCAAGAAGATTCATGTCAATATCTGCCACAATGCATGATGTCAAAGTTCAAAACAGTTATTAAATAAATATAAATGATTACGTATTAGAAAAAAGAAATTTCCACATGACTCCCCTAAGGTTGAATCTGCATTTATATTGGCATGTTATAAAAAATGTTTATATTATATAGTGATATTCTACGTAAATAATATATTTGAGAGCAAGGGGGCCCCCTGGTGATTTGGGCGTCCTACGCACCTGATTAGCTTAATTTTTACAGCAACAGAGGGAGGTCTTCACAATTGTACAATTTATCTTAAAGGATTAGTTCACTTTCAAATGAAAATTACCCCAAGCTTTACTCACCCTCAAGCCATCCTAAGTGTATATGACTTTCTTCTTTCTGATGAACACAATCAGAGATATATTAATAAATATCCTGACGCATCCAAGCTTTATAATGGCATCGGGATCAACGAGTATGTGCTGAAGAAAGTGCCTCCATCCATATCCATCCATCATAAACATACTCCACACGGCTCCGGGGGGAGCCAGACGCCTTCCGTATTCTACTTATGAAGAAAGTGTAAAACTCTCGCAGTTTAAAAAGCTTACACTACGTACTATGCCTTCCCTATTCAACTTACGGAAAAAGCTTAACTGACGCGACGCCAGTTCCGTTTTTTTTTTTTTTCCGTAATTTGAATATGGAAGGTGGTCTGGCGGAAGCTAGATATTTTACTTCATAACTTGTTAAATATGGATTTTTTTTACACAAATGCATCGCTTTGCTTCAGAAGGCCTTTATTACAGTTTTTTTTAATTGCTTTGGTGCAATTTTCACAAGCAACTGGTAAATTTTCAAAACTCTTAGTACTAATATCACAACAGATCATCAAAAGTGCACTTTTTTCAAACATTTTGGCGTATTTTCAATTGTGTTAGTACAACACAAAATCAGAAAGTATCCTTTTCACTACACAAAATAAGGGTTTCATCTTTATAAATGTTTCATTCACAGTAACTGCCTTTCATAAAGCTATTACTATAAACTTTTGATTTGCATCTCTTCTCGTTTAGTTTAATACATTTGTCTATTATTTAAATTCAACTGAACTCAATGGTTAATCAATGAATCGTTTGGTACACCTATAGATTTCTATAGATATTGATTCTACAGGCATAGTTTCTATAGAAATTATTTGCAATTTCCGATATGGATAATCAAATGTAATGAATTATAAGCAATTTATCTTAGACCACAATTTTCAAAGTGTGTGTGTGTGTGTGTGGTCCTGGTAAGCACTGTGTTGTGAACCAAAAGTCCCATCAAGGATGGTAATACCAGTAATTTTAGACCGTGTTTGAACTTTTTTTTTTTTTTTTGGTCCCCATGAGGAAAACAGCTTATAAATCATATGAAATTATATTGTTATAAAACGTAAAAATGCAGACATTTTTCTGTGATGGGTAGGTTTAGGGGTATGGTTGGTGTAGGCGAATAGAATATACAGTTTGTACAGTATAAAAACCATTACGTCTATGGAGAGTCAACGTAAACCACATATACCAGCGTGTGTGTGAGAGAGAGAGAGAGATACAGATACAGATACAGAGAGATTTGAAATTTGTGAACAGAGAGCAGGACAGAGTACAAGGGAAAAGAAACAGTCAATAACTATACCATCAGATTGATCAGAGATGCATCAGAAGAAGGGAGATAGGTGGCATCGTTTTACATTATAGTATGCCATGCGACACTGTAAACAGAGGCATTACTATGGTTGATCCGGCTCACTGCCATTATAAAGCTTGGACGCGTCAGGATATTTATTAATATAATATATAATATATAATATAATCTCCGATTGTGTTCATCAGAAAGAAGAAAGTCATATATACCTAGGATGGCTTAAGGATAAATAAAGCTTGGGGTAATTTTCATTTGAAAGTGAACTAATCCTTTAACATACAGTGCATACCTCATGACTTTATCTCACCTCACGTAAAGATTATAGGTGGTCTCTCCAAAAGGAATATTCTTGGTTAAATACAACTTTAATTTCTGTGGTAATCAGCAGCGTGTCGCAGTTGTAGTTGATAGACTTGTAGACTTATATATACGCAATTCATCATACTGTTTTTAAAACAATGTCTTGTTAAAACATGTATAAGTGCTTTAACAAAAATACAGGTTTTATACTTCAGCAGAATGACCTCATAGTAAGAGCATTACAATGTGTAAATAATACACAATTTAGTTTTCTATAAAAACTGAGAGACAAGTCAAAATTATTTTCTTAAAACAATCCCATTTTAGTCCTACTGAGTTATTGGTGCCAGGCGTTTTTAACATGTTATACACAGCAGTGAATAAGCATCTTCAGACTAATGCCTTCAGGGACCATGTGATGTATGGGTGTATATCTGCATGTCAAAACAAGCAGTAAATAGAATCTGCCTTTGAAAAAATAAGCCTTTTCTCCTTAACAAAATCAATGTGGTTTCAGTGTTTCTTTGTCCATATGAATAGGACTGTCTGTCCTGTGGGACCAGGTCGCCTCAAAGACAATAAAAGCACAGAAGAACCCTATGAGATACAGATCTCAACTATTCACCCAGAGAAGGCCAATGCTATACCTCCACACAAGTAGGTGGTGCTGTCTTCAATGTCTCTAAAAACAAAAACAACAACAACAACAAAAAACTATACACTTTCTAATGGCTAAAAAATAAAAAGTAAATACCAATAACATACTCAGATGAACCAAACTGATGCATGAGCCAAGATGAATTATATTGATATTATACTATGGTGTTCAGTTGTTCAGTAACACTTTACAATAAGGTTCCATTTGTTAACATCAGTTAACTACATTAGTTAACATGAACTAACAATGAAAAATAATTCTAAAGCAATTATTAATCTTAGTTCATGTTAATTTCAACATTTACTAATATATTACTAAAATTAAAATTAAATCTGTTGCCATTATTTAATGGAGCTGACTGTTGTATTTTTATTCACTTCACCAAGGGATAATAAGTACTGTAACAAATGAATTTCTCATTGTTCATTTTAATTAATGCATAATGTTAACTAATGGGACTTTATTGTAAAGTGTAACCAGTTGTTCTATATTACATTAAAATTCAATTCTAAAAATACAAAACTATAGCAATAGATTTAGCCTAAATTATGTTCTAAACTTACATGAACTAGTGAACCAGTGAATACTGGGTAAAAATGAAACCACTTTAACTGGCTACTAAATAGTTAATCAAAGTGTGATGAAGAGCGAGTGTTGCTTCTCCATCCCTCAAAATTGTGTCCTTCTTATTCTTTAGATCATGCATATTATAATTATTCAAGTGGGGTTTTACTTTTTTTTTATTTCCTGTTGTTGGAGGAGTGGGCCTAACCTTTAAGGAAGTGCACACCCTGGAAGGAGGGGAATGCTCATTGTAACTAATTTAGTAAAAATCAGTCATGCAAAAGCATGACTGAGAAATTAGTTTTTCTCTTGTTTGTATGTTGTATTTATTTATTTCACACAAAGCTTTTCATATTTTAAGACATAAATTAGCTGAATTAACATTGTAATGCTCCTAATTGCAGACTACTAGTAGTTTTTAATCAACTGAAATTATTTCTTTTAAGGAAAATCAAAGGAAACTGCACCCCCTAATGGTTTTGTACTACTCTACTAGTGTTCCTTGTGTAACAGAGCCTAAATGTAATGTCTATCTATAGAGCATTTTAGTTTGTTTAAAAAACAACAAAAACAAAAGAGCAAGACAGACAATTTACTCTATAATGCCTGTTTGCTGCACATCATACGAAGAATGAGCAAAAACAAATGTGAAGAAAAAAAGGGAGAAATGCTTTGTTTTTTGCCTTCAGCATAAAAAGCTAGATGTTAAAAATATTAGATGAACAATGAAAAACCTGCTGTGATATTATTGCCCCATATAAAGCTGTAAATATTCATGGCATCTCTCCACAAAATGTTAAACAGTGGTGTTAGTCATTTTTAAAAGGATGTAGCCTTTTAGAGGAGATTTATTTTTAAGACCTGCCACAGAGCATTAGCACAAGCTGTCACTGGGGTTAAAGGGCTAGAAATATGAGTGAAAGTTTTGGCACTGAGGTAAAAATAGTTTGAACTGAGCTGTCATCTGAACAAAGTCAAAATAAAAAGAGTGAGACTAAAACAAAAAGGATGCATCATTAACATTAAAGACACCGAAGGGTTACTTTGACTTGAACGTGATCTCTGCTCCCTCTTAAACACAGTTTCTATGATGTCACTTCCTTTCTGTGGCAGAATTGGGTTATAATAACTTGCTCTCTAAATTTTCTGTGACCTCTATGTTATGCTTTTTTATTTTGATCTGACTTCCTTTGTTTCTTGCTCCCTGGCTTCCTTTGCTCCTCTCTATGTCTTTCACCGCCGTTCTCTAGAGTCTGGATACCCACTCGACCTCCGCTGCCTCTGCCTTTAATTAAAAAGACAGAGAGACAAGCTGACTCTCTACAGACCAATAATTAGACACACACACACGGACACACACAGGTCTCCAAGACATTCACAGGCATACACACGAGCACACATCAGTGCCAAACACATACACACACACACAATTCCCAAGCACACTTACACACACAATTTCTCTCTCTAAAGACCAATGACAAATGCTCTCATCTCTCATCTCCAGGTCACTTCTGACACTTGCTCTCTACATCCCTGGAAAGTGTACAATGACCACAATTAATCTGCATGCTCATTAATATTCAGTACTGTGACAAAGCATGGATAGCAGCTAATAATGAATAAATCCGTTACCGTGAATCCCACTGGAAGGAAAAACAGGTCACTGGTCTGCATACATTTGAATGTGAAGGGTATATGGGTGCTTTCACATATCTTATTATTATTGAGCACATCTTCTTATTCAGACATACAGTGGCCCCAAAAATTATTTGGACACTTAATTAACTCTATATAATGTAAAAAAATGTCTCTATTGTTACGGTTATGGACTCTTATTTTGATATTCTGTTCATTTTCCTTTAGTTCCTGTTTCCCTGCTCTGTTTAGTTTCAGTTTCCTTGGTTTCTGATTATGTTTTTTTTCTGACTAATTATCATCAGCAGCTGTATCTTATTTAGTTCCTGATTATCCTGCATATATACTCTCTGTTCAGTTTAGCCCTTTGTTGGTTATTGTTTATGTTTGTGGTTGTGTTTATAAATGTATTCAAGATTATTCTCTTCGGCGTGCAATTGTTACAGCCACCGTAGTCTCAGCCTGCATCAGGCACACAAAATAGGAAACACAGGAGTTTTGATTGGTTGAATTCTACAGGATTTCCGGGAGACACGTGTGCCGCGTTCTTTAAAGGTCTGCCTGGAAACAAAGATGCTATGATGCTAAAAACCCTTATGGAATAAGCAAGCTGTTGTTTACAACTCTGACAATGAGCGCTTATCAGGATCAACTAAATACTGGATTTTCAAAAGTATGTGAAGTATGTAAAGTTTGCAGCATAGACTCTTTAAATAATGTCCAAGAGTTGCACCGGTCTGTTACTGTAGGGACATCAACGTTACATTTTCACTAAACATAACACAGAACAAAACGAACTGTGATTGGTTGCTTTACTTGTCAGTCAGACGGCCTCTGTGCAGTACTTGGCCAATGAAAGATGCCGTCAGTCTGAAGGTCTGGCTACATGAGACTTCAGCCACCGTTACGTACATCCATAGGCGCCGATCCCATTGGCTTCCAGGCTCCTGGTTCTACATCAGAACGCAGACTCAGTATTGGCTGGCTCCTGCATCAGCATCACACGCACGTGTCGTGCTGCTCATGTGTACAGCGTCGGCCAATACTGAGTCGGCGTTCTGATGTAGAACCTGAAGCCTGCACTGTCTATACAACGTAAACAGCGTAGGAGAATGACAGGGAAGAGACGAAATTGTTGAATAAAGCTGTTATTTTTGTTTTTGCGCACAAAAAGTATTCTCATTGCTTCATACCGTTAAGGTTGAACCACTGTATTCACATTGATTATTTTAACAATGTCTACTTTCCTGGACCTTGAATGTGGTAATTATGTTGCTTTCTATAGGCGATAAATAAAACCTCTCGGATTTCATAAAAAAATATCTTAATTTGTCATTCGAAGATGAACAAAGGTCTTACGGGTTTGGAACAACATGAGGTTGAGTAATTAATGATAGACATTTCATTTTTGGGTGAACTAACCCTTTCATTTGAGGCAGTTTCTATAGCATTGGAGTCTAATTAAAGGTTTAAGGATGACTTTAAGGAACCACTATGTAATCTTGTAATATTAAAAGATTGCCAAGCTTTACAACAACACTTTTTACAATAACAAAAGAAGGAATTTTTAATTCCAGATATTTATAATCCTTGGCTGCGGAAATGCTAAGAGTTGGGCTGTTTGTTTCACTTTCCCTCAAATTTGTACATAAATCTCTGTGCTGAGCAAATGACAAATTATTTCAGTTTCAAACTTATATTGGTACTGGATATTCTTATACTTTAGAATGACTGTGTCTCATAAATCATATGATTTTAAAATGATTAGTTAGTGGCACAATACATGAATCTGTAAAACATGGAGTTTAACAAAATATATTCACATTGCTCTGGTAGATTCTAATAATGATTATGAGATTTCATGGTTTGAGAGAATAAATCCTCAGGTTATGCAACCAGCTCTGCACATTAGGTGACAAATAATAGGAGACAGAATGTGCAGATTCACTTGATCATACAATTCTTAAGAGTGATGCAGGTAAATGGATATGACTTGCTGTCCATAACAGATGGACAGAAGCTTTAAAATCCCCCTCTGGACTAGTAAGTTTTTGGAAGATAGTTATTGTATGGCAGAAGCTAATATCAGAAATATAGGTGGATGTCAAAGGAGATAACTACTCTACTTTAGATTACATGAGCATTCATTAGAGAACTTAATTTTGGTATCAAAGCAGTTTGTTGAAACTTTTTACATCTTTCACCATCTTGGAAAAATTGAAAGAAAAGAGAATAATTGAACAAAAGAACAATAAATAAATAAATATTAATATACAGTTCAAAGGATTGGGAACAGAAAGATAAATAATTTTGTTTAAAAAGGATGCATTAAATTGATTAAAAAAAAAAAAGTGACAAAGATTTTTATAACGTTACAAAATATATCTATTTCAAATAAATCCTGTTCTTTTGAAAATCCGATTACATCCTGAAAACAACTATCCACAAAAATATTAACCAGCACAACTGTTTTCAACATTGTTAAATAAGAAATGTTTCTTGAGTACCAAATCAGCATATTAGAATGACTTCTGAAGGATCATGTGACACTGCCAGAATAAATTACATTTTAAAGATATTTAAAATTGTAATAATATTTTATAATATTACTGTTTTACTGTATTCTTGATCAAATAAATGCAGCTTTAGTGCAGCAATGTTCTACATATTTTTTTAAACTGTTAAAAAAAATATATACATACATTTCTGAATAAACTTTTTTGAAGTGCCCTAATATCGAAAAGTTCTTTAAAACTAACCAGGCTTGATGTGTCCCCAAGTGTTTACTGCTACAAGCCCAGCCACTCTGCTGCCCTGAGATAGATAGGACACACACACACACACAACCACTTTGGCTGTCACTCCAGAGTGAAACTGTTGGAGTATGTGTAGACATTTGGATGGACAGCCAAGCTCTTCAAGGACATCCCTCATGCTCTCCGCAGGCCATGTGTACTCACATGAACACATGCACACACACCCTTGCAAAGTTTCAAATGAATGCACGCACAAGCCCACACTTGGACGTAGTTGACTGCCATCTTCCTATAGGGCATCAACAGAGCATCAACATGAAACTCGAACGCGACAGACAGGCAAACAAAATAAACCCTGTGCAACCTATGATTGTACAGCCATAATCTGCGATTCTCTCACAGCAGGCCGGAGAGTTTTTTTTTAAACGCTAAAATCACTGCTTGATCACAATCAAACTCCCGTGGAGCGACTTCCCCTGGAGATGTGCTTCCTTAGCCACATTTGCATAAGATCTGTTTTGTCTAGACAACAAAATACACAAATCCCACCTTCACAATGATTTCTTGCTCGGCGGGGGCTCCTCTCAAAGAAAATGTCAACGTGGACTTTTGGAGGGCAAAATATGGATCAGGACCCAAGGGCAGGCGTAGCAGGGGCCGCAAAATGATTCTCGTGCATTTCCATCATCTTTATGGATTTTCATTGATTGTTTTTACAATTGAGAAAGCGGCCAAACAGCCTCTCCATTGCTGTGAATCAAAAGTGAAAGCTTTCAGCTTTCAGTGACATTAGGCCTAAGAGAGTATGCTTTCAGCAGAACACACAGTTTCTTGCGCTCTCTCTTACACACATACACAACTCACTCCACTTCAGGAAAACTGCTGAACTCTACGGATCAATTTGGTCACTAAATCCACTAACATCAAAATATAGCAAATGCTTCAAACATGCAAACGTTACTCTATTTGAAAGGCATAGACAACATGAGCCAAGATGCCAAATGAGTACCATCATAAAATGCAGACTGTATATGCGAATGGCAGGGTCCCTACTCAGTGTTCACTGCTACCTACTCACCAAGTAGGGGATATCTGTTGAAGTTCACTTCAATTAACAAAATGCATTCATACGGAACACCCTGCAAAATCATCACACATAGATGAAATTTGAGTTGCACATATTAGAGGAGTTTGAGCTACGATGATATAATTTACATCTGTAAATAAATACAATAGAAATTACCATACTTTCATTTAATATGCATGTGCATATAATAAATCTACTGTACTGTATGTGTATTTATTTAAATATAAATACATTTTTTAATTAATATTAATTGTCATATCTGTAATCGCTAGAGCAAGTGATAAATGTCTGTTGCATTGTTTAATATGAAATTAAACATAATTTGGTTATTTTAAAGTTGAGGAATCTATTCATCGTATAAAGCAATTGTATCTCTTCACAAGGCTTGGTCTAGGCTGCTTCACATGGAATTGTTTTATGATGTGTTTATTATCTTTTTAAGTTTTGGTTACCTGGAATTTCAAGGGACAGAAACTTTACAGGTTTCATTCAAAATTTCTTAATTTATGTTTCGAAGATTAACCAGAGTCATATGGGTTTGGAACGACATGAGGGTGAGTAAATGTTGACACAATTTTCATTTTTGGGTTTACTATCCCTTTAAGATGGCAGAATACCCTGTGAAGTTGACTTCGAAGGGCACTTACGGTCAAATGGAACACACCTAGTCTCTAATTCTTCCGTGATGTCATCACACACACGTGCAAGCCTTCAATACGCTCTCTATGACACCCTTGAGTCTAACTGAATCCCGGGTACTTGCATACTCTACAGGTATCTGTCCATCTGTTCTCACCTTCTGGAGCAAACAAGGGTATTTAAAGCAGGCTGTGCTGTAAAAATTAGCATTATTATTATTGCCCAATGCATCCTACTGTGCAAATAGGACTTGTATGTGTGTGTGTCAGGGATTGAGCGAGGTCCAATAGAGGTGTGAAAGGCCAGACATTAGCTTTATCACTTGTGTGGTAATAAGACAGAGTGTCTACAGGAAGCAAAGGGAAAGGTTTCAAGTTTGATGAAAACTGGCATGACAGAGGGCTTCATTTGTTGCTTGCCGCTGAGAGGCTACCGGTGTCATCTCTTCTCGTGCTAACATAATTTCCTAAACGGATCTTTTGAAACTACCATATGGGCCTCATTTTTCATTTTACAGCATGATTGTGTATGATGTTTTTTTAATATATTATTGAGTGTGTTATCCTTTAAACAATTTGGTGGTTCATTATGTATAGCAGTGTCAAATGTGCCAAACCAATACAACAAATGTCTATGTGCAATGCATAAATGTGTGTATATCAGGGTGAGATAGAGACACACAGGGAGAAAGAGTTTGTGTATATGCTATCTGTTCTCAGACGTTCGGTTTGCATCTGTGGCATCGCAAAACATCACTCATGCGGTTTGGTAAAAGATACACCGATGGCATCAGCAGCACTACAGAAACGCGCACACACATAAATTCTGCAGGTATTACCCTGCCAATCTGAAAAGTCTGCTGACAGAGTTAGTCATTTATATTTCAGATGAGGCACAGAAATTGTGAAGGAAAAGGAATGAGTTCGGGTAAAAAAAAATAGGCGTCACTCAAACCACAGCAGCATATGGAGAAATACAAGCAGAGCACCCTGGGTGCTGGAGATGTAGGTCTGTAGCAGATGCAGCAAGTAGATTATTGATGGAAGAAATTGATTGTTAATAAAGTAAAGTGGTGCAGGCAGATAATTGACAGTCATATTAAAATAATATCAATTCATTCTTCTGCACTGTGTTCACTTAAACTGCATTTCTGGCAGGTTCATCTGAAACATCTGCATCCCAGAACAAACACCTTAATGAAGTAGGCAACAAGCACCAAAGGTGATGGCAAAATGAGACTAAAGCTGTGTCCGAAATCTTGTACTTTCATAGTATGCAGTGGATTAGATAAAGAAAAAACTGCATCTTTATACTTCATTCACCATGTTGACATTGTCTTTTGACCTATGATTTACTAACAACACCTGCAAAAATAAGGTGTTAAATATGAAAAATTTAGCCACAAGAAACAACTTTCTTATCTACAGCACTTGGCTTACAATTCTCAGATATTTTATTGTAATTTTTCTACTTCTCCCTACTCCTGTGGCCTTATGGGACAGAAAAGGGTCTACTAGCTGCACACTTCAGTATCTAAGCAGATGCAGAAGGTCATCCGAGTATTGCTTGCCTATAGTTTCATAAATACTACATATTCTGACATCCTACTCTTTTTGCATAGTGTGCAGTAAGGAAGTACACATATAAATGCACATATTTGGGTGTAGGGGCAAATGGGAGACTAAAAACAAGAATTCTTGTATTGCTAATCAAATAAAATCTTCCAGTAAGGCACAGTAAAAACATAGAGGACATGGGACGCATCACTAAAAATCTTCAATACAATCTTTCCATACAAAACTTCAAATCTGCAATATAAATAAAGAGTTTCAGAGAAAGTATGAGCACAACATAATGACAAGCAAAATGAGGGAATATTATCTACACACATACTTTAATTCACCAAAATAGCAGAAAAAAATGAATAGATGGCAGTTAAATGAGAACGAGTGGCTTCCAATTATCAATATAATCATTTATGGAAAACAGATATTCATTAAATAAATTTTAATACTAAGGGTAGGCAGATTATTATTATTTTTTTTTTCTTTTCATTCATAGATTATGTTGTCGCTGTCTATTAATTCGTGATCTGTGAAATGCACGCGCAGGGAATTTGCACTTTTTACTGACTCAGTGGATGATACGCTTTAGTTGCAGAGTCTCTGGTCGTAAACACACACACACACACACACACTAATATATATATTTATTTATTTATTTATTTATTGATTGATTGATTTATTTATTAATAAAGAAACAAAAAATGGTGTACAAGAAATAGTGACGTGCTGGTTTTACATCTGCCACACACCAGTCTTGTGTGTGAACTACTTCAGAATATCAAAGCCATCAAAATAAAAAACAACAGATAAAATGACCCACTTGCTCAGTTTAACTTTACAAGTATATATAAATAATTATCAATGTCTGGCTCTCTAAAGTGTTATGCATTGGATAAGGTTTAAACTCACGCTGCTGTTGTGTCCGGACCACAGCACCATGGCCTGATTATGAGCAGAATCTCCAGACAACGCAAAGGTGGACGTGATCAGGTGTGGTTCATTCTGCCTCGGACTCTTCCCGGTACCGTCAACTCCTCCGGTACGCCTGAATTCGAATCGAGAACCGGCCGCGCTGTCAGACGGAAACAGACTGCGCTTGTCCCTCCTGTTTACTTTGGTTTCCTCTGGAGACCATGTTGGATTAACTTTTCCGTCTTTTTTCTCAGCTGGGCTCGCCCGTTCCTCTTGGGAAATGTGCGAGCTCTCCGGTTTCTCTCTCCAGGACACAGAAGGAGACTTTATGTGCGCTTCAAGGGAAAGTTGAGCTCCATCAATTCCCCACTTCCAGTTTTTATCAGTGCTGCCGTCCAGTACACTTCCAAAACCACGGCTGACAAAAGCCGTTGCCTTCACTTGTGCTTCATTCCGGCGTATTGGAGCGAAGCACGAGGTGCAAGTGATATCTGCGCGCGCTGGGAGCGGCACTAGAGCGCAGAGAAAAAACAGGGTCCAGTACGTCCAGCTAGACTCAAACCCTAAGACATCCTTCATCTTAATCATCCTCACTCTCATTTTCACCTTTTACACCCTACCAAATAAGTTCCCTCAAAATCCCAACATAAACACCTAAAACAACTTTTCGCCACGGTAGTGACGTTGAGGGGGATACCTGTATAACCGTGAATGTATCTGATGTGCGGGTTCGGTCGGATCTGAGCTGGGTGTAGTTACCGGAGGGGTGGAGCTGCTGAGTGACACGCTCTCACTCACTCGCTCCGGCATGGACCGAGCTCGGGAGCAGAGTGTGTGACAGGTGCGCGCGCGGGGTATAGCGATGGCCCCGAGGGTATCCGCGAGCAGAGACATCTGGAACAGTCGAGACGGCATCTTTTCATATTAATATGTAAGCAAGAAAACAACCTCGTCTGCTGTCACATCAATGAGAGACGGATTTTAAATACATAAAAACAACAAAATGATAACCACTGATAAATCTTCATTTTAAAGTTGAAGTAAATTTGTTTTCACTGTGAAAGTAATCGTTCTTAAAGAAACTTTTGTTATTATTTACTCACCCTCATGTCCTTCAGTGGAACATATATTGTAAAGAATATGTATGCACCTCCTTTCCATACAATGGCAGTTCACTGTAACCACATCTGTCGAGCTCCAAAAAGCGAACAAAAAATACCATAAAAGTGGTCCATATGACACTTTTGAAGCCATATGCTGAAAATTGAGATTGTTATTTCCTTCTACTGCAGCTATCTAATTTTACTGTTCTGCATATTGAAAGTGGTGAGCTGCTGTGTTTCAACACAAAAGCAATGGGATTTGGTGTAAATGATGTCAAAGATGGTAAGGTGAATTGACATGGAATTTTTTAAAATGCAGATACAAATGAGTTCCCTTTTTCGCTCTTCAGCGACCCGCCCGCTCCCTCATCTCCTTCCCCTCTCGAGCCAAGGCGGGAAAAAAAGCGGCCCAGTGCCCGCGTGCCTCCAATTCGCTCACAGACCTCCCCGTTTCAAGAACGTGGTCCACGCTTCCTCACACAAATCCTCGCGCAGATTCGCCCTGGGGATTGTTTTATATCAGTGGATCTGAAAGACCCTTATTTTCACATCCAGATATCCCTCCTTCACAGACCATTCTTGAGATTCACGTTTGAGGGGGTGGCATACCAATATACAGTCCTTCCATTCGGACTCTCTCTCCGCGTACCTTTACGAAGTGTGTAGACGCGGCTCTTTCCCTTCTGAGACAGACGGGAATCCGCATTCTCAACTACCTCGACGATTAGCTACTTTTAGACCAGTCAAGACATGCGACCCCAATCCCTGCTCCTCAGCCATCTGGAGAACTTGGGTTTTAGAGGCCATCATGTCCTGGTCTGCTCAGAAAACAGGACAGTGGTTGCCTTCATAAACCACCAAGGAGGTACCAGGTCTCGCCCTCTGCACAGACTGGCGAACCGACTTCTCTTGTGGGCATGACCGAACCTCCGTTCAGTGATCACCTTCAGTCGGGCAGATGTGGATTTCTTCATAACAAAAGAGAATTCCAGACATTCTTCTCAAAGGAGATGGATGTACTGAACCAGAGATGGCCTTGCCTGTGCCTCTACACGTTCCCTCCGGTAGCCCTGATCCCACTGATCATCAGTTGGGTTAGGGAGGAGAAACGTTCAATTCTTCTGGTGGCACCACGCTGGCAGAACGCTGGCAGGCTGGCAGCCTAATCCAAACTAATCCAGCTGCTTTCAGCACCCCCATGGCCAATACCACTGTGAAGAGACATTCTCTCTCAGGCACAGGGGACGATATGGCACCCCCAGCCGGAGTTATGCAACCTGCATGTTTGGCTCCTCGACGGGAGCCGTCAGACCTCCCCCATGGGGTCATGAGAACGAGGCAAAGGGCCCCGTCCACGAGGTGCCTTTTACGCTCAGAAATGCTAAGTTTTCTGGTGCCTAGCTAGGAAATTAGACCCTACTAAATGCATGATCATAACAATTGTAACACACAAAGAGCTGTTGATTGACAGGCACACCCCCTCCACACTCAAAATGTATGTGGCAGCCATCGCGATGAAACATGGCCTGGTGTCTGGCCAACCAATTGGGAAACACAACCTGGTCCTTAGGTTTCTCAGAGGGGCCAGGAGGATGAATCCTCCCCACATTTGTTGAGTCCTGTCTTGTGACCTTTCCACAGTTTTTAGGGCACTCCAAGGCCCTCAGTTCAAGCCTCTTGAGACGACCAACCTTCAGTCCCTCTTGCTTAAGGCTGCCCTCTTGCTGGCTCTAGCATCAGTCAAAATGTACATTTACATTTACATTTTTGCCAAAAGTGCTCTCCACCGCATTCAGAATGCAGGTGATAGTGTAACCCTGTATAATTTAACGAATTAATTATTAAAAGGAAATAATTTAAGAGTTTGTTAAAATGATAAACTAACCAGAAATGAGTAAAAAGTGTAAGAAAAATTATAAAATCAAAGTGAAATGCATGTCAGTGTGATGATTGACATTTCAGTAATTGTCCAATTATGTGAGGTTTCTGTTGAAGTCCCGCCCCACCACGCTGGTTGCTGTATGGGGGAGGCCATTTTAATTTCTCTGCGTGACTGGTGAGACGAGCAGCTTTATAATTTTGAGTAAAAGTTAAAATCGTCAGAGAAGATTAAACAGGAAAAGTTTATATGGTATATTTTCTTTGGATTTGGTGAGTACACATTTTGAGATGTGTAAACTGTCATAAATGTGTTTGTGTACTGATATGTTAAATTGAGAGAGTGAAAACGTATTTTTTTTTTTATCAGAATGAAATGCTGATGAAATCTGATGTTTAACAAGCTAAAAGAGTTTAATGGTTAAAAGATGTGTATATGAGTTCTTAATGTTGATATTGTGTTGTTAATGATATTGAACGAATAGTTTTATGTTTGTTTATGTAGCGTAATGTTATCTAACCTGTCGAATTATGATGGAAATGTAGCTGTAAATGCTGAACAGGATAATAAATGCTACTGTTTAACTGTTATTAGATCAAATTCATGTGTGTTGTGAACTAAATACTGCCTGTTACACATGCAGGTCAGGTTTTTTGTCCTACGCTGGAACTGCGTTCATTGCAGCTTGACGATTTAAGATGGCGAGCCTCCAGCGAGATGAACGTTGATTGTTAGATTGAGTTCAAACCAACACCTGTGGAATTGGGTAGGAAAGTTCTAATTGCTTCTAATTTTTTTTCTAAACGGAACTGAGCTTTGTTTTTGAGTAACTGCTCAAGAGTATTTTCCTTCCGGCGGATTTTGTTTTTGCTTTGGAACTGTAGAATCGTTTTTTCGTGATTCTTAAGAACTTTGGATTCCCCGAACTGAATCTTTTGAATCGGATCTTTGAACCGAATCTTGAACTGAACTTTTCGAACTCAACCTTTTTGAACTGATCCTTTCAACGAGTCTTTTTGAACTGATTTATTGAACTGTTTTCTTCTGAACTGTTATTTTGCCTTGTGTTCAATTCCAAGGATTTATTTTTTGAATGTGATTGAGCGAACTGTTCGATTTTGCAACTGTGAACTTTGTAAATGTTTATTTGGAAATTGATATTGGTGTAGTATTCTAGGAAATTCATATAGCCTAAAGGGTGCACCCAACAGGATAATTGAACGAACAAACAGAAAGAGTCAGGTGAAATTGTTCACTTACTTTCAATTGAATTTAATTGAAAAGTCTTAACACACTGTGTTGCTACTGAACAAAAATTGTGACAAATTGTTGATTTAGCAATTTATTTATTTTCCTTTCAAAAATCAGCAATTTCAGTAATAGTTCATTTTAATACAAAGATTTG
This sequence comes from Mylopharyngodon piceus, assembly GCA_039654765.1. Lineage (NCBI taxonomy): Eukaryota > Metazoa > Chordata > Actinopteri > Cypriniformes > Xenocyprididae > Mylopharyngodon > Mylopharyngodon piceus. Next base: position 25,756,091 of record CM077449.1, read on the forward strand.
CTTTATTATTCAACCAGTGTTGTCTTTATTACATCTCCATAGTCGAACCTACTGGCCTATGGTAATATTAGTAACAAGTGCAATATTATTTGACACGTGTGTGCTACAATGGCACTGTTAGCTCTGCCGCTCGTGGAGAATGAGCAGGCACCCCATCCACTCTGTCCTGTAAGGGCCTTGAGAGTGTATATCGAGCGCTCTGGCCAGTTTCGGCAATCAGAGCAGCTGTTTGTTAGCTTCAGAGGCCGCACTAAAGGGCTACTGGTCTCGAAGCAAAGACTATCCAGATGGATTGTGGATGCAATAGCACTGGCTTATAAGTCTTTGGACTTGTCATGCCCCCTGGGAGTCAGGGCCCACTCCACTAAAGGTATGGCCTTCTCTTGGGCATGGTCCAGCAGAGTCTCCATTGCAGATATCTGTGTGGCGACCAGGTGGTCCTCGCCGTCCACTTTTATCAGATTTTTATAACCTGGGTATCCGTGCTCTTCAAGCACGGGTGCTGTCAGTTTGAGTTGCTTATGGATCGTGTAGCAGGCTCCGACTGTGGTCTGAGCCTCTCCTTATGCTGCTGGTCTTGGGGCCCTCGATCGAGCACCCCTTAGCTGTCGGCTCGCAGAGCGGCTTCATTCTGTGCTTGTAGCACGAAGCTATTGGCTAAACCAGATGCAATGCGAGTGAACCGTATCGAAAGGGAATGTTATGGTTACTCACGTAACCCTGGTTCCCTGAGATAATGGGAATGAGCATTGCGTAGCTTGCCGTGCTACTACGCTGCCCAGCGAGTCATGCTACCCACTTCTCAGTCGAAAGATCTGAAATGGCAACCAGGGTTACGTGAGTAACCATAACGATTTTGGAGCTTCGGTGGAGCGAACTATTTTTAACAGCTTGCATTTTGGTTTGTTCCTCACAAATCTATAAAAGTTTCAAAAGACTCACAGTCTCAATTAGCTCACAGTCAACATTCACATTCAAAAATGTGCCCAATGCACCAAAAATAAACAGTTCAAACTGACAGAAATGGAGGACAATACTTATTATAAAGATTTATGATAACATGATACCAGAAAGATATCGGTCCTTGTGTGTTGCACAGCAATATTGTTATAAATACCAAGTTTTAATGTGAATTTGCAGGAAATTGAGTTACATCTGAATATATAAGTCATGTGGACTAGTTTTTTGGAGTTTTGTAGCCATTATAAAAATGTCCTTGTATGGAAAAGATTTTTCAAAAAAAAAAAAAATTGTTTCATTTAATAAAACCGTACATGTTTCTATAGAAGCCAGTTTCTGCCTCAATAGAAATTGTGGGAAAAAAAAAAAAGTTTAAAATAAGAAATAATGTCACATAAGAGAGATATAAACTTAAATGTGAATTTAGATATACCTGGCTTTCATACACTGTTAATTCTGTTTTTCTCCAGATTTTTTTCTTATCTGCTGGGACATTATCTGTTAAGTTTACAGACATTTCCTTTAACCCTAAAACACAATGCAATACGTAATTCAAAATACGGGTAAAACACCTGTGAAAATCAATGTGGAAAATTCCTTTATATTAACATGGTACATTGGGCCCTATTGGGACTTTTCTCAGTGTGTATGTTTGGAATGACATCAGAGTGAGCATTTTTATTTTTCCATGAGCTATTCCTTTAATTTCAAAGTTGATATACAATAGATTTGTTTTACAGTCAAACTGACTTGTACTGAAACTAATTCCTCCTTAAAATAAGATGTTTAGTATCGAACCGTTGCAAGACACAATAAAGAGTAACCTATATAAGTTTATACAGAGAATCTAGAGGCTTTAAACATCCTAAACATCTCTGTAGTGAACTGCAATTTGGAAAAGAAAGCATGAAGAAAGAAAAGAAAGCATGAAGAAAATTTGCATTCATGATTAATTTAAAACAATCTGTCGATAGCATGATTAGAGAAAGAAACAGACATTAAGGGAGAGAGAGAGAGGGCAAGAGATGTCTTTCCTCTCTTTGGGAAGGAAACGGCATGTGTTTGAAGCAGGAGGGGGGGAAGGAAAGCTCTTTATGCAGTTGAGTTAAAATATGCACAATTACAGCTGGCTCTGTATGAACTGGAACACTTCCACAAACAGATAGACACACACATACTGTACAAACATGTATGTTCAGCCTGACATGAGGAAGGTCAGAAATATCTGCTCTTCTTTCTTTTTTACCACGATTAAGGTGGTCTGGAAATTACCCTAGCTCTGTCCATCACAGAAAACCCTGAGGATTTATGTGAGCTCCATAGATAACTTTATTTTCCAGCACTCTCAGGTGAACTCTAACCCTTGCTAACAGCTAGAAAGATTTATTGAACTGTATTGGAGTCACTGTCTTAACTCATCAACTGACCTACCTGTTCAGTCGACCTGATTTAAATTTAAATTATTAGCACATTCAAGATGAATTTTAAATGTGTGTGTATGTATACATAGGCCATGATCAGCAGCTAGTCGACGTCAAGCTTAAAATACACACACACACATTTTTTTTTTTTTTTTTTTTTTTTTTATATATATATATAATATATATATATATATATTAGGCTTGCTACGGTAGTCGGTGTTACCGGTGTTCAGTCGCAACACCAGTTTCATCACTTGCCTACCGCGGCACCGAGGTTAATTTTTTTTTTTTTTCTTTTTTTTTTTTTTCTTCCCACTTTAACGCGTTAAAAATATTTGCATTTAATGCAATTAACGTAGTATCCGTTTTCTGCGTTATATGATCAAATTCTTATTCATGCTAATGCTTTTAAACCATTCAAGCGCGACAAAGTGCATTCTCTTTTGCCGTCTTGTGAATGTCCTGCCTATGTGACACACACAACACGCGCGCGCGCCAGTATCGAGTTCTCTTCAGCTCTTAACGAACCATAACACACACAAATTATGCCAAAATGTCAGTTTTGTCGAGTGTTTTTCAGTAAGAGTAACCCACCATTCAAGCAATTGCTGTTAATTTGAAAGTGACAGTCGACCTTTCCGTAACAAAACATCGAAAGCTCAGCCGAACAGCTGATCATAGCTGTACAGGGCGGGTTTTTATTTTTCATGTCAAAAACGTTCTTCGTCGTGGAGAGCGCAGTCCATGGTTGCATAGCAATGACAGACGCCACGGGAGCGCAAGCACTTTGGAAACAAGGAGAAAGCGACGTAGGAGAAAGAGGTAGAGGCCACCTATGTTCCTCGACAGTTTTCTGCGTCCCTCCACTACCTTGTCTCCTCACACTCGCCTGGTTACTATCCTAACCAGAGATATGGGGGAAGTACTCTGGGTTCAGGACTTTGGACCAAATTCCGAGCTCGGATCCCTCCCCTCGGACAACACGCCAAATATGCAACACCGGCTCATTGGAAAAACGTACCTGTGTCAACATTTTTGCAAAACGCAAAATACGTACGAATACGTACATATCACTCCAGTTTCTAACAGAAATAAACACTAGAGGCAGTAAAACGGCAAGCACTTTTAATCGTTTTCACACACAATCATGATTACAGGGCCAGATTATGGATTAATAAGGACCTGTTTTCACACGGCTCCATGCACAATTATGTTATGACCTCAAAACACTTTTTACCATAGTGCATGATTTGTAAACGAATATATTTTGGAGGTTGCATCACTTACCCAGCTCTATATTTTCAGTTTTACTGACATAATAGGCTTGCTCAGTAGGTACATAATTGTACTTGTGATGCGAAGAGCTCGGGTACAAATCCCGTGAAAGAAGAGTCATGGTAAAAGAGCAGAGTTCAAAAACAAGCTAAATTGGTTATGATTGCATTTTTATGTCACATTTCCTTTTGTTAACACTATCAGGTAGGTTTAGGGTTTAGTATAGGTGTACGTTAATAAACTTGTTGGAGCATAAAGCTTTTAGTGCCACTCACCGGACATTTCAATTCAGAACTGCGGTGATACGTACAAACTTCAACGTAATAAAACATTGCCATATTAACGTTCATCTGTTCCGGAAAAAACTAAACGTGCTTTCAGCGCCACTCACTGGACATTTCACTTTGAAACTGTCACGAAACTTGCACAACGCAAAGTATTTTGTGTTTTGCAAAAATGTTGACACAGGTACATTTTTCTAATGAGCCTGGGCTGCAAATATGTATACTTTTTTTACCGTATTATCTGATTATTTGTAAGTGTGAACACGTGAAACTAATGTGCTGCTACATTGTAATATACACACACATACAGACAGTAGCGCGCACATCACGTGCAGATCGCGAACACACAAACTTTTAGTAGCACAGAAATGTAGTCAACACTGTTCTGTGATTTATCAATAAAATAGCTTAGAAACTGAAAAGTTCTAGCATATATTTCTTACTAACTAAAACCCACAGCTTCACTATTAATAGAGAGACGCTGCCAGGTAGAATTAATTCACACATGCAATCGCTCTCTAATGCATTCATATAAATGTATTCTTTACTGTGCTACTTTGCCTGTATCTGATTTAGAACGAGCAGAAATCTGTGAGAAATATAACAACCCAAAGACAAAAGAACTGATAAAAATAAGCTGTTATGTAGAAGCAATAGCCTTGTGGGCAGCGCTGTGTCATATGCCATAGCTGTGCATAAGGTAACCCTTATATATAAACTTTCAACTTTTCAAAAATTTATTTTCAAAATTGCAGAGGAATGGCATATTTGCTGATCATTACATGTGTTTATATGAATGTGAGTTTTCAATATGTTTACCAACCCTTTTTGAGCATCTGGCTTTGTACCTCTTAAAGGCACAATATGTAATTTTCACCACTAGAGATTGCTTTTTCAAAACAAAGGCATTAAAGTTTTATTAATGTTACTGTGGTATGAAGCAGAGTGGGCCGAGAGCCTCGGGAGTCCAGCTGAGCTTTTATTATGCTTATGCTGCAGTCGGCCGCTTCCACTCGTTGTGTATGTGGGGTTAATGCAGCGCTGTTTTGCATGGTAAAAACAATCATTCTAAATACATTTGTGTGTGTTGAAAGTTATGTTATAACGTTACTCTGTGCGTTCGCTCGGTGGCTGGTATAAGAGACTTGTTGCACTTTTTAGTAATCTAGATCGATATTAGAATGTCATATTAATAAAAACTGGATGACTTGTGTTGCTAAATGACATGCAGTTAATTTAAAAATATACTGCATGATAGAAAAAGCTCTCTCTGATTATGCTAAGTTAGCCACTTGACAAAATAGTGTTGTCTCTAAGGCATTGTAAAAACATGGTACTCGTGGTAAATCAAGAAAACATGTGATTCAAACAATAAGAATAACTGTGTTTAGCTATATAACAATGACTAGTTTTCTGTTGATAAATGCATCCAAACAGTTGCTCACCTCTCTAATAAAACAAATAGTATATTAAAGCATCTTTGGTGTTTCCATGGTTTCTACGAATGTAAAACTAAAAATCGAGGGTAACTCAGATATGACGTCATTGGCAGGCGACGAAATGACATGGTCCGTGTCCTAGTTAAAATAGCTGATTTCTCTGGATTTAAACATTGTGGGAAACATTTGGTATAATGCAAGTACACAAGTCAACAAAATATATTGTATAACATTGTTCTAAAGGTTTTTGGATATTTTAATCTAAAAATCTTATGCCGCTTTTCCACTGCGTGGTACTTTTCTGCTCGGTACGGCACGGCTCGGCATCTTTGCACAGAAACCAACTCTGAAGCGGCATGAAATGTGCTTTTACACAGACTGTTTAATGCTTCTCTGAAGCGGCACAAATGCATTTACACAGGAATCGCGGGAAACAATGCTTTGAACATAACTATTTTAAAACTACAGTTTTAACAAAATGAATTTAAAAATAATGAAATGATAAACTGAAATAAAACTCGAAATAAAAAAAATATGAAATTTTAAATTAATTTCCTCTGCGTGCTATAGCTATCATAGTTCTGTAGTACTGATAGTTATTTTCTATTTCTTAATAAAAATGGTTACAGTTGGAACAAATGCTACAAAGAAATTATTCATTATCCGCTCCTCGGCTACCAACGAGTCTGCAACTCATCTACTGACCACGATACAGCCATTTCTTTTTTCAAGTTGCGTGCAACAGTCGTTTAATGCAAGTCGTTTCGCGAACAAACGATACTGCGGTGACTGTTACTGACTATTTAAATCTAGCGGGTTTGGTGTCTCGTGTTTCAAATCCAATGACGCTGGTAGTGACGATTCTCTTTAACCAATCAGTGATCTGCAGTGTTTACACGTCACATTTAGTATAGAGGGTATGCATAGACGTCACTTTCCCATCAAATTTATGAATCTGTATAATGATCTGATGAATGTTACGTAAATTGCTTTATTACCTCTGTATTTTTATTTCTTTTTTTATCTCTTATTTTTTGATTGCTTTCCTTCCACTACTTTATGCATTTGTCTTCCTTCATTATTTATATTTGATGTCATCCATTGTTATATTGATATGATTAAGTTGTTCTTGTTCATACTTGCAATAAAAAAATTAAAAAAAAGAATTCCTAATGACTTGTTTAAAAAACAAAACAAAACAAAAAAAAGTCACTTTCCCGCCGGAACGCGCTCCCTCAGCTGGACTGAGTGGCAAAAGAACCTGCTGCATGACTGGATTTAATAGGGGAAACTGCGAAAACGCGAGTAAAACAAAGGATTACACTAAAGATTGGGCTTGAAAGTGTTCCTTATGACATGTCAAAGAAACCTAATCCATGAAAATTGGCATGCAGCCAGGAGTCGTGTTTCCTGACATTTATATGTGCCTGATTTCGACGCTGGGGAAATACATAAAGCAAATTGGCCTGTGAACGCTTTATATAACTACAATATAGGTAGGTCTAAATCGGAGCGATCACTTATATCAATGTTATATATTTCGTCATATCGTCCAGCCCTAAAACTTGTATAGTTTTTGTCAGTGTTTATATAAAAACACCCAATTATGCAGAATATAATGTGGTAAATATTAAATTGATGAGTTACAATATATAGGGTATGATTTTTACCCCAAAATCCAACATTTTGACACAAAATGATAACTGCAAAACATGTTTCTTTGCCTGGAGTCCAGCTGTTTCTGTGAATTGCAGCGACCTATTTGCTTCTTTTTTTCTGTAGCTTTCAGCAGTCTGTAAAAATACACGTCAGATTTTGTGTCAAAGCTATTTGTACAGTCAGTCGCAAAGCTCTTTCCCATTTTGGATGTGTTTTGTGTTTTTCGTGGCATTCACGCTGAAAACCAATGCTGCCACTCAGTCTTTTGCCACTCAGTGGGCGTAACTGCAGTCGTAACGGTCGACAGTGACGTCACGTGCATACCCTCTATTGGTACGGCATGCTTGGAACCTCCTCCGAGGTGGTACTATTTAAGCGAGCCGTACCGTTCAATACCGAGCCATACCATGCAGTGGAAAAGCGCCATTACTGTACATATTATGCCTTCAACACAGACAATCACCTATCTAAAACAGAACCTTTTAAATGCGCTAAAGGTGTGTCATTTTGCATGAATAATTGCAGCATCAGTTTTTTTAATGGGATTCCTTCCACTTGTCTTTATAAATCACTTGTTTGTGTTTTGAAAGTAAGCTTTATCCTGGCGGAATGCCCAGTGTATTTGCAATGTAAAAGTGACTGACGGGAATGTTTTGCATGTATTGGATAATTGGCATTTCAGTAATCACTTATTGCTGTGTCGATGCTTTGTCAGATTTTCTGACAGTTTCAAGGGAAATAAATCAATAACCTCTTCCTCTGTGACATTTTTACTTTAGGGCAGCCTCTGTCAGGATTGCCCCATGATTCCAGCCTTGGATACTCCACTGGTTCGCCAGAAGCAATAACATTACTGTTAAAAAAAAAAAAAAAAAAAAAAAAAAAAAACACACACAAAAATATATGCGGGTCATAGCTCTTAGTCCACTCACATCCTCCGTATATCACACTTCTGCCATACTCAAACACAACAGACACAGTCTTCTTTGCAGTTTATGATATACTGCTGCAAAATATAGACACTTAATGTCACATTCTTCAGATTGACGTATGTTCATGCACATTCAAACACATGCGTATGCAAAGACTAGCAGCCTTCAGGCAGTGTCCCATTTGTAGTGTTCTCAGTCCATGCAGGAGCTTGTTAGCTCTGACACTCCGTATGAGATCTGACAGACACTGAAATGGCCTCCTCCTGCACGCACGCACACGCACACGCACACACACACACACACACACACACACTCTTATGCAGACGTGAAAGAGAGTGCTGCAGAGCTTTTATCACTGCAGTTGCCATTGTGTGTAGCGGAAAACACACACACACACACACACTTTCATTGGTCCTAGTGGATGGGATTCTCTGTTGCGCAGAAATAGTCAACTGAGAGAAAGAGAGAGGAGACCAGAAACTGACATAATGAAGCAGCTACACTCGCACTGGTTGGATATATTTAAAAATGAAAAGGAAAAAAAAAATGAAAAGAAAAGGGAGAAAAGAGCAATGAAATTCCTGACTGTCCTAATAAACTGAATAATCCATATTAGATTAATTGTTTTTACAAAGACAATGTTCTTTTGTTCATTACGGCTCATTATCTGTGTAATGTTCACAGTCAGGACAAATCTCCGGATTTCAAAAACATTTCAAAGACCGTTTCAAACTACTGACGTGATGCATTTTTTTTTTTTTTTTTTAACTGCTAAGCCTGGATTTTGTTGGTAAACACATGGACAAGAGTCTCCTACAAGGTCAGAAAAGGTCTACCGTGATCAACAAAAGCCTTTGTTGTTGCAGAACTGAAAAAAGCGTGTCAGAAGCAACATTATAGACTGAACTTAAGAGCATTTTTTTCTCTTGGCTGTTATGATAGGGCTCAAGTGAAAGTCTGAAGATTAAAGTGTTAGTTCACCTACCTGTCATTATTTACTCACTCTCATGTCATTCCAGCCGTACAGTATCACTTTTTTCTTCCGTGGTACACAAAGAGTTTTGGCACAAGTTCATGCAATTCTTTTTCATACAATAAAAATTTATTGAGATGGATACTATCAAGCTCTAATGCAAGCTGCATACAACTTGTGTGCTATTTTCCAATTCTTCTGAGGCCATATGATATATGTGTGATGAACAGACAGAAATGTACAACATTATTTGCTGGAAATCTTCCACCCTGATGTTCTAAAAATCAAGTTCACATGTTAGTTTAAATAATGTTAATGATGCTCACATGTCTTGTAACCAGTTGTGATGTGTCAAAGTTTAATCAGTGAATAATGATTTAAATAATGAATCAAAAAGCCATTCAGAAAGCAGAAGATGAGTCAAGTCAAGTCACCTTTATTTATATAGCGCTTTTTACAATGTAGATTGTGTCAAAGCAGCTTTACATTGATAACTGGTACATTATTTGGCTGCACAGCAGCTCTTAAAGAATAGTGTCAATGCAGGCAGATCAAAGCACTGTTGAATATCAAATGTCAAGTCAAATGTCAAGTGTCCCCAACTAAGCAAGCCAAAGGCGACAGCGGCAAGGAACCCAAACTCCATCAGGTGACATCAGGTGGCAGACAAGTGGCAAATAGGTGTTTAAATGGAGAAAAAAACCTTGGGAGAAACCAGGCTTAGTCGGGGGGGCCAGTTCTCCTCTGGCCAACAGTGCTTTGTTACGATTCAGGTTGCTATCGTAAGTCCAATAGGATCACAACATTCAAAGTATTTATTCCAGTTCCATCCAATTGAGGATCGTATTCATCACGCCGGAATGGACGGTTGTTGAGGAACTGTGTCGTGGCTGTCGACAGCTTGAACATGCTCCCTAACATCTTGCTTGTGTTCCATCAACCCATTCTCATCAATCTGCGTATAAATGACACGACTTAACACTTTCCAATTGCGTGCAATACATACGCCAAAGTCCAATTTTGCGTGCATATGATACGCCAATCCTTCCCATTAACTTCAGTGGAGAGCAGATGCGTCAAAATACCATGCAACATCTTCAACGGCAATGATGTCACCAGCGATGCTCAGTTCGCCCAGCCCAGTTCACCTGATGCGCGTACATCTTCAAACAGGTAAGTAAGGGCAACAATCTTAAAAAAAATAGTATTAATAAATTAAACAGTTTTTATTCATGTGACATGGGTCTTCAGCTTTTAGACACAGCTGATGACAGCACTACAAATCAGCAGAATGAATTACTAGCTAACGTTTTTAGCTAAAGTGGTAATGTTAGGGGTCAATAATGTGGACTAATCGGTGCGCATGGATTCCTAAACCGAATTTATTCCCAAATTGTGGGCAACAGGACAACCTGTTTACTGCCTATAAATCGTGTCTGCAGAAAAGGCATGTTAATGCATGCTGCATCCTATAAATGTTATAGGTCTATGCAACTTGCGGGTATTGTGTAATATTCAGTTCCTGTGAAAAACTGTTCCAGTGGGTGGAGTATACATAAATATTCATGATATTTCCCCGGTTGTGGGTGTGGCCTTGAGACAACGCGCAGGCGAATGGAACTTAAAATATTAGTGCTCAAATCGAACTCGTTTAATGGATTATTTCGAAACGGTAATGAAGTTTCAATGTTAAGCATTAACTGCAACCGTTTACATTTTCAAAACAATGAATATATTGTGTAATATGATAAAATCGTCTGTACTGTTTTGCCTGATTGATTACAGACATTCGGATTTAGGTATGGACACAGCAGAGCAAACAATGAGCGAATAACCTATTCTAATCTGGGATAGTACAGTTTATTACTCGTGCCCTATTTATAAACTAGCCTGTTGTGAGTCATCCTTAATTTCTTGTTTATTTCACATATAGCCAGTGTTTCTGTTAACTACATAATACCTGAGGAGAATGTTTTATTAATCTTGTAGTCATCATAAACATTGCAATTTGTACTTTATTATATAATACAGTGCATAAACCTTTAAAGCATTGTTCTGATGGCCCAGTCTTTCTTATATAGGCCAGTTACCTCAAGAATATTCTATTTTCAGAAGCTTCATTTTTGCTTTTGTGATGCATATCATCATCATCATCATCATCATCATCATCATGTAAAGTTACTGTCTGTTTCAGACTGGATGTGAGTGCTGAAGTCACTGGTAGCTCTGGCAGTGTGTGATCTGGACATACATTGAAGCTGTTCTCATGGAGTACCAAGGCCCTGTTTTAATAATCTCAGACACCAGACATTCACTTAATTTTGCTTTGTTAGAGTTGATGAAAAGCATACAACTATAAAAACAATCCAAATAAAACACTAAAAAAATGACATTTAATTTGTTTACATGGATGTCACCATTAACCAACATCAGAGAACAGTGAACATGAAAGTGTGTTGTTGAATTATTGAAATACTATCTTTATTAATCTCGGGGACTTCAAGTAAATATTTTAGGTCAACAGAGTTTAGCTGACAAAAATGTTTTGAAATCCCTGCCCTACAATGTTGAAGATTAGAAATGGTATAATTGTATGTATACTTATAAAATTAGAAAAATACTTTTGAATAATATTTTCAAATCTTAAACGCAATTAACACAACATTATGGATTATTAAATTTTGGATGATTTCACTTACCATTATAAAACACATGACATGAAAGTAGGTTGTTTTTCAGTGCAACATATGGTCAAAGAACAGACACAATGTATGCTTTATATAAATGTATATAAGTGTGTGTGTAAGAAATATTTAGTAATATAATATTTATTAGTAGTTATTTCTCTAAACGGTATTTTACTCTTAACTAAATACAACCTGTTTTTGTTAATGAAAACTGGATGTGCTCTTTTGAGGGTCCATGTTAAAGGGATAGTTAATTAAAAAAAATTCTGATGCCCTCATGCCCTTATTTCAAAGTTGTATGACTAATTTTTTGTGGGAAATATTTTGAAAAACGTATCAGTGTTTTTTTCATACAATGGAAGTCAATGAATATCAGAATATCTTCTTCACAGAAGAAAAGAAAACATACTGGTTTCGAACGGGTGAGTAAATGATGACAACATTTTCATTTTTGGAAGGACTATACCTTTAATCTATTATAATCAATTAGTACTTGGAGACTAGTGATTCCCAAATAGGTGTGGAAAGATTTTGATGTTGCTTTGTTAAAGCTTAAAAAAAAAAAAAAAATTGTGACAGATACAAGTAAATATGTGCAATTGTGCTACTTTAATTACAATTTTACATAATATCCAGTATAATATGAGAAAACGAGAAATTTGTAGTTTGGTGTTGATTAAGGCTCAAACTTCCTTTCTGATGTGGCTGTGGAGGCTGGGAAACACTGGCTATAAAATTAAGAATTACACAAATACTCACCAGGCTAGCTTATATACATTTTATAGAAGTTTATTTCAGGCATTGTTGTTAACATTCTGCTGTACTGTTGTCACAGAATGGCAAAAAGGTATACAGGCTACTAACCAAAATATTCAAATTAAATCAAACCTCACAAATGGAAAAAAAAAAAACATAAAAGACATCAAATAGTAATAAACTGTACTAGCCTAGACGAGCATGGGTTATTCGCTGATTGTTTGCTCTGCTGTGTCTGTAATCGATCAGGCAAAACAGCACAGACGATTTATCATTACACAATATATTCATAGTTTTGAAAATGTCAGCTGTTGCAGTTAATGCTTAACATTGAAACTTCATTACAGTTTCAAAATAGGCCTAATCCATTAAACGAGTTTGATTTGAGCACTAATATTTTCAGTTCCATTCGTCTGCGCGTTGTCTCAAGGCCACGCCCACAACCGGGGAAATATCATGAATATTTACGTATAGAGACAGAGCGCATTTAGGCCACGCCCACACCAGGGAAGGAAAACAATCCAACCTTCTCCATTGACTTTGTATTGCGTGAGGCTGCCTCCTTGTCATTTCTCACTTATAACAAAAAACAGAACAATACCTTAAAGCTGCTGTGTGACAAGGTGTACAGCAAACAAGCTAAAAAACCCAGAACTAAGTTTTTATAAGCTACCGAACCGTAAAAGCCAGCCTTTAAGGAGACAAAAGTGGATACAGGCAATAAGACGTGAAGCATCAGCAGGAAGAATGGGTAAATTTTGGGATCCTGACACTCAGTATGCCTCAGTAAGCCTACGTGTGCAGTAAACATTTTGTCACTGTTAAGTCAAATATCCAAATGTCAGTTTTATATATTATATTTCCTGTCGCTGATTACGTTACCCTCCAGTGGGCGTAGTTCTCATAGTAATATGACATGTCGCGCTCTGTCTCAATCGCCTGTATCCACTTTTTAGTCCTTAAACGCTTGTTTTTTGGGTCGACAGCTTATAAAAACTTATGGGTTTTTGGTTCTGGGTTTTTTTTAGCTTGTTTTCTGTGCACCTTGTCACATCGCAGCTTTTAGACATTGTTCTGTTTTTTGTTATAAGTCAGAAATGACAAGGAGGCAGCCTCACGCAATACAAAGTCAATGGAGATGGTTGGATTGTTTTCCCCCCTGGTGGGCGTGGTTTTCAGATTATGACGCGTGTCGCTCTGTCTCTATACTCCACCCACTGGAACAGTTTTTCACAGGAACTGAATATTACACAACACATGTTGCTGGGGTGTCCCTGTTATCGGTGTACATATAACCCGTGGGTACAGGTGTGGGACCTTAACTGACGCCAGATCAGTATTTCGGCCTACAGTCACTATACAAGCCGATCTGAGATCTGCTAGAATAACAGGCACGTTGGTATAATTCAGGCAGGCATTACTAGTTGCTTGCAGATGCATGGTACAGTATGGTTGGATTAGGCTCCATTTCCCAGGATATTTGATTTCTAATGTCGTCATGTAATGTTATAGTTCTTAGATGCAACACAATTCATCCATGGTTGACAAAGTAAATTGTATGTCTTTTTTTTTTTTTTATCTTTATAGTGCCATTGGAAAGGCTTAGGATATGCTATCAGGTCCTCGCGCGGAATTAAATATTTTGTTACGTATAATTAATTTTTGTTTTGTTTGGAGTAAAAATGCCAGGTGGATCAACTCTTCGGCAGTGCACCCATTGCCTGGAAAAGATCAGTTTTTCCAATCGAAGATGCACCAAGGTAAATAATGTACAATAATAATGACAACTTAAGGTATAATGTCTGGCCAGATAATGGACATTTGAATATTCCATTAAAATATGGGTACATAACTAACTTGGTTGCTAGCATCATGCCTTTAATATTATTAAAACATGACTCAGCTGCATATTTAGTCTGTCTGATCTATTAATTGGATTATTTAATTAAGCAATGCTTGATTAACTGGACCACAGTGTAAAACCTTTTTTTTTTTTTTTTTTTTTTTGTCATACCATTCTCTCTCTCTCTCTCTCTCTCTCTCTCTCTCTCTCTCTCTCTCTCTCTCTCTCTCTCTCTCTCTCTCTCTCTCTCTCTCTCTCTCTCTCTCTCTCTCTCTCTCTCTCTCTCTCTCTCTCTCTATCTCTATCTCTCTCTCTCTCTCTCTCTCTCTCTCTCTCTCTCTCTCTCTCTCTCTCTCTCTCTCTCTCTCTCTCTCTCTCTCTCTCTCTCTCTCTCTCTCGTAATTCTGTCAGAAAGCTGCTCTTATTAACAGGGAACTCAAAGTTCCCAATGCTGATCTTGAAGAAGCTGCCGGGGAGGCTGAACAAGTCCTTCAGAGGTTCAACCCTTCACAGGTAATGTTGAACACATTTAGTTATAACTGATTTGCTTTAATGGATGCATCCATATTTTATGTGTTATTAACTTTCCTTAAAGTCCTTCCTCTCATACATTTTGGTCACAGATCAAGATTTTTAGCACACTGTCTCATGTATACATTCTTCTTTGTTTCAGCTGAAAAAGAAGACCAAAAGAAGGCCTGTCAAAGACTTGTTTGTGGAGAGGGATGATTTTGGCCATCTTGTGTGTTTCTGCAAAGGCAAACATTTCCAATGGTATGTCTCTGATGGTCTTAACCCTTGATTGAACATTTCTGCAGTTATATTTTGCACAGCATTTGATGTTTCTTAAGCTTTGTTTCACATACCACATGACCCCATCAGTAAGAACACCCAACAAAGTGACATGTTGAATTAATAATAATTCATACAATTTACCAAGTCACTAAATTCATATGATGTTGTACAAGCGTACTCATACAGAATTCTGACTTGTTTTACTCCTACTGCTGCCATTGCCTGAACTCTCGTGCAGATTGTGCCCATTGTAAGTAGTTGGACTGTTTATATGAAACATGTTTGTTTATATCAAATGGAAATATCAAAGTGTAAATGAAGTCCATTGTATTCTTTATTAACCTTTACAAATTGATGCTGTCTCTCCACGTTCCAGCAGTACATGGTATCTGTTCATCTGCTTTTCTTTCCTTTTTGATTTTTATTGAACACATCTGTCTAAGAAGCAAGAGTCTGGAAATGCTAGTTTAACATGTCATGTGACACGTCAGGTCTTCAATTAATTTGTCTAAATCAGATCACTTAAGGTTGTTTATACCAAGAACAATAACTATAATGAGAACTATTTTAACATCCACACCAACAGACAATAAAGTTCTGTTAAATATAAGCACACATTGTGGTTATGTTGTCTGCCATTTTCCAAGCCAAGTCAAATGGATTCTGATTGGCTTCAATGTTTTTAGTGTTAATCATATGATTTAATAAAATTCTCCTTCTTCCTGTCTTGCAGGATTTCTCATGGATTACTTAATCCTTCTCCATCAGCTCTCTACAATATCAGACCCAATGGCTCATTTAAGAGCCAACCATTCCAAAACCTTCCACATCCCTTTCTCTCCCACTTCTACATGCCAACACCAAGGAAGAGGGGAAATGGTAATGAAAAAATGATCTTTTTTCTTTCTTTTTAATGTTATTTCCTTAATTGTGTCAACTTGATGTTATTGAATTGCATATTATGTAATTCAATGTATATATGTATATTCCAAAGTTCAGTTTTAATATCAATCGGGTATGCCAATAAAAAGAAGTACTACATGGTTAAATAATTATCAGATGAGTAGTTTTCTGTAAGCAAATAAAACATTTTGAATTATTTTAATATGACTTTGTCATACAGTATACAACTGCAACATTTTTTAGCTTAAAACTACATTAATATTAGTGTACAATGTATGCAATGGAAACCATTAGGCCCTTGCTTAGAAAAAAAAAATGTTTTACAGTAATTAACAAATGGATTGCTGCATCAGGTTAACCCCACAATATCATCTGTCATTTTAGTTTTATATTTAATGGGGACAAATAAATGTTTAACTGATAATCTGTCCATTCACCACAAGAACCTGGAAGATCCTGTCATAAATGACGATATATGGACAATTAAGTGTGATGCCCCTGCTCAACTGGGTTGCCATTGGCTTTGAACTTCCCTTGGCACACGCAGGACTCGCTGTGATTGGACTATCTTTTAACCCAAATTAAAAAATGCATAAAGTTGCAACGTACATTTAGATGTTATTATTACGTCAGTAATACCTTCAGTTAACAATGAAGTCTTGCTATGTTGTGAGAAATTACCTCATTACCGAGATCCTAACCCTAAGCATAACTTCACTGAACTACAAATAACAGCGCCATGTTTTTCACGTTCTATCGATAGAATGGCAGAGGCTTATGGGTAATGTAGTTTAAAAGTTTAATAATGAAATGGGGAAAAATACTTTAATGAACAAAGGGATATAGTCATGTTCATTGTGCAAACATCTATGACATATTTGAGAGGCAGGCTGAAATTTGATATTTTACTATGAGAACTTTTTAAAATGCCTTTATACCCGCCTTTATTTGAAAATTGTGTCCAACACTATTTAGTAAACATAGCATATGTAATTGTCATGCCTAATTTCTCTTTGATACTAAAATAAGACATTGATTCATGGCGCTCCTAATTCATTATAGTCCTTCACGTCTATTGCGATCTCAGAATTCAGGCCAGCTGATAATACCTAGAATATCAAAATCAGCCGCAGGCAGTAGATCCTTCTCCTATTTGGCACCTAAACTCTGGAACAATCTTCCTAGCATTGTTCGGGAAGCAGACACACTCTGTCAGTTTAAATCTAGACTAAAAACGCATTTCTTTAACCTGGCATACACATAACACATTACCAATTTATATTTTCAAATCCATTAAAGGATTATTAGGCTGCATAAATTAGGTCAGCCGGAACCGGGAACACTTCCTATAACACATGATGTACTCGTTACATCAGAAGAAGAATGGCATCTACGCTAATATTAGTCTTTCTGGTTATCCCGAGGTTCACCGTAGTCAACCGGATCCGGGCCGTATCCAGGTGAGACCAAGGACCTGCGCCTTGACACGACCACAACGCAGCCCTGAAGTATCAGCAGAGATTGAGTCAACTAGATCATCCACTGTGAGGGCCTCATTGACACGACAGCCACGACACAGTTCCTCAACAACCGTCCATACCGGCGTGATGAATACGATCCTCAATTGGATGGAACTGGAATAAATACTTTGAATGTTGCGATCCTATTGGACTTACGATGGCAACCTGAATCGTAACAAAGCACTGTTGGCCAGAGGAGAACTGGCCCCCCGACTAAGCCTGGTTTCTCCCAAGGTTTTTTTCTCCATTTAAACACCTATTTGCCACTTGTCTGCCACCTGATGTCACCTGATGGAGTTTGGGTTCCTTGCCGCTGTCGCCCTTGGCTTGCTTAGTTGGGGACACTTGACATTTGACTTGACATTTGATATTCAACAGTGCTTTGATCTACCTGCATTGACACTATTCTTTAAGAGCTGCTGTGCAGCCAAATAATGTACCAGTTATCAATGTAAAGCTGCTTTGACACAATCTACATTGTAAAAAGCGCTATATAAATAAAGGTAAAAATTTACAGCCATTTGAAATGTGCAATTTTTTTTTTTCTTTTGCTCTTCCAGGGGACTTTACATGGGCCCCTGGGGTGGAAGGGCAGTAAAACATACACTGATGTATTCTCATCATGGACAGCAAAAGTGTGTTGAGTCATATTTATAATGTTTTTTCAACAACTTTCCATTATGTCATCCAGTCATAGTTACAGAATAAGAATAGACCCCCCAAAATAAACATAAATGCCCATTTGGAATGGGCTTCTCCATTTATTTCATTAGAACAAGAACAAGATTGTTTTGTCTGTAAACTAATACATCAATTTAAACAACCAATACACATTGACACTTCTTTGTACTATTCAACAAGGCCAATGTGCCATTCAGTAAGAAAAGGTACAGACTGTGTGTAGTTTATGGTGCAAAGGTCATAAAATTTATGCAGTACAAAGAATCATAATATAAAATCCTCATTTGTAAAACTCTGTCAAATTTTCTCATATTTGTCCTTCTCAAGTGCTGGACATCAGTAATGTGCATGCTCATCTTGCTTATAGTACATGATCCATGTTGATCTTTCCCTGGTACATCGCCCTCAGTCGTGCATGCAGTGCCTGTAGCAATATAGCCCATGCAGTTTCTTGTAATGCATCTTTCATCCATCCCCTCATGTATCTGAAATTTGGCATATTTATTGTATTTGACACAGCATCTATGTCACTAAGCATATGCAATGGTAACATTCTAGCAAATTATTGTCCCAAATGTCATCAGTATGACTAAATGTTCATGTCTCAATTAAAATAATCATGGTAATTATATGTATTATTTACAAAATCAAATTGTGTATTTACCAAACACCATCCTTAATACAGAATATTCACCATACTTTTATCCAACACCATGTACAACACTTTACTGGAGAATACAGTATAAATACAGCTAAAGTAGCATATAAAGACAAATGATATTCAAGAGAAATATAAATGGGTTATGTTAAAACCACATGACATTAATCAGTTCACAACTGATGAAGCCACACAAATGCATGCGTGGTGAAATGTCTTGAGCAACACAGAATAACATCCAGTTTCCTTATCATCAGATCTCTCCTGGTTTTCTTACTCTTGCCTGCTTGTAATTCTCCCTATCATAATCTTCTTTCATATTACTAAACAATTTGCAATTGTTATCCAGCACTGTACAGTACAAATAATGAACAAAAGATGTGACCAATTCAAATCAAATCAGTTTATTGTCACAATACCATGAACTCTGCAGCATGACAGTATGGATGACAAGTATAGAATATATACGCAACACATACAGTATTAACAATACACACATTATACATAAGGCACTCAATACAGGTAGAGAACAATATATGGTACAATATTATACACAGAGCACGAAATGAAAACAATAAACAATAATCATAGTATGCATATACAGTACCTTTGCAGTGCAGTACAGTATGAATTAGTACAAACAGAATGTCGGTGCAAAATAATACTGAGTCAGAGTCCAGTCAGTGTAACTGATGTAAGAGTGCAGTGCATATGAGGTTGGTGGGGTGGGGTGTGCTGCTGTGTGTGGTGTTACTGGTACAGTCTGATTGCCTGTGGAAAGAACCTGTCTCGCAGTCTGCTGGTGCAGGTTCTGTGATAACGTCTGCCTGATGGTAACGGTGAGAGCAGTCCACGGCTCGGGTGGCTGGAGTCTCTGAAGATCCTCTGTGCTTTCCTCACACATTACCTGGTGTAGATGTCCAGGAGGGAGGGAAGCTCACCTCCAACAATGTTCTGTGCAGCGCGTACCACTCTCTACAGAGCTTTGCAATTGAGGGCGGTGCTGTTCCTATACCAGGCAGTGATGCAGCCAGTCAGATGTTCTCCAGAGTGCATGTGTAAAATGTGATTTGAGGGTTTAGGGCTCACACTGAACTCAGCTGTCTGAGGAAGAAAAGACACTGATGAGCCTTCTTCAGCACCGCATCAGTGTGGATGGGCCATGTGTGGTCCCCGATGATGTGAACACCAAGGAACTTGAAACAGCTCAAATAGTTCATCAGCACCACTGATGCGGTGTAGCTTTTTCTCAACCAGGGGATGAAGTCCTAACATAAGAAAACATGTATTTAGGAGGTGGTAAATCAATAAACAATATATAATATTTTTATTTATAATTGTTAAACTGGACTTACCATTGATTCCTGTTGGAGGCTGTTGGAGGTATGAGCTAAAAGAATCCTTCCACAACTATCTCACGGTTGTGATGTTTACTTTTATGGGCCATAACATCTGAGTTGTCACAGTAGAGCTGTTTGGGAATGCAGTCTTCACAGTGGATAACTGATGATGGTTTCAGGCTGCAGTGCTGCACTTGGTGTCAACAGAATACTCCCGTCAACAAAGACTCCACCATCTCTGGCCTCAGACCCGCTTCTCTTCAGTCTGGGCCAATGCGAACGGACCACTTCTGTGAAGACTGACCTCAGCATTGAGTGTTTGTAGTGCCAGCTGCCAGCTCCTCTACCTCTTGATGTGGTCTTTCTGTACAAGTAGAAAATGAGAACATAATACAAGCAGCCATAACAAATCAGTAATGTACTGAAAACTCTTTAGTACATATACAACATGCCAATTTCTTCAACAACTAGCTTCATCCTCCTTCAAACAATCTGACAAAACACACAACAATAACTCCAGAGAAATAGTTTTGGTGAATACAGGTGTCAGTACTCACCATCTTCTGTCATTTCCTACCCAAATTCTGAAGATGATGGCACAGCTGATTTGCTCATTCTAGGAGCTATAAAAAGATGTACATGTACAAAATGATAACTGCTAACATGAAAGGTTCTTTGAGAGATCAACATCAAATGCTGTACTACATATAACTACATTGCTTGAATACAGACATACCAATGGAAACTTTTCATCTTTCTGTCTTTTCTGTTCGGGCACAAGATGGCCATGTTCATTCCTCATCCCCAACAGGACTGGCATGCTATGCCTGTGACTGATTTTCTTTGCATTTGGTCTTCCATTTCAGCTGTAAAACAAGAAAATGTCTATTGACCCCATGTTTAATTACTATTGTTCTTTAAACATATACATTAAGACAGTTATAATTAAGTTCATTCACCAAAATATTCAGGTCAGAGCATTTGTTGAATAAATACTGATTACAATTTTCTACAATTTTCTTACCTGGGTAGGGCTGATCATGGCAAGAACTTGCCGAGCCTCACTTGTAGCCGTTTCAGTTTCAGCAGCTTCGAGCTCACTGGGAACTCTAGCAGTCTCCTGAGTTCATCTGTATACATCAGATTCGGTCTGACAAAAAGCCATCATGCAAACTCTTTCTACCTTACAACAGGGCAAAAAAGAATGTGAGTGAGGGAGTAAGGACTAAGATGAAGAGAAATAGGCAGAGAAAGGCAGAATTTTGTGTGTAAGTTTAACGGAATGAGAGGAAGGCGGTTTTTGTACGAGTTTTGTATGAGTACGGTTGTACAACGTCATATGAATTTGCTGACTTGGTAAATTGTATGAATTATTATTACTTCAACATGACACTTTGTTGGGTGTTCTTACTGATGGGGCCGCGTGGTATGTGAAACAACGTTTAAGAAACATCAAATGTTGTGCAAAATGTAACTGCAGAAATGTTCAATCAAGGGTTAAGACCATCAGAGACATACCATTGGAAATGTTTGCCTTTGCAGCTTTTTGTCCATAAACACACAAGATGGCCAAATTCATCCCTCTCCACAAACAAGACTTTGACAGGCCTTCTTTTGATCTTCTTTTTCAGCTGAAACAAAGAGTAATATATACATGATGAGACAGTGCATTACAAATCTTGATTTGTGACCAAAATGTATGAGAGGAAGGACTTTAAGGAAAGTTAATAACATAAAATAAGGATACATTCATTAAAGCAAATCAGTTATAACTAAATGTGTTCAACATTACCTGTGAAGGGTTGAACCTCTGAAGGACTTGTTCAGCCTCCCCGGCAGCTTCTTCAAGATCAGCACTGGGAACTTTGAGTTCAAGTTCAGCTTTCTGACAGAATTACTCAACATTTGATTCTGAGTTTTAAAAATATGCCATGATGAACAACAGAAAGAAAGAGAGAGAGACAGACAGATAGTAAGTGAGCTTTTGAGAGAGATGGCTTCTTAAAAGAGCTGTTGGATTAAAGGTTGTTGTTGGAGATGGAGGAGTATGTGATCTGAAGTAACTGCAAGACAGAAAAAATATTGAATTACAATTACATTACAAAAAGGTATTTAACGCATGGCAAGTGTTGTGGTTACTGTGCTTTAACTACAAATTCCACAGTAAAACTTTGGTTACTGAGGTAAAACCACTCTTTTCCATCTAAAATATAAGAATGTCAAACAGTACAGCTTTTAAAAATGAAAGAAGTTTATTACCAGCAGGGCACTGTTGTCAAAGATTTTTGCCTGATTGCGGGACATTTTTCGTGCACCTTCCTTGGCTCTGGTCCGGAACACTTTCATGGAATTCATGTCCAGCAGCTTCCCACACTGAGTAGGGGAGAGAGACAGAGAGAGTGCGAGGGAGAGATGTTATGACAAAAAATAAAATAAAACAGGTTCTAAACTGTGGTCCAGTTGATCAAGCATTGCTGATTTTCTGGCCCTCTGTTAACAAGGGCCTAAATAATGACTTCAATACCAAGTGAATGCAATTAATTGAACAGAGTAAATATGCAGCTGATAATATTAAATATTAAAGGCATGATGCTAGAGACATTATACCTTAAGTTGTCATTATTGCATGCGCTTGAATTTTGAAATCAAAATATGGATAATCTCAATAAACTGAGTGACCACAGTTGAGAACCACCGCAATAGAACAATGTATTGTCTGTAATAGACATATTCAATGTCAAATGTGTAGCCTTGTAAGAGGATGTTATTTAAAGGAACCAACCACCAAACATTCAATCTCAACATGTACCTTTCCATCAGGTGGGAAATGTACCGTTTTGAAAAATACCTACTGTGATGCAAATTTGTAGTGTAACAAAACAAAACTCTGTCTTTTGTATGATGAACTTAATGTCTCCACTGCAAACTCCAGTTTTATTGTCACTGTATTGCTTGGGCAACAAATCCTGAGATATTTAATCCCAATAAAGTTTATTTGAATTTGTACTTAATGATTCTGGCTTTAATGCATGAAAGTTAGTCAGTACATTAGCCTGTTGTACATTATTTACCTTGCTGCATCTTCGGTTGGCACAGTTGATCTTTTCCAGGCAATGGGTGAACTGCCAATAAGTTGATCCACCTGGCATTTTACTACAAACAAAACAAAAATAAAATTATAATTATCGACATGCCACGTAACAAAATATTTAATTCTGCGGGAGGACCTGATGTGAGCATATCTTAAGCCTTTTCAGTGGCACTATAAAGATAAAAAAGGACATAAAATTTACTTTATTTTCAACCATGGATAAATTGTGTTGGACCTAAGGACTATATGATGACATTAGAAATCAAATATCCTGGGAAAAGGAGCCTAATCCAACCATACTGTACCATGCATCTGCAAGCAACTAGTAATGCCTGCCTGAATTATACCAACGTGCCTGTTATTCTAGCAGATCTCAGATCGGCTTGTATAGTGAATGTAGGCCGTATGATCCGAAATACTGATCTGGCGTCAGTTAAGGTCCCACACCCGCACCCACGGGTTATATGTACACCGATAACAGGGACACCACAGCGGCCCGCAAGTTGCATAGCCCTATAGCATTTATAGATGCAGCATGCATTAACATGCCTTTTCTGCAGACACGATTAATAGGCAGTAAACAGGCTGTCCTGTTGCCCACAATTTGGGAATAAATTCGGTTTAGGAATCCATGCGCACCGATTAGTCCACATTATTGACCCCTAACGTTACCACTTTAGCTGAAAACGTTAGCTAGTAATTCATTCTGCTGATTTGTAGTGCTGTCATCAGCTGTGTCTAAAAGCTGAAGACCCATGTCACATGAATAAAAAATGTTTAATTTATTAATACTATTTTTTTAAGATTGTTGCCCTTACTTACCTGTTTGAAGATGTACGCGCATCAGGTGAACTGGGCTGGGCGAACTGAGCATCGCTGGTGACGTCATTGCCGTTGAAGATGTTGCGTGGTATCTGGACGCATCTGCTCTCCACCGAAGTTAATGGGAAGGATTGACGTATCATATGCACACAAAATTGGACTTTGGCATATGTATTGCACGCAATTGGAAAGTGTAAAGTCGTGTTATTTATACACAGACTGAAGAAAGTCACTCAAACTGATTTGGAATGACATAAGGGTGAGTAAATGACAGAATTTCCATTTTTGCCAAACTATCCCATTAAAGTGCTTGGCTTGCCCGTAAATATGGAAAGAAACTATTGAGAAGTGTTCTATGAGAGCCCATCAAATAGGTTAAATAGGTTTGATAAGTTGTGCTCTTCTAAAACCACAGGAACTGCATCAAGTGCTTAACAAATTCACAATCAAGTGTTCCATCTGAAGTGTATATGATGAAGACATTCTGAATAGCAGCCCAGAGCAAATTACTCAGACAATGTGATCCGTTTCATTCTGATGTTTCCCTAATGGTTTGGGGTCAAGTTGTCTGAAAAGCTAAAGATGCTCCGTTTACACTTACTTTTAATTGCACCAGGCGTATTGACCCATCGTAATGGCAATTAGTGAAATGATAAATAAAAGGCAGTGGCTATTTGTACTAAGTGCAAATAGCAATAGATGCTATTTACACTAAGTGAAAATAGCATATTTTCTTAACGATAGATGCTATTTACACTAAGTGCAAATACAGACATGGACAAAATTGTTGGTACCCTTGATAAATATGATCAAAGATGACTGAAAAATAAATCTGTATTGTTTATCCTTTTGATCTTTAATTCATAAAATTAGCAAAAATCTAACCTTTCATTGAAGGAAAAGAATTGAAAGTGGGGGGAAAATCACATTATGAAATAAATGTTTTTCTCCAAAACACGTTGGCCACAATTATTGGCACCCTTTTATTCAATACTTTTTGCAACCTCCTTTTGCCAAGATAACAGCTCTGAGTCTTCACCTATAATGCCTGATGAGTTTGGAGAACACCTGACAAGAGATCAGAGACCATTCCTTCATGCAGAATCTCTACAGATCCTTCAGATTCCCAGCTCCATGTTGGTGCTTCTTCTCTTTAGTTCACTCCACTCATTTTCTTTAGGGTTCAGGTCAGGGGACTGGGATGGCCATGGCAGAAGCTTCATTTTGTGCTCAGTGACACATTTTTGTGTTGGTTTTGATGTTTGTTTTGGATCATTGTCCTGATGGAAGATCCAACCACGGCCCATTATTGGATTTCTAGCAGAAGTGGTCAGGTTTTGATTTTTTATCTGTTGGTATTTGATAGAATCCATGATACCATGATACCAGCAGAAAAATAGGCCCACAACATTAAAGATCCAGCAGTATATTTAACCGTGGGCATGGGGTACTTTTTATCCATGTGTGCACCAAACCCATCTGGTGGGTTTGCTGCCAAAAAGCTCTTTTTTTAGTTTCATCTGACCATAGAAGCTGGTCCCGTTTGAAGTTCCGGTCTTGTCTGACAACTGAATATGCTGGAGATTGTTTCTGGATGAGAGCAGAGGATTTTTCTTGAAACCCTCCCAAACAACTTGTGGGGATGTAGGTGCTGTTTTATCTTTTTTTTTTTAGGCTTTCTGAGACTCAAGACTCCACTAATCTCTGCAGTTCTCCAGCTGTAATCCTTGGAGAGTCTTTGGCCAATCAAACTTTCCTCCTCACCGCACATTAGGACGATTTAGACAGGTCCTCTTCTAGGCAGATTTGTAACATCTTTAGTTGATTGGAACTTAATTATTGCCCTGATAGTGGAAATGGGGATTTTCAATGCTTTAGCTATTTTCTTACAGCCACTTTCTATTTTGTGAAGCTCAACAATCTTTTGCTGCACATCAAAACTATATTCTTTGGTTTTACTCATTGTGATGAATGATTAAGGGAATTTGGCTTTTGTGTTTCCTCATGTTTGTACTCCTGTGGAACAGGAAGTCATGGCTGGACAATTTCATGTTCATGATCACCCTGGTGTGCTAAAAAAAAATGTAAATATGGGAATATACTTATACAGAGATATTTTACTCATAAAAAATTCTAGGGGTGCCAATAATTGTGGCCAACGTGTTTTGGAGAAAAACATTTATTTCATAATGTGATTTTCCCCCCACTTTCAATTCTTTTCCTTCAATGAAAGGTTAGATTTTTGCTAATTTTATGAATTAAAGATCAAAATGATAAACAATGATTTATTTGTACAGTCATCTTTGATCATATTTATCAAGGGTACCAACAATTTTGTCCACATCTGTAGCTGCAGATGCTGTTTACACTAAGTGAAAATAGCAATATATTCTATTTACACTAAGTGACAATAGGAATATTTTCTCAGCGATATGCTATTTACACTAAGTGAAAATAGCATTATAGCATGTAAAAGTATCAGTTCTTTGCAATAAGAGTAAATAGTAATTAGATGGTATCTATATATTGACAGATACTGTTTTCACCTCAGTATTTTTTTACATTAACAGGATGCAATAATATCATAGAGTGTAAATGATTGTATTTATTAAAATTATTAAATGGATGCTGTCTTATTGGGAGAATAAAAACCCTCCCTACACCTTCCCCTAACCCTTCCCTATAAATAACATTAATATTTAAATATTATTAATCACCATTTCGCAGTTTATTTCCACTTCTAGAACATTATTTTCATTTTTATCTTAAAATAAATGCGAGCTCGGCAAAAGGTGGATTCGAACCAGCATCGATCGCATTAAAAGCCAGGCCTGCGAGCCTCACTCACTACTACTGCAACCACTGAAGACATTGAATTCTGTGCGTCTTTTTTAAAACTCGAGTGGCCCAACCAGACATTGGTGGGCGGAGCTAGTGTAAATAGGGTTTTCCAACAAGGGGCGCTATTTGCACTTAGTGTAAACAGACACTCCGTAAATGAAATGTCTATTTTATTATGTAACAAAGTTTATAGACATCAAGATTAGGAATAAGAGTAATACTCATTGGTAACTCTTACAATAACTCTTATGTTAAATTCACTAAATATGAAAACAGTGACACATCTTGAGGGCAATAAACATAATCAGTCTGAGACCATCAGTTACAATTACACTGGCAAATTAACTATTAATGAATAATGAAGACCATTGCACACAAGATGTGGTTTGTCTTTAATGGGGTTTTGGAATCATTCTATCTGTGTTTTAATGTTTACTCCCTTTCTCTCTCACTCCTTTTCCTCGCTCTCCAATTACAGCTGCAGCTTCGCCATTCAAAATCTTAATCAGAGGGCAGCCTATTCATTTATATTCGGGCATCCGTGCATATTACCAATACAAACACATGCACACACACAAATATTCACAGGTCTTTGGCTCTGCTGAGTGCATTTGTTTATTGCCACTGGAAAGCAAACACCATCTGTTAATGAACAAACTCTCTGACCCACTTAGTTTCATTCACTTTCTTTTAGTCCTACACATGCACATGCTCCAGACAGCAGAAGTCCATAAGTGTGTCATTTGGTTCAGAAAAGAATACTCTTCTTCAGATACATAGAATAAAGTGAATCAGTTTGTGCCATCTAATGTTTTTCCAAGGCACAGCATGAATCAATACTATCAGATTGAGTTTGGCTCTTTGGGAAAACAAATCAATAAATAAGTTGTTTTCTATATGAGTCCCTTAATAGACATAAATCAAAAGAAGAATCTATGAGATGTGCAATGGATTAAAAGAGAGAGCGAGAGGGAGAAATAGAGAGTGATATCTCCCTCTGTTATTGAAAGACTAGAACAATATTTGTAAGAACCATAACTCTATATTTGCATCATAACCATACATTCAAATAATGACAAGTGATCAAAAAGGGTTTATAAGATGCAGTGTACTGTATTTATATTGTATTTAGTCAACAGTGTTGCTCAAACTAAACTACAGAAAAATTTGCTAAGCTAAGCTGGAAGCTACTGTTTAGAGAAAGTAACCTTTTACCCTACAAGCTACATGGCAAAAGTAGTATTTTTTTTTTTTTATAAATTGCTGCAATTTGGTGTAATATTTATTAAAAAGAGAGAAAGTGAGGAGAGAAAGTGAGTGGTTAAAAATGAACCAGATGCCAGGTGCATACTGTCAAATACAAACCACATCTAAAAAACAGCAGAAGTTTCTCAAAATTGGCTTTTTGTTTACTTTAAGTACTTTTGTGTTTTTGATTGGTTGGAAAATGTTTTACTTGCACACAGTGCTGGGTAGTAACTGATTACATGTAATCTGAGTTCCTAATCAGATTTCAAAAATTAAGTACTTGTAATTTAAAATACTCATAATCAGACTACAGTTGCTTGTTTATTGATTGCATGTTACTCACACAATGGCAGTAAATCATTCATAATTTGATTCTTCAAAATTCTTCTTTTTCATGTTTAAAATTTTCCTTTCTAAAAAGCATATCACTTATATACATTCAGAAAGTCTTCTAGTTTTGTGAAATTGCACACACAGACCAGCCACTAGCCAATGTTTTCATTGCAACATTGCATTTTGAATCAGCTATTATTTAAATTGTCACTCAGTGAAATGGTCTGGCTGTGTACATAATTATTACATTTTTTATTATTTTAAAATTATTTATTTTTATTTAAAAATTTTATGATTTAATTATTTGCTTTTCATTAAACTCACGAACCCCTGCAGTTCCTTCATGAACCCCAGTCTGGGATAACCTGACATAATGTAATGTTTAATGCAGTTCATATGTAGCATCTGCACAGGATCAGCTTAGCCAACCAACGTTAGAATTTTCAGAATGCTTTTAACTTTTTGAACTTTGCATGTAAATCATGAATCGGCCCCGGCAGGTCTGGATCAGATTGCCCCATTGGCATCTTTGTTGCCTCATTGAAGCTAAGCAGAAGACATTCTCACCAGCTCCGGGGACTTCAAAAGAGTCACCCTTGTTCACCCATGTTGGGCTAATGGCCATGTGGCCCACAGACACTGGCCAAAACCCCAATATACATCACACACGCACCTACAGACTCACACACACACACACACACACACACACACACACACGGAGAATGTATTTACAGTTAGCCTCAAAATATGACTATGCCAAAGTGTACCCTTGGTTGCAGTTTAGTGTGTATGCATGTACCCAGATTATATAAGCTTAGTTATGACTGTAGTTGTCTTAGTTTTACTCTAAACGTTATATTCAAGTATAAAACTGTATCTCTCTCTCTCAATGTCTTTTCCACCTAGTTTTGTTTAGTTTTGTTTGAAACCTCTCCGAATGTTCTAATTAACAAGGTATGTTACGTTACTGTAAAATGCATTTTTCTATTTTTAATAGTACTTCGAAGAAAATGTACTCAGATCTGACACTCCAGATACTATGCAAATTAGGTCGTAAATGGAGAAAGAAAAAGTTTGCCCGCCAAAATTGCACCCTCACCATTGGCTGGCGCATCCAAGGAGGCATTTTGGCTTGTTTGTCTTTAAAAGACAACGACACGCGTCTCTCGTCGTTGAGTCTTCTTCATCCGTCGCCTTCACCCGAAGTCTTCACTCTTCATTACCTACGAGACGGACTCTTCCTTTCTTATTTTCCGGCTATTTTACTCTTAAGTTAAAACCTTGTTTGAAAATCCCGCCGAAGAACCCTTCCTCGGATAAAGGACCAATCGCTCCAGCTCGCACGCACTGAAACCACAGCACCTAAACCTATGCAAGTACAGAACTATTTCTTTCGACGTGTTTTAAGCTCCATGTGTAAGTTGAGTTTCCTTGCTGGCTCTCAAAGGTTTTAACTGTTTGTAATTTGCCATTTCTTTGATCACCTCTGTTTTCTTGACTTTACTTTCGTTTTATTCTATGTATGTTCCTTTGTTATATTTTAGTCATATATTCGTAGTTCGTATCTATTAAATCCATTATAGTTATACTTTTATTGTCTCTGTTGCTGCCCATTTATGAAACCAAGTCCCTTCAACGTTTGATTTCGCTTATGGTTTTGTAAGTACTTATGTAATGAAGGGTCAACAGAGTGTGGATCCATTTGCAGCTTTATTAAAAACAGCAGTAGTACAGACAAGGGCAGAGCAGTACCGTAAACAGGGACAGGCAAGGATCGAGGCTGGCAGCAGAGAATCAGAGTCAGGTCACAGGCAAGGATCGGGGCAGGCAGCAAACAAACACAGTCCAGGGTACAGGCAAGAGTCAGGGCAGGCAGCAGGGGTTCACAAGAGATAAACAGTCCAGGTAACAACAAGATATCAGTCCACAGAATAACGCTCAGAAATGATCACCACAGCAAATCAAGACTTCGCGAAGATGTGGTGTGTATGCGTGTCTTATATAGTGTGTGTGTGATGCAGTGCAGGTGTGTGTGCAATCAGTCCCAGGAATGAGGGCCTATGGGAAATGGAGTCCGAATGGTGGAGAATCAGTATTCCGGTGATGGCTCCCTCTGGCGGTCCGGAGGATGAACTGTGGGAGCCATATTCATGACAGAGCCCCCACCCTGCGAGCGGCTCCTTACACGAGGAGGCGGACGCCGGGGTCTACCACGTGGTCGAGGGGCCGGTCTCTCCAGGTGCGTCCGATGGAATTCCTCCACGAGTGCAGGGTCCAGGATATCATCCGCATCGACCCAGGATCGCTCCTCCGGACCGTACCCCTCCCAGTCGACCAGATATTGTAGTCTCCGACCCCGACGCCTGGAATCGAGCAGCTCTCGGACTTGATAAGCCTCCTCGCCCTCAATCGTCAGTGGTGGGGGATGACGGCCCTCGGCTCCCTCCGGTTCCCCCCTCGGACCCCCGGAGGGTTTCAGCAACGAAACATGGAATGTAGGAGAAACACGATAGTTAGCAGGCAGATTTAAACGAAATGAGACAGGAGTAATTTGTTTGACAATTTGAAAAGGCCCTACAAACCTGGGACTGAGTTTCTTGCAAGGAAGTCTTAGACGAAGATTCCTGGTAGAGAGCCAGACCCACTGCCCAACGGTGTACTGGGGATTCGGTCGGCGGTGTCTGTTGGCCTGTACCTCTTGTCTCCTGATAGCGCGTTGTAGATGGTGATGGGCCATGTCCCAAGTCTCCTCGCTCCTGCGCATCCACTCATTGACTGAAGGTAGCTCAGAGGGTTCACCTGACCACGGGAACAGTGGAGGTTGATAGCCTAGGACGCACTGGAAGGGTGTGATTCCTGTGGCCGGTTTTCTCAGGGAGTTCTGGGCATATTCAGCCCACATCAAATAACGACTCCATTCCGACTGATCTTTCTGACAATAGGTGCGGAGAAAGCGTGTGAGTTCCTGGTTCATCCGTTCTGTCTGTCCGTTGGATTCTGGGTGGTAGCCTGACGTGAGGCTGATGTTAACGTTTAAGTTCTTGAAGAAAGCAGACCAGACCCGGGAGGTGAACTGTGGACCTCTATCTGACACAATGTCCTCAGGTAACCCATAAAATCTGAAGACGAAGTTACAAAGCAGTTCAGCGGTCTCGAATGCAGTGGGAAGTTTGGGCAAAGGAATGAGACGGCAAGCTTTAGAGAAGCGATCGATAACAGTGAGAATTGTGGTGTTGCCTTGGGATACGGGTAGGTCGGTTACAAAGTCGATGGCTATATGTGACCAGGGGCGTTGTGGGATGGGTAACGGTTGGAGCAGGCCAGCGGGAGATTGGTGAGGAGTTTTGGATGTTTGACAGGCTGCGCAGTTGTGGATAAATTGAGTCACGTCATGAAGCATGGAATCCCACCAGAACCGGTTTTGCAGGAGGTGAAGAGTGGCGGTGATACCTGGGTGACCTGAGCTGGGAAGGTCGTGGACGTGGTGTAAGAGTTTATCTCTCAGGGGAGCTGGTACAAAAGTACGGTCAGGCGGGCATGCAGCTGGTGGCGCGGACTGTTCGTTGGCCTGAGTAATTTCGGACATTACGTCCCACTAGACTGGTGCTAAGAGGAGTGTGTCAGGGATAATGTGCTCTTCTGTCTCGGATCGTTCTACCCGTTCCGTTTGTCGAGATAGTGCATCAGCCTTGGTATTCTTGGAACCTGGTCGGTAAGTCACTTTGAATTGAAAGCGGGTAAAGAACATAGCCCAACGAGCCTGACGAGGGTTTAGTCGTTTGGCGGAGCGGAGGTATTCTAGGTTCTTATGATCGGTGAGTACGGTGAATGGATGTTGCGCTCCCTCCAACCAATGGCGCCATTCCTCTAGCGCCGCTTTTATTGCCAGTAATTCTCGATCTCCCACGTCGTAATTTCGTTCTGCCGCCGATAGCTTTCTGGAATAGAAGGCGCAAGGGAACATCTTCTCAGGAGTGCCCTGGCGCTGAGACAGAATAGCTCCGATGCCTGTGCTGGAGGCGTCTACCTCCACAATGAAAGGCCGTTCAGGATCCGGGTGACGGAGAATGGGTGCTGTAGTGAATCGTTCTTTTAATCCCTTGAATGCCTCGTCAGCCTCGGGGCACCAGTGTAGGTGAGATGTCTGACGTTTGGTCATGGAGGTTAGGGGTGCTGCAATGCTGCTGAAATTGCGAATGAACCGCCTGTAAAAGTTAGCAAAGCCCAGAAACCTCTGTAATTCTTTGAGCGTGCGTGGTTTAGGCCAATTGAGTACAGCTTTTACCTTGCTGTCATCCATGGCGACCCCCTCTCTGCTGATAACATACCCCAGGAAGGACGTGGAGGTTCGATGAAACTCGCACTTTTCTGCTTTTGCGTATAGTTGGTGCTGAATGAGTCTCTGTAGTACAGCTCGTACATGCCGGACGTGCTCCTCCATGGATCTGGAGTATATAAGAATGTCATCGATGTATACAATGACCCAGCGGTTCAGCATGTCCCTGAACACGTCGTTGATGTAGGACTGGAATACTGACGGACTATTGGACAGCCCGAACGGCATGACAAGGGTCTCATAGTGGCCGGTGGTTGTAGAGAAAGCAGTTTTCCACTCGTCCCCTTCTCTGATGCGGATGAGATTATATGCACAGCGGAGGTCGAGCTTGGTGAAATATTCAGCCTGTCGTAACTGTTCAAGAGCGGCCGGTACTAAGGGCAGGGGATAACGAAATTTGATGGTGATTTCGTTCAGGCCTCGGTAATCGATACAGGGTCTCAGGCCCCCGTCCTTTTTCTTGACAAAGAAGAATCCTGACGAAGCTGGTGATGTGGATGGTCGGATGAACCCCTTGGCTAATTCTTCTTCAATGTAGGCTTTCATAGCGGTTGACTCAGGCTGTGACAAAGGGAAAATTCTACCCTTAGGAGGTGTGGTGCCTGGTAATAGATCGATGGCACAGTCCCCGGGTCGGTGAGGAGGTAATTCGATAGCTTTCTGTTTGCTGAATGCCACTGCCAAATCGCCATATTCGGCGGGGATGTCGAGTTTCCCAGGGCTGGATTCTTGGAGCTCGACAGTTTGAATTGGTAATGGGGTCACTTGCTGTAAACAGTTCTTATGGCAGAAGGCGTCCCATTGCAGTATCTGTCCCTCTTTCCAGGAGATCTGTGGGTTATGAGTTCGAAGCCACGGTAGACCAAGGATTATGGGGTTGTTAGGTGAGTGAATGACATAGAAACGGATGAGTTCACGGTGTAGAATTCCGATTTGTAACTCGAGTTCGTCGGTGATGTGAGCCACCCTTCCTCCTCCAATAGGTTTTCCATCTAACGCCTCCACTGTCAACGGAGAATAGCAGTCGGTTAGTGATATGTTGTATTCTTTGATGAAAGTGTCAGACATGAAATTCCCGGCAGCGCCAGAATCCAGCAAAGCTTGAGTGGTAACACTTTGATTGTTGACAGTGACTTGAACGGGGATTGTGAGGCAGTTGGTTGAGTAACCGGATTGAATGAGAGAACTCACCGCTTTAGAACTGGCAGGCGTGGGTCGAACCGGGCAGTTGACTTTGAAATGACCAGCCTGGCCGCAGTACAGACAAAGGTGCATTTGTTGTCTTCTCTCTCTCTCTCCTCCGGCTGGAGTGGGGTGTAACCCAGTTGCATGGGCTCGGGATTCTGACATGTTGGGCTGGAGACTCGTGGGAAACGTCGTGAGCGAAGAAGGTTGTCAATGTGAATGGAGAGATCAATAAATGAATCTAGTGAGCTGCCCTCATCCCGGCAAGCGAGTTCTGCTTGTAACTCCATGGTTAAACCTCGACGGAACAGCAGCTTCAACGTGTCCTCCACCCAGTTGGTTTGAGCCGCCAGAGTGCGAAATTGCAAGGCATATTCAGCTGCCGTGGTTTTGCCCTGTGTGAGTGAGAGCAGCTGATCGCCCGGACTTTGACCCCCCGCGGGATGTTCAAATACCTCTCTGAATCGCTGCAGGAACCCAGTGAATGTGGGAAATACGGATTTATCATCTCTCCAGACAGCAGTAGCCCAATCCAGCGCTTTGCCGGTTAGCAGAGAACACACAAAGGATATTCAGCTTGATTCGGTGGGATACAGAGAGGGTTGCTGATTGACATACAGCGAGCACTGTAGAAGAAACCCCTTACATTTCGCTGGAGTGCCATCGAATTTCTCAGGTAAGGCCAGACGGGGGTTCACGGCTGGAGGATTTGGGAAAACTGGCGTGGCAGGTGCAGCGGGCGGCGGCGTGGCGGCCTCGGCGGGGTTGAGGCGTAGGCCCTGTAGTGTCTTTACCAGCTCCTCCGTTAACGAGGTTAAGCGATTCAGTTGGTGGTGATGCATCGCTAACTGATTGGCTTGAGCTGATAGCTCGGTGGACATCTGTAGCAAAGCTGCAGGATCGCTGGAGGGCGAAGTCTTCTGTAATGAAGGGTCAACAGAGTGTGGATCCATTTGCAGCTTTATTAAAAACAGCAGTAGTACAGACAAGGGCAGAGCAGTACCGTAAACAGGGACAGGCAAGGATCGGGGCAGGCAGCAAACAAACACAGTCCAGGGTACAGGCAAGAGTCAGGGCAGGCAGCAGGGGTTCACAAGAGATAAACAGTCCAGGTAACAACAAGATATCAGTCCACAGAATAACGCTCAGAAATGATCACCACAGCAAATCAAGACTTCACGAAGATGTGGTGTGTATGCGTGTCTTATATAGTGTGTGTGTGATGCAGTGCAGGTGTGTGTGCAATCAGTCCCAGGAATGAGGGCCTATGGGAAATGGAGTCCGAATGGTGGAGAATCAGTATTCCGGTGATGGCTCCCTCCGGCGGTCCGGAGGATGAACTGTGGGAGCCATATTCATGACAACTTAGATCGGAGATTTTCCTCGTGGCCAGAGGAAAATTACTTTTTAAGAGTTGATAAGAATAACCAGACTGATAATTTTGCTGGACGAAATAGATCAGTTTTTTCTAAAGTAATTCTAAAACTAGAACTAATTCTAGACCATATATATATATATATATATATATATATATATATATATATATACATATATTCATAATTGGTTATAATCCGTTGTAACTGATTATCTATACATAATTCCCTTTTTGGTCGATTTATATTATGATTAGTTATATATATATTTCACCCATAATTTGAGCTAATTCGTTAAGTCGTTAGTCAAGTCAAGTCACCTTTATTTATATAGCGCTTTTTACAATGTAGATTGTGTCAAAGCAGCTTTACATTGATAACTGGTACATTATTTGGCTGCACAGCAGCTCTTAAAGAATAGTGTCAATGCAGGCAGATCAAAGCACTGTTGAATATCAAACTCAAGTCAAATGTCAAGTGTCCCCAACTAAGCAAGCCAAAGGCGACAGTGGCAAGGAACCCAAACTCCATCAGGTGACAACAGGTGGCAGACAAGTGGCAAATAGGTGTTTAAATGGAGAAAAAAACCTTGGGAGAAACCAGGCTTAGTCGGGGGGCCAGTTCTCCTCTGGCCAACAGTGCTTTGTTACGATTCAGGTTGCTATCGTAAGTCCAATAGGATCGCAACATTCAAAGTATTTATTCCAGTTCCATCCAATTGAGGATCGCATTCATCACGCCGGTATGGACGGTTGTTGAGGAACTGTGTCGTGGCTGTCGTGTCGATGAGGCCCTCACAGTGGATGATCTAGTTGACTCAATCTCTGCTGATACTTCAGGGCTGCGTTGTGGTCGTGTCAAGGCGCAGGTCCTTGGTCTCACCTGGATACGGCCCGGATCCGGTTGACTACGGTGAACCTCGGGATAACCAGAAAGACTAATATTAGCGTAGATGCCATTCTTCTTCTGATGTAACGAGTACATCAGGTGTTATAGGAAGTGTTCCCGGTTCCGGCTGACCTAATTTATGCAGCCTAATAATCCTTTAACGGATTTGAAAATATAAATTGGTAATGTGTTATGTGTATGCCAGGTTAAAGAAATGCGTTTTTAGTCTAGATTTAAACTGACAGAGTGTGTCTGCTTCCCGAACAATGCTAGGAAGATTGTTCCAGAGTTTAGGTGCCAAATAGGAGAAGGATCTACCGCCTGCGGTTGATTTTGATATTCTAGGTATTATCAGCTGGCCTGAATTCTGAGATCGCAATAGACGTGAAGGACTATAATGAATTAGGAGCTCGCTCAGGTACTGGGGAGCTAAACCATTTAGTGCTTTGTAAGTAATTAGCAAGATTTTAAAATCTATACGATGTTTAACAGGAAGCCAATGCAGTGTTGACAGAACTGGGCTAATATGGTCATACTTCCTAGTTCTAGTAAGAACTCTAGCTGCTGCATTTTGTACGAGCTGTAGTTTATTTATCAGGCGAGCAGAACAACCACCCAGTAAAGCATTACAGTAATCTAGCCTTGAGGTCATGAACGCATGAACTAACTGTTCTGCATTTTTCATTGAGAGCATATGTCGTAGTTTAGATATATTTTTAAGATGGAAGAATGCGGTTTTACAGATGCTAGAAACATGGCCTTCAAATGAAAGATTGGTATCAAAGAGCACACCCAGGTTCCTAACTGACGACGAAGACTTAACAGAGCAGCCATCAAGTGTTAGACAGTATTCTAGGTTATTACGTGAAGAAGTTTTTGGTCCAAAAATTAGAATCTCTGTTTTTTCTGAATTTAGTAGTAGGAAATTACTGGTCATCCAATTTTTTATATCAGCTATGCATTCTGTTAATTTTGTGAATTGGTAAGTTTCGTCAGGGCGCGAAGAAATATAGAGCTGAGTATCATCAGCGTAACAGTGAAAACTAACGCCATGCTTCCTAATGATATCTCCCAAGGGTAGCATGTACAGAGTGAAAAGCAACGGTCCTAGTACTGAGCCTTGCGGTACTCCATATTGAACTTGTGATCGATATGACATCTCTTCGTTTACTACTACAAACTGATAATGGTCAGATAAGTATGATTTGAACCATGACAATGCAATTCCACTAATGCCAACATAATTTTCGAGTCTATTTAAAAGAATATTGTGATCAATAGTGTCAAATGCAGCACTAAGATCCAGTAACACTAATAGAGAGATACAACCACGATCTGATGATAAGAGCAAATCATTAGTAACTCTAATGAGAGCAGTCTCAGTACTATGGTACGGTCTAAATCCTGACTGGAAATCCTCACAGATACTATTTCTTTCTAAAAAGGAACATAGTTGTGATGATACTACCTTTTCTAGTATTTTTGACAGAAAAGTGAGATTTGAGATCGGCCTGTAATTGACTAATTCTCTAGGATCAAGTTGTGGTTTTTTAATAAGAGGTTTAATAATAGCCAGCTTAAAAGTTTTTGGTACGTGTCCTAGTGATAAAGATGAATTGACGATGTTAAGAAGAGGATCTATAACCTCTGGAAGCATTTCTTTCAATAGCTTAGTCGGTAGAGGGTCTAACATACATGTTGTTGATTTTGATGATTTAACAAGTTTAGACAATTCTTCCTCTCCTAAAGCAGTAAATGAATTGAATTTTTCCTCAGGGACACTACAATGCACTGACGCGATACTGTAATAGACGGTTGCATGGTTATAATTTTTTCTCTAATATTATCAATCTTGCAAGTAAAGAAGTTCATAAAGTCATTACTGCTGTGCTCTTTGGAAACATCAGAAGTTGAAGCTTTATTTCTTGTTAATTTAGCCACTGTATCAAATAAATACCTAGGGTTGTGTTTATTTTCTTCTAAAAGTTTTGAAAAATAGGCAGATCTAGCAGATTTTAAGGCCTGTCTGTACTCAATCATTCTCTCTCTCCACGAAATACGAAATACTTCTAGTTTTGTTTTCTTCCAGCTGCGCTCCATTTTTCTGGCTGCTAACTTTAGGGCCCGAGTGTGCTCATTGTACCATGGCATTGGATTAATTTCCTTAATCTTTTTTAAGCGCAAAGGAGCAACTGAGTCTAATGTGCTGGAAAAGACAGAGGCAATAGTTTCTGTTGCAACATCGAGGTCTTCTAAGCTTTCTGGTATGCTAAGGCGATGAAACTGATCAGGAAGATTATTTATAAAGCGATCTTTAGTGGTAGAAGTGATGGTTCTACCATATTTATGGCATGGAGGCAGTTTAGCCGCCTTGACTAAATGTAGTATACACGAGACTAGATAATGATCTGAGATGTCGTCACTCTGCTGCAGAATTTCAACAGCATCAATATCGATTCCATGTGACAATATTAGATCTAAAGTATGATTACGACAATGAGTGGGTCCTGACACGTGTTGTCTAACACCAATAGAGTTTAGAATATCTGCAAATGCCAATCCTAATGCGTCTTTTTTATTATCTACATGGATATTAAAATCACCAACAACAAGGACTTTATCTGCAGCCAATACTAACTCCGACAGAAAATCAGCAAATTCTTTGATAAAGTCTGTATGGTGTCCTGGTGGCCTGTATACAGTAGCCAGCACAAATGTCAACTTACATAATGTTACGTAAAGTACCATCACTTCGAAGGAATTATATTTGAAAGACTTTTGACTAATACTGTAAATATTACTATAGATTACAGCAACACCTCCCCCTTTGCCTTTCTGACGGGCATTGTGTCGATAATCATAACCTTGAGGACTAGACTCATTTAAAGTAATGTAATCGTCTGGTTTTAGCCAAGTTTCTGTCAAACACAGCACATCTAGATTATTATCTTTGATAATATCATTAACAATAAGTGATTTTGAAGAAAGGGATCTAATATTTAACAACCCGAGTTTTATCATTTGTTTAGCATTATTATCTCTATTTTTTATTTGTTGAACATCAATTAAATTTTTACCATTAAATGGGTTTGGAAGTTTTTTGTTTTTACTAATTTGGGGTACAGACACAGTCTCTATTTGAAAATATCTAGGTGTAAGAGTTTCTATGTGTTGGGAGTTAGCTGAATTATCTGACTTCTGTAACGTGAGGCAGCTAGCAGACGGTCGGTTTAGCCAGTCTGTCTGCTTCCTGACTTGGGCCCCAGTTTGTCATGGCACATAGTCTTAGAACTGAAACATATTACTAGAGAGAAGAGCAGCACCATCCCAGGAGGGATGAATACCATCTCTTTTCAACAGGTCAGGTCTGCCCCAAAAACTTTTCCAATTGTCTATGAAACCTATATTATTTTGCGGACACCACTTAGACAGCCAGCCATTGAGTGATGATAATCTGCTAACTATCTCATCACTCCGACGAACAGGAAGGGGGCCAGAGCAAATTACTTCTCCTGACATTGTACTTGCGAGTTCACACACCTCTTTAATGTTAATTTTAGTGATCTCCGACTGGCAAAGTCGAACATCATTAGTGCCGACGTGAATAATAATCTTAGAGTATTTACGATTAGCATTAGCCAGCACTTTTAAATTTGCTTTGATGTCAGGTGCTCTGGCTCCCGGCAAACATGTGACTATGGTGGCTGGTGTCTCTATTTTCACGTTCCGTGTAATAGAATTGCCAATAACTAGCACTTTCAACAGGATTCTCAGTGGGTGTATCACTGAGTGGGGAGAACCTGTTTGATGTTCTTATTGGAACGGAAGAGTGGTGTTTTCCGCGGCTAGGCCACCTCACCGTTACCCAAGTGCCCTGCTGCGCGGGCTCTACAGCCGGAACCGAACAATGTACAGAGTTCACTAAGCTAGTCGCATCCAAAACAGTATCTGAAGCCCTTGCATTCTTACTATCCTCGATTAAAGTTTGGATGCGTGTCTCTAATTCTGAGATTCTCTCTGTCAGCCTGACTATTTCCCTACATTTATGACATGTAAATCCCTCGTCGCTGACAGAGAGAGCTATGGTGAACATGTGGCAAATGGAACAGGTAGCAATGCTGGGAGAGGATGACATGACTCACCGTGTTTGTAGACTGATCCGGCTTACCACAGCTGTTTGAAGAACGTGTTGAAAAAGGAGCACGCGAGAGACTGTTAACAAGTTAACAAGCTAGCGCTGCAAATGCAAATGCATTGTAACAGCGATTTAGATTCAAAGATTACAAGCTAGCGACGTCAGATTAGTGTGGTAGGCAATATTACATATAAGGTAATAAAAAAAAAAATAAGCAACAATAAACACATATATATTCAAAAATTGAATATTTTTTCTTTATCAATAAAGAAAATTGAAATCAGTAATGGACTACAATTTGTAAGTAATCTCCCCAGCAGTGCTTGCACATGCAGGTGTTAAAGAAGACCATTTTAATCTCTCTTAACAATAGAATGCATTTGTAGGTTTCAATGGATTGTATCTAGGTACTGTAAATATCCACTTCATGCAGTGCTCATTTTGTTCTGTGTGTTTCTTTAAAGTATGCCATTACTGTAAGTGTGAGCTGTCTGAATGATTCACATTTGCTAGTTCTAATTCAAAACAGCTGACAAAAAGTACTGGACAAGCAGGGCCGGATCAGCCGCATATTGTGACATAGCCTATAGGTAAAAGAAATTAATTTATAAAGTAACTGTTGTACAGAGTTTTAGCATTAGTGTGAAATAATATTAAAGAAAAAAATTCACCTCATTGTAATTTACACACCCACACACACACACACCCACACCCACACACACACACACACACCCACACACACACACACCCCCTCCCCTCCCTCCCCTTAATGCCTATGCATAAATCCTGCCCTGCGGACAAGCAAGTTCATTGCTGAAGGGAAAATGTAATGTTATATAGTCTTTGTCAGCAGTACCCCACTGCTTCATCAATAAAGTAAAGCTCCCTACTCAAATGAAGTTAAACTAATTGTTGTGATGGTATTGCCCAACACTGATAGTCACAGTTTAAAAAGGGCAAATATGTAAAACTATTGGAATATTATCAAACTTTTAAGAGAACATGTAAATTCTCACCCTTGCTCCAAACCTGAGTTTCTTTCTTTTGCAGAACACAAAAGAAAAAAATGTAAAGATTGTTTGAGATCCAAACAAAATTGGACCTGATTTATAATTTTAACACTGAGACATTTTTCCACAGAAGAAAGAAACACATATTGGTTTGGAATGACATGAGGGTAGTAAATGCAAAGCATTAGTGAAAATGTTATTTTAGCACAAGGCACAAAGCAAAGCACTGCACAAGATCTGATGGAACAGCTCCCAGCCATGTAATGTGTCCTGGTAAAAGTCCTCCTTCTACCTT
This sequence comes from Mylopharyngodon piceus, assembly GCA_039654765.1. Taxonomy (NCBI): domain Eukaryota; kingdom Metazoa; phylum Chordata; class Actinopteri; order Cypriniformes; family Xenocyprididae; genus Mylopharyngodon; species Mylopharyngodon piceus. The sequence continues at coordinate 25,797,774 of CM077449.1, forward strand.
CCCTGATAAAAAGGAAAGAAAAATCGATGGATTCAGGCCCTAGAGTCTAGATCAGTTTAAACCAGTGCATGGAGCAAGAGATAGGGCAGAGCAAATGTCAGTCTTTTAGTCCCTCTTTTTCACTCTCTTGATATCAGAGCAAAATGAATAGCAGAGAGTATTTTGAGTTCACTGGGCCTGAGAGGCTGATTAAAAAAACCCTAATGATTATTAAAACAACAGGGTGTTAAAAAGGCAGACCCGTCTGTGTTGCATCAGTCTTTAATCAGTGTAATCCGGTCTTGAAATCGGTTTAATCCAGTTTTAAGTCTTGAGCTTGAGTCGGGGAAAAAAAATGTTTTTAGAGCAGATGTAGCAAAGACTTCCAAGTTACATGGAAGACTGGATTATTTTGTCACACACTAAACAGAAACCTTTTTTCATAGAGCTTCATTAGCTTACACTGTACTTTTTAGTTTGTCTAACGTTAATAAAGAAAATGCAAAAATGAGAAATAGATTTTGTGACAGTGCAGTAATCGATACGGCAATGTTTACTTTCACTTTTAACGGAAAGGGTGGGGTGAATCAATTAACAGCGGAAAGGGAAATAGGGAGGTGAAAAGAGGACACATCACTAGTGTATGTTGGCTTGGTTCGTGAGAAAGTTGACAATTGAGATTGAAGGATATGGTTACCGTGTGAAGTGGAAATACGGCCGCTTGTTCATTTGATGCTTTCCGTCTGGTGAGACAAGGAGTCTGGCGATTCTATAGTGACGCACTTCTAAGACCAGCTATTCTTGGTGAGCTGTTCACAAGACGAGTTCAAGGCCTGTTACTTTCCATCCTGGAGCCTGACGAGGTCCCACTAAACTCTCCAGTCACGCCAAATTGTTTGGCGAGAATGTGGACACACAAATCTGCCAGTGTGGTTACGTTGATACTGACGTAATGGGGTCTCGCCTGGGAGCCCAATCACCTCCAAGTGGTACAAAACGAGCCAATGGGAATTGGCCAGTGAGATTTACATGCCGGATAAATAGGACCGGCATACTCACTTTCATTCATATTTTGCTGAGGAGCCGAGACAATGATCCCAGTCATTCAGCGGTGGATCAGGGCTATGGTAAGGGGACGTAAAGTCTCCGTTCCCTCCTTCAGGGAACGGGGGTTACAATAGTAATCTAGACATTCCCATTCAGTCAGTCACGTTCGGCGTTACATCGATACTGACGTAATGGGGTCCCAATGGAAAACGCCATCGCAACTGAACCATGTTACGAGTGTTGGACATGCAGATGCTGGCAAGCAACGGCGTGCCCAGAGCAAGTGCTACTCACAAACGTCGCAACCTACCCAGCATCCGAAGTAAGCCGAGAAAAAGTCCTCCATACCAAGGGGATGGAGTAGACAGGGCCTTACTCAGGAGATGGTCGAAGCTGCTGTTCCTTACCCCAGGGAAGAGTGCTTCGGAACTCAATTCCCACTTGTATGACCAACGCTAGGGAAGCGTTCCCAGTCCCAAGGGAGGGGAACGCTACGGAGACCACACCCTGCCCAAAGGGAGGTAACGTGTGGAAATACACATATGGACTGAACCGTGGGGCAGTACTACATATGGAAGATCTCTGAGGTAGGTCCTACCTAGCCAGGAAGGAAACGCTACAGCACAGACACAGGGCAGAGCAGAGCCACCCAGGGAAAGACACAGGTTTACCGTCAGGGAAACTGTACCGTGGACAATAACACATATGGGATTACCTGCATTACCCGTGTTATAATCACATCATATGGGCATCTAGCGAAGTACAAGGGCTGACCGACCGGGCATGCACACGAGTACTGGGCCTGGTTGTCGGACGCCTCCACCGCGTCTGACTGCCGCAAGATGCTGGAGGAACTCCACAGGGTTCACCATCTGGGGAACTGAAATGAGCAGAATATGCATTCGCATCCCCTCCTTGGAGGGAAATGGCGTGGAAAGCGAGAACCCGTGGCTATCTACTTGTAGACAGCACACGGGAGGACACCAAGTCCACTCGGAGATTATAAAATCTAGCAAATGGGTTCGTGTCGCCCAGCCCACAGCTCTGCAAATGTCTGCCAGAGAGGCGCCGTGCGCCAACGCCCAGGAGGAAGCAACACCCCGAGTGAAGTGAGCTCTCACCCCGAGGGGGCACGGCTCGCCTTGGGACTGGTACGCCAAGGCGATGGCATCCACTAACCAGTGGGCCAACCTCTGTTTGGAGACAGCCTTTCCCTTCTGCTGACCTCCAAAGCAGACAAAGAGCTGCTCTGAGCTTCTGAAGGAGGAGGCAGGAGGCAGACCCAGCCCTTGCGTTGCTTTGTCCTGTTTGCACTCTGCACGCTTACGTGGACTGCACACAGAGCGCAAACAGGACAAAGCAACACAAGGGCTGGGTCTGCCTCCTCCAGGGGCAGAGCTTGCATGTTCACCACCTAGTCCCAGAAGGGAGTGGTGGGAACTTTGGGCACATATCCAAGCCAGGCTTGCGCTCAGGACACAGTGGAGGGTTCCACTCGAGCCCAATGCCCGGGGCGGCCTGGGCAAGCATGGCTGTCAACTCTGAATCCGATTCCGCCTGGACGACCACCTCAGAGGGTGGAAGTTCGGCATCCTCATCATGTCCAGAGGACAAAAGCCCACTCTCTGATGCAGCGATCGACATCAGATCCTCATCCGGAGCGCTGAATGTGACGCGGGGTACCTCAGTTGAGGCAGCCGCACCAGCATCCGGCAACTCAATGGCACATGGCGTGCTGGAGGAGTGGGAGGTTCGTGGGGGCGGACCCGACGAAGAAGCTCCCACTGTAACCCTCAGATCTCCCAAAGTGCTAACCAGACCCGCGGCTCTACTGAGAGAAGGCACGGGGGGCTGGGTAGCAGTAGAAGGGACTCGTGCCTCCGTGCTATAGAAGGAGAGTCGCGATCGCAAGGCCAGCATGGACATGCCCTCACAGTGAGGGCATGTACCAACCATGAGCGCAGACTCAGCATGCTGTTTGCATGTGAGACAGCGATCGTGGCCGTCAGATGAGGTCAGGAAACGACCGCATCCAGAAACACACGGGCAAAAAGACATCTTGAAAAAGACCATGAGTGCCCGTGCTGCTCTTTTAGGGACTGCTCTGACAGCTGAAACGCTCAGGGATGAGATGCTGTGCTGCCTGTGCCAGCGTGCTGACACCACTGAACTGCGCCTTCACACCAGCCGAGAATCCAACGAGCTTCGAGGCAGAAAGCAATGAAAATTGCTTTTGAGGAGAAACTCCAAATAGCAATTAAAATTGCTCTTTTTGCTCTCTTAATGGAAATTTGCACTCTCTCTTGAAAGGTGAATGGATTAAGAGCGATCAGTTGTGACCGCTCGGGTCTGAAGCAAAAGTATGAATGAAAGTGAGTATCCCGGTCCTGTTTACACCCGGATGTGCCGGGTGGGTGGGATCTGGCATGTAAATCTCTGGCCAATTCCCATTGGCTCGTTTTGTACCACTTGGAGGTGATTGGGCTCCTAGGCGAGACCCCATTACGTCAGTATCAATGTAACGTCGAACGTGACTGACTGAATGGGAAGTTTCAGTGTGACCAGTATCAGCTGGGATTTCGCCTTTAATGTTTGTGATTGTGTACATACTGAACTGCTATTTTGATATGTTTTTCTCTCTCTTGTTTGATTTTTGGTGTTTCCTTTCTTTCTTTAAACAAGTACCCTTTTTATTAAATGTTTATGGACATTAAGGAATAAATTCCTCTGTTAAATTGAAGCCTTTTTTAAAATGTCTGTGTTTTGTCTAATTGGTGGTTTTTCTTTACAATCCTAAGTTGTTTAATTTTTTGGCAGTTTTAAGAAAACTGTCTGGCACCCGAAGGTTTCGTAAAATAAATAATTTATTTAAGTTAAGGGCAGCCACCACCGTTACAATTTCAGAGCCAGTGGTACTTGTATGTTGTACTTGTATGTTTTTGCCTATACAGTATCTCGCATTATGAGTTTACTTTATTGCTAGATTTTCCAAAATTGCTAGCCCAAAAGAGATGCCAGATGAGCTGTCAAACTTAAAAACAATCAATATTCTGTGCCAATCATAACAGAATAATTAATTTTGAAATGCTGTCTGGTCCATTAGAAAGCTTGTACAGAACTGCTCCATGTACTGTACACCTTAGGCTTAGCCGAAAATAGTCATTGAACTATTTTATAAATTTCCACAAATATGGAACAAAATAAGGTCTAAAACTCTTAAAAATGAACTCCTAAATAATTAAAAAAGTCTTTTTTTTTTTCTCTCTCCAACAAATGGTGAGTGAACAGAAGTAGGCTATGTTGCCTTCAGAAAATGTTGATTGTCACCCTGGTAACACAAAATATTATATGAGCAGTTTTATTTTCTGTTTATTTTTGGTTGCAGGTTTTACAGTTAAACCCTGATGTATGTATATATATCTATATATTATCTATCTATCTATCTATATATATATATATATATATATATATACAGTATCTCACAGAAGTGAGTACACCCCTCACATTTTTGTAAATATTTTATATCTTTTCATGTGACAACACTGAAGAAATGACACTTTGCTGCAATGTAAAGTAGTGAGTGTACAGCTTGTATAACAGTGTAAATTTGCTGTCCCCTCAAAATAACTCAACACACAGCCATTAATGTCTAAACCGCTGGCCACAAAAGTGAGTACACCCCTAAGTGAAAATGTCCAAATTGGGCCCAAAGTGTCAATATTTTGTGTGGCCACCATTATTTTCCAGCACTGCCTTAACCCTCTTGGGCATGGAGTTCACCAGAGCTTCACAGGTTGCCACTGGAGTCCGCTTCCACTCCTCCACGACGACATCACGGAGCTGGTGGATGTTAGAGACCTTGTGCTCCTCCACCTTCTGTTTGAGGATGCCCCACAGATGCTCAATAGGGTTTAGGTCTGGAGACATGCTTGGCCAGTCCATCACCTTTACCCTCAGCTTCTTTAGCAAGGCAGGGGTCGTTATCATGTTGGAATACTGCCCTGTGGCCCAGTCTCCAAAGGGAGGGGATCATGCTCTGCTTCAGTATGTCACAGTACATGTTGGCATTCATGGTTCCCTCAATGAACTGTAGCTCCCCAGTGCCGGCAGCACTCATGCAGCCCCAGACCATGACACTCCCACCACCATGCTTGACTGTAGGCAAGACACACTTGTCTTTGTACTCCTCACCTGGTTGCCGCCACACATGCTTGACACCATCTGAACCAAACAAGTTTATCTTGGTCTCATCAGACTACAGGACATGGTTCCAGTAATCCATGTCCTTAGTCTGTTTGTCTTCAGCAAACTGTTTGCGGGCTTTCTTGTGCATCATCTTTAGAAGAGGCTTCCTTCTGGGACGACAGCCATGCAGACCAATTTGATGCAGTGTGCGGCGTATGGTCTGAGCACTGACAGGCTGACCCCCCACCCCTTCAACCTCTGCAGCAATGCTTGCAGCACTCATACGTCTATTTCCCAAACACAACCTCTGGATATGACACTGAGCACGTGCACTCAACTTCTTTGGTCGACCATGGCGAGGCCTGTTCTGAGTGGAACCTGTCCTGTTAAATCGCTGTATGGTCTTGGCCACCGTGCAGCTCAGTTTCAGGTTCTTGGCAATCTTCTTATAGCCTACGCCATCTTTATGTAGAGCAACAATTCTTTTTTTCAGATCTCAGAGAGCTCTTTGCCATGAGGTGCCATGTTGAACTTCCAGTGACCAGTATAAGAGAGTGAGAGCGATTAACACCAAATTTAACACACCTGCTCCCCATTCACACCTGAGACCTTGTAACACTAACGAGTCACATGACACCGGGGAGAGAGGGGTGTACTCACTTTTGTGGCCAGGGGTTTAGACATTAATGGCTGTGTGTTGAGTTATTTTGAGGGGACAGCAAATTTACATTGTTATACAAGCTGTACACTCACTACTTTACATTGTAGCAAAGTGTCATTTCTTCAGTGTTGTCACATGAAAAGATATAATAAAATATTTACAAAAATGTGAGGGGTGTACTCACTTCTGTGAGATACTGTATATATTTTTAAAAAAAAATACTCCAGAATGGGTAACAGGGTTTCTGTGTAAGGAGATCTGAGATCTACTCGAGGATGTCTTAGGTCTTACAACAGCTAAAAGAGAGGCTGTCTTGTGCAGAAATAATTCTCTTTCATTTTCCTTTTCAACTTTGTCTCTTTCTCTCACTCCTGTGAATATGAGAATGATAACAAGTGAGGATGAGAACATCTCATGTATGTGTGTGCTTTGGGAGAGAACATTTATTTTGCAAAGACCATATTACATGTGGGTCAAGATCTGTTGATTTAAAATCTCTCAGTATTTCTCTGTGGGGGTTTTATTTCAGCTGATGTTGTTGTTGTTGTAATGTTTACTGTGACCCTGTGCCATGTTCTGCAGGGCTGTTGCTCAGTCGGGCTTTGCCTGCGATAACAGACACTACACTTATGTTGTGCATGAATGTTTGTGTTTTGGTCCCTTGAAGTGATTATTGGTGAGCAGAGCCGGCCCAAAGCATAAGTGAACTAAGCGGCTGATGGCCACTAGGGGGCCCCCAAGAGCACATGAAATGACAGCTTGATTTTTTTTTCAGCGCACATTCTGTCAGTTGCAGTTCTGTGCCTCCGTCCCAATATTGTACAACTAAACGTACTTTTCGCATTACATGTTAATGTAGCGGTAGAGTTACACTCACGGGATACTGCACTTTTTTGCAATCACAAAAGTTCATTATTTGCCTTGCCGGTTAAACATTTCATTCGCGTGTTGTTCTGACATGTGCTTTTTCTGAGCGTGTACATCCGAAGCACACACACAATAAAAAGCTTGTCAAACAGCGCCTGATTACTGGACTTAATCTTTCGCGTCTGATTGTGCTACTTTAATTTAATACTGTCCATTTTGTACATTTACATTTATTTTTTATACAAGAAGATACTGTTTATTTTAAGTTATTTTAACCGAGGGGTCCCCAAATAAAATTCTGCTTAGGGCCCCATAAAAGCTTAGGCCGACCCTGTTGGTGAGTAGATGCTGTTAGCAGAGCAGATAAGTGGGTAACAAGGTTGCAGATTTAGCTTAAATCTGCAACCTTAACATGTTACTCATTAGGAGACCATTTGGGACCAAAATTAAAGTTATTGGTTTTAGTCATTGATCAATTTTTTTTTTTACCATTTTGATCAATTACATTTTTTATTTTTTTATTTTAATGGTCCCTTTAATACATTCTGTTGACTATACAGTAAGTAACATTGCACCTACATGTCTACTAACTCTCATTAGAGTGTTAGTAGAGTATTGGTAGACTGGTGGGGTTAGGTTTAGAAGAAGCTGACATGTACATTCAAAGTTACTTAAAGGATTAGTCCACTTTCAAATAAAAATTTCCTGATAATTTACTCACCCCCATGTCATCCAAGATGTCCATGTCCTTCTTTCTTCAGTTGAAAAGAAATTAAGGTTTTTGATGAAAACATTCCAGGATTATTCTCCTTATAGTGGACTTCAATTGGCCCCAAACGGTTGAAGGTCAAAATTACAGTTTCATTGCAGCTTCAAAGGGCTTTAAACGATACCAGACGAGGAATAAGGGTCTTATCTAGAGAAACGATCTGTCATTTTCTAAAAAAAATAAAAAATTATATACGTTTTAACCATAGACGCTCGTCTTGAACTAGCTCTCTTCTTCTTCTTCTCTTCACAAGTGTATTACTGCCCTCCACAGGTCAAAGTTTGAACTAACTGTTATATACTTGTATATGACAATATTATAGAATGTTTTCATCAAAAACCTTAATTTCTTTTTGACTGAAGAAAGAAGGACATGGACATCTTGGATGACATGGGGGTGAGTAAATTATCAGGAAATTTTTATTTGAAAGTGGACTAATCCTTTAAAGTCAGTAGAATGTCTGTTGTGGGACCATCACAACAAAGAGTTAGCCGATATTAAGCAGACAGTATAATACTCTAAAGGCAGTTAATTGACATGTAGTTGCAAAGTTACTTATAGTCAACAGAATGTTCAAAAGGGACCTTCAAAATAAAGTGTTACCATTTATTTTCCCCATATGTTACATCAAATATTTGTATGGTAATTTTTTCTCATAATAATGTTAGGTTGAAGGCTGAGGTTCAATTCAATCAACACTGCTATTTGTTTAAAAATTGAGGAAAACACATAAGATTTACGTGTCTTTCTGCCAAAGAAAGGGTCTAAACAAATGATGTTCCGTAATTTTTAAGGAAAAAAAAAATGTTTTGGGGAAAATCATCTAAACTTAACATTTAGTATGTTAAATAAAAATAATAATAATAATTAATAAATAAATAAAATGATTCTATTACAATGAATTAAAAATAACAGATTTTGCCAAAATATGACATTATACAATTTTATTTTAATTATTAAATTTAGTAGAGACGCTAAAGGCTGGAATACACTACACAACTTTTTAAAATCTGAACAGCTTTTAAAATCTTAAGCATCATACAATTGCCAACTTTGTAAATACATTATTTATTTACCACACATTACAGACTTTCAAGTCATTTTGAACACGACAAACTCACACAGAAACACGTTGCACAGTTAATATTGTAAATCATAAAAAAAAGTTTTTTTATTTTCTTTTTTTTTTTAAGAAAAAAAAATATGTACATTTTAACACTGTTTGATGTTTTTCTTTTTTTTTTCTTTTTTTTATTTTACCTTGGCATTAAATTACATAAAACTGGTTATTGCTGCCACATGAGTGTTTCTAATATTATGGCTGAGGGAGGGACAGCAATATTGACAACTTTCTGTCTTCTGACCAATGTAATCAATCTCTCGATATTGAAACTCTTGTAAGTATCTTGTAAGTGCTGCAGGTGCCAAATTAGATCCAACAAAAAGTTCCATTGTGCAGATGGCCACGTCCCAGTCTCTTTGTCCAGACAGTTCTTCTTAACTTCTCCGCTGTGGACGTATGCCATTATATAAGGCGACTGCTGTGAAGATGCAGCGTTAGTTCAGGGCATGTTTAATAGCAGCCTTAGACAGACAACATTAGACAGTAACATGAATAACAGATGGAGCAGAGTGCTGTTATGTTCTCTCGTCTAAATTCCCAAAACACCTTATACTACACTCTCTCTCCCTCTCACCCACCTCCCTCTGTTTTTTTTTCTTTCCTTCACTCTCCTTTTCAAACCGTGTAAAGGGGATTGACGCATTGCTGCTCGAGGATGTCTGAAATATTACAGCAGCTATATGAGAGAATGTCTTGTGCAGAAATAATTCTCTTTCATTTTCATCCACTGACTTTACGTCTCTTTTTCTCCCACTCCTGTCGATAACAAGCAAATACAAGAGCATCTTGTATGTGTGTGCTTTGGGGAGATCATTTATTTTGCACTGGCTATATTATATGTGGGTCAAGATTTGTTGATTTAAAATCTCACAATATTTCACTGTGTATTTTTTTTTAGATTATGTTATTGTAATGTTTACTGTGACCCCATGTTCTGCAGGGCTGTTGCTCAGTCAGGATTTAAAGGGATAGTTCACCCAAAAATGAAAATTATTCCATGATTTACTCACCCTCAATCCTAGGTGTATATGACTGTCCTCTTTCAGATGAACACAATCGGAGATGTATTTAAAAATATCCTTAGCCCTCCAAGGTTTATAATGGGGGGCCGCATTTTGAAGCCAAAAATAATGCATCCATCCATAAAAAAAAGTAATCCATATGACTCCAGGGGGTTAATAATGGTCTTCTGAAGCGAAGCAATGCGTTTTCTAAGAAAAATATCCATATTTAAAACTTTATAAATTCAAATAACTAGCTTCCAGCGGACGACCGTAAGCAGAATGCGCAAGTCGATTTGCAGCGGAGGAGTATCCTTTGACCTGACGCACAACGTAATGACGAATACGGAGGCGCAGAGGATAGAGCAAAACAAATCACCAGTCATGGGTTATAAGTCTAAAATGATAATTTTTAAAGAGAAATGTCGGAGGATTTCAATATAAGAGAAGAGGAGCTTAAATTTCTTGCACAGCCCTATTTGTTTGAACCGCGAGAGGCGTCTAAGCTTACAATACTCCTACATCCTGCGTCATACGTCGCGTCAGAGCATTACTCATTTGGTGCAAGTCGACTTTTTATGGATGGATGCATTATTTTTGGCTTCAAAACGCGCTCCTACTTTTAGGAGGCAGATGAATCTTATCATACATTATTACATGCAGTCACACACACACACACACACATACATAAAAGAACATGTAGTCCTTATACAGAACCACTTGAGCCAGATCATATATAATTAGCCTCATTTAAATGACCAAATGTTCAAGTACAGCCTGACACTCATCTGACTTGACATGCGACCACACACTCACTTAGGACTCTCAAGGGCTTTCAAAGTACTTTTGCCTTATCTGAACTCTTTGTACAATGAGTAAGGACATTTAGCAATATATGTTGATTAAAACACTACCATGCATTACAAAAGCCATGATTTGTCTTGAATTTTTATATCAAGTTGTGTTATCTTAGCATTATTTATGTAAAGTATTTATTAAGTTTTTGAATTGTTTTAGTAATTGTTTTATGTGCTTTTGTCATTTTTATTTATTTATTAGCTAAATAAAAGAATATTAGAATATTATTTATTTTTATTTCAGTTTTAGTAATTCTAGTACTTATTTAAACTTATTTTATTTCAGTTAGTTGCCAAAGCAACATTTCTAAATTTCATTTATTTTTTATTTATTTTTTTTAGTTTTTATCTAATATTTACATTTTATTTTATTTAAGCTCCATTTCAATGAACAAAAACGATTTTAAAAGTTTTTGTTAACAATAAAAACACTGATATCAACACGCACAGTATTATCGCAGTTAAAGATTTGCGGATGAATCGTGTGGATTTTAAATATTAAATTATAATATTAGAAAACAAAAACCTTTTTATGGATATAGTTTGATTTTCCACTGTGGGGCTGTTGGAATGTAATACAAATGTATCAGTCATTGGCTTGGTAATGCAAGAGTTAACAGACAATATGAGATGTAAATAGCAACTGTGTTGTGGAGGATGATCAGATATTTATTTAATTTTATTATTAACTTGCGTTTACTTCACTCAAATAGTGTGCTTGGCCAGCTACAGAGAAACTGGCAGCCAGACAAGTGACCAATCCTGAGTAGAGATGTCACTACACGCATTCTATGTACCAGCACCATTTTCGGTGAGAATGGTTTGTAATTGGGCCAAACCACGCTCGAGTGGAAATATAACTGGAACCACTTCTTACTGTTCTTAGAACCATTTGGCCCGATGGTGGAAAAGCGGCTCAAGATTGAGCCAGCAAGTGGTCCCAACAAGGCCCTGAAAGTACTCTGAGCGGGTCAGATGTAGAAGGCTATAGAAATCATGTTGAGTTTTAAAGACATTTTCAAATACTATGTAACTTCTAGGTTTTTAACAAGTGATATTTTAAGCATTATGTATTATATTATATAATGCAGTAACTTTAATGATTATAATGAAAGTTATAAATTCCACAGAGTTACTGAGAATATCTAGTTTTTGTACTGGGGGTTCTTTGGGTTGGCTGAGATTTTGAGTGGGTCTGTAATGTTGAAAACCCCTGGCTTAGATGATAAAAAAATATCATAGCTTTGTATAAAAGCAATAACCAATTGCAAAGTCCTCACCGTGAAGGAAAAACAAACATGTGTGCGCATGTACAGTATGTATGAATATGCTGTATTTATCACTCTCTTTGAATCTTTCTGTCTTTCTGTTCTCTCTGTTCTAAAATAGTTGAACACTTCAGAATAGACTTTATTAAACTATATTTCTCTCATGGTTGGTTTAATTGGCCTCAGAACCGACAGATACAGAGGATGTGTTTGAAGGCTTAACTGTCTTCAAACTGCCTTAGACTGAATTATGTGAGTCTGAATGAGGAGGTATACTATTATTCAAAGAGAATCACACAGAAAGTTTTCTCTAATAGTGTGATTTTTAGTTCTTACTCCCTTTAATTGCTGGCAGACTTTCTGTTTTTTCATTTTTCTTCCTGTTATGTTCCAATAAAATTGTGTCAATGTTTCCAACAATGTTTAAATCCAGAGAAATCAGTATTTTTAACCAGGACATGGATCATGTCATTGTGTCGCCTGTCAATGATGTCATATCTGCGCTACCCTTGATTTCCAGTTTTACTGAATATTGATCTAGATTGCTGCAAATTGCAACAAGTATCTCATAGCAGCCACTGAGCGAAAGCACAGAGTAATGTTATAACATAAATTTCAACACACTCAAATGTATTTAGTATGATTGTTTTAACCATGTAAAACAGTGCTGCATAACCATAATAAAAGCTCCGCTGGACTCAAGATCGGTGTGTATCGCAGGTGTCTTTCATTAGCATTTGCTCCAGCGGCCTTGTTCCACTCGACCTGTCCTGCTTCATACCACTGTAATGTTAATTAAACTTTAATACATTAGCTCATCTATGAACATGATTTCTGCCCGGGTCCGTCGAATTCCTCTCCATCGGCTGTGGAGGTGAAGATGACAACTCCCATGATCCCATGCTCATTCACAGCGTCATCAAGCTACACCTTTGTTTTGAATAAGTGACCTCTAGCGGTGAAAATTACATATTGTGCCTTTAATATTTTTATGGTTATCAGGTTTCCAAGAGATTGTTAGCTTAGCAATATGGAAAAAAATCTCCCATGCGTAGCTTTGGTTGCATAGGCTTACTGGAAAAATTTGCCTCTTCCTACATTTTTGCAAAACACCAATAAGTTTTATTACTTTTCACACAAATTATGACTACAGGGGCAGATTATTGATTAATAAAGACTTATTTTCACATGGTACTATGTTAAGACCTCAATACTTTTTCTATAGTGCATGATTTGTAAACAAGCTAAAACGACTAAAATGGCCCGTTTACTTAACACTATCAGTTAGGTTTAGTGTATTTAGTTTAGATGTTACCTTATTTTCAAATGCGATAGAGCATTACCTTTTAGCACCACTCGCTGGACATTTCATGTTTCGAACTGCCGCATTACATACAACAACCAACATAATAAAATGTTACCACATTCATGCTAATCTGTTTCAGTGAATGTGCTTTTAACTCACATTCACTGGACACTTTGAAAGTGCCACGAAATGTGCAAAAACCAACATATGTCGCTACAGGTGTGTTTTTCCAATGAGCCTGGGTTGCTTATTTGTGTGAGTACACCTCTGTTAGGATGCTGTCTAAGGCCCTGTTTACACCTGGTATTAAGATGCGTTTTGGTCAATTGGATCACAAGTGGATGATGCTAAATACAGGTGTAAACAGGGTCTAAAACATTTTGAGCTTGTCCACTTTCGACCACTTCCAGAGGTAGTCGAAAACGCATTTGACCAGATTGCTTTCGTAGTGTAGACACTCATGTGGTTGAATGCATACAAACAGCCCCAAAAGACGCCTACTCTCCACCTACTAAACTATTGCTTGAATAGTGCACTAGCAAGGCGGGATTTAAACTTTGTCGACTGAAGACCAAAGTTTTGTTTGAAGCCAAAAAACACAATGCACAATGTTCTCTCACCATTCTTGATTTCTAACACGCACTCACAGAGTTTGGAGCAGAAACGAAAGCTGCTGCTCTCCGTATGTTTTTCTGTCATCTCTGAGCGCGTTCATATGTAAATTGCGTGAGCTTATTTTGTCCATTCGATCAAAAGATCTGAAAAAACCCATATATTTACCCGCCCATAGATCCTCCCCTCGAAGAAATCAGAACAGAAGTGGTCAAAAGTGGAAAAAAGAGACAGATTAAAACACCAGGTGTAAGCGGGTATGTGTCTGCCTCATCTACTTGTGATCCGATCGACCAAAATCTTAATACCATGTGTAAACAGGGCCTAAGTTTGCAGTGAGGCAGCATGATAGGTTTTAGACCTTGAACATGCATCAGATGCAGTGAGGTAGATGTGTATTTTGTAGCCTCTCTTTCTCTGTCTCTCTCATTCCTGTCACCTGTTGTCTGTGTGACATCTCACTCATGTTTCAATGAGTATTAAAAATATTTGAAACCTCATATTCCTCATATATCTACTCATACATTGTAGACTTGATAAGCTGCAAATCCAGTCCAAAGGAAGTAAAATAAAGAGCAGACTTTGATGTTCTTTCTCCCCCATATATCTGTTCTCTTTCTTGTGCGACTTTTGACAACAACTTCAACATGCGGTGTGCCGCTGGACATGAGAAATATCAGACACTATGGCACAGGAAACACAGAAAATCAGAGAGGAAGTAGCTCTGATGGAACTTCACAGCCCTGGAGGAGAGAATGAAAGTACGAAGAGGTTGTGTGCGTCTGTGAGAGACAGAGAGAAAATGAGTGTGTGTGCATGTGTGCGTGTGAGCGAGAGAGTAGAAGTGTGTTGGTCGGCTCCTGTCGTTCAGTCTCTGAGTGGATCTGGGAGATCAAACGCTGGTGAAAATGAATCTCTTTATATGTCTCTGAGGGCAGTGAGAGAGACGCTCTGATCTAGGATTGTGAGATGTCTGTTGGTCGGATCAATAACAGACTCATTATGGTGCCAATTTTACAAAAAATTCCACAGAAACAAAGATAGATTTTTAGAATGTGCTGATAACTGTTACATCATAATTATAAAAAAGCTTTGATTTCTTAGATTATTATTCAGATTGTGGTGTGTTTGCTGAATATTAATAGGAATGTTTGCTGAATATTAATAATAAATAGATATTCTGTCATTTTTTTATTGTCAATCCAAATCTTTCGTCTTTTTCTTTGAGAAAAAAGGGAAATTTTGATGATGGTTTCCTTGTTCTTTTCCATGCAATTACAATGAACATCGACTGAAGCTTTAAAACATTAAAAACAAACATGAAAGTATCATAAGGGTCCACATAATGCATGCTCTATAAGTTTTACAAAGCAATAAGTTATAATTGTGTGAGACTGAAAATAAAAGTGCATTCATGAGATAAGTAGCATGTCTAATTTGTGGAGTCAGATTGTTACATTGAATCTTTGATTCGGTTCACAAAACCAGTTTGTATTCTTTTGAGTCGGATCTTTCAATTCATCTTTGATTTAGGGCCCCAATATCCACACCTGCGGTCTTGGTTACTTGTGAACGTGCACACAACAGGAAGTATGTGTACAAGACTGTCCCAGGCCGGAAAATGCAAAAGCTCAATGGCCTTAGGGTTAGTTCACCCTAAAATAAAAGTTGTCTTCATTTACTCACCCTGGCATTGTTCTAATGCTGTATGCCCTTCTTTCTTTTATGGACCACAAAAGGACAATTTTTTTAAAAAATATCCCGCTCGCGCTCATCCATATAATGGCAGTGAATAGCGACCAGCATCAAGCTTTTTAAAAAAGAAAAGTATGACAGAATGATCCCATGCGACACGTGGTGTATATCCCACATGTTCTGTAGGTATACAATAGGATTTGGTGAAAAACCAACCAGAATTTAATGTATTAATTAACAAAATTCATGACCTTGGCCATTGGTCTTCTCTGCACGGCTGCACGACATTCCCGTTCAACGCAGTTCACTCCGTCTCGCTTAGAAAAAGCACACAAGTTGTGAGAAATCAAGATTAACAAAAATGTGACATGAAATACAACCCATGTACCGTCTTCTCTGAGGTAACTATATCCGTTGTGTTCATCATAACAAGAAGCTATTGCATTCACATCTATCAACTGTCATTCTGACTGTCATCTGACAACCGGACTTCCGCTCCAGTGATATTTGACTCAGTGAAAAAACTACACGGATACTTTTTGGGGATTTCTAGGCATTGTATTTCATGTTGTGTTTTTGTTAATCTTGATTTCTCACAACTTGTGTGCTTTTTCTGGGCAAGACGAGCAGATGAGCGGACATTTTTTAAAAATTCTCCTTTTGTGGTCCATAAAAGACCTGTACGCAACTGTGTTTTGCTTCGGGAGGTTAGGCGGAACTAACAGAACAGCAGTTTCTTTCAGTTTTTTTCTCCTCCATTTGGTCTAAAACACTGTGTTTGTGGTCATCCAGTTTGAAATGTGAAGCTTTTGAAGCTTCTCCATTCATTGTAATTACATGTAAAACAGTGACCAGTATGAGTAAAAATGACAGAATTTACATTTTGGGGTAAACTATCCCTTTAAAATGATATGGTTCATGATTTCTGAAATACCACCATTAATACATCCATGGCACATCTCTCCTGTGAACGCTATCTAATGAGCGAGAAGCCTGGCCTTTAGCTCACTATAGCTAACACTCATAGCTCTCTTTTCTGAAAATGTCACATGTTCAAATTCGGCACAAAACAAATTGAGGTCTGCCGCTTAGTTGAGGTCTGCGCTGAAAGAACCAGAAAGAAATGAAAGCAAGTGGGTTCCATTGATCTTTTGCAGTGTGAATGAGAGGGAATGGTATTATTATGACCTATCCTTCAGGCCGGCCAAAAAAGAAAGAAATCATTCAGTCTTATCCACACACTGTCAAGACACAGACGTGTGTTGCTCCGTAATTTTAGGATTCTTCTATTTTGCCACAAAAATGAATTCTACGGGTTTATGTGTAAATCACAGTTCTTCGCTCTTTGATAAAAACATTAAAGACTTGATCTCTAAGAGCCTGAGGGGATGGAGAAGCTTACTCACTCATTAAAGACCCATCTGCAGAGTATCGCCAGTCATTAGGATTACTTAGCTAATTTCATGATAATTTAACAAATGAAGTTACGGGTGAAATATGTATTAGATAATAATATAGTAATGTCTGGGACCACTCATTTGGAAACACCCTGTTATGATGAACTGTTTCTTTCTTTGATTGTGTGTGTGTAGACGTGTAAAATCTGTAAAACACTCCTGTGATCAACGAGAGGCTCAGAAAGCTGTGGTTCCTTAAAGCTGGAGGTATTTTGTAGCTTTAGGAGGCTCATAGTGTCTTTGAACGGCTCTTCATATGCTAATGAGGGAACTTTAATCAAGGGTTCTCGTTAAGGTCTCGTTTAGAGCTCTTGTGGGAGCTCGTTAAGGTAAACCTGCCCCAGGATTACACCTAATTAACAAACTCCAAACCAAGCGGAAAAATGACCAGTGTGGAAGACTAGCAATGGGTTTGTGAATTCAAAGGGGAGTTTTTCTCTAAATGTCTACTGAATATTAAGCTCCGTCCCCTGGGTGATGTTTGAAATGCTCCCGTAGTTTTATCTCCATAATGACTCCATCAAATTACCTTAGCTCAGTGTTACAATTTCTCAGCTCCTTATAATTGTCTGGTTCAGGTGAGTTTGAGGGCAATAAAGCCCGCTAATGTTTATTTGTTTTTCCCTTGTTATCTTTATGCACCTCAAACGTGCGTCCACATGCGAGCGTGCTTGGTGGGTTCTCACTGTGTGTTTAAACCCCTCACACCGTGGCTAATTCTGACTGATGTTCTTCAGCAGCACTCAAATATGTAATTAATTCAACTGAGCCAATTAAACCCTCATCTGCCTTACATCTATAAGTGTTTGCGTATGTGAGAGACTCATTTTTGCAATAGACCCTTGGTCAGCATTACTGGAGCCATTGATTTTCTAGGACTCCATGATCACAGGTTTAATTTATCCCAGGAATTTCGACTTTCTCCGGTCAGCTGGCTTTGCACCGGTTATATACTGATGGATCTGCAATATGACTGAAGCATAAATTAGAGGCAGCCGATCGCCTCGGGCTGACCTGCGGTGAGACTGATAAGATGGCTTACAGATGCTGAATCGTAATATCTCTCCTGATATAGGTGTGCATTCAAAAACAAAAATGAGCTCACATCCTGTGAACACGTGTTTTAAATTAAAGCACTCAAAATCAAAAGTACAAAAAGGTGAGCACATCCCACAAACCCAACCAGGGCTCAGGTGCAGGACAAAAGAGACAAACTGAAGCAAAAAACAAATGAAATGTCCACACACTGATATAACTGCTCAATAAAAACTTTATTGCAACGTTTCAACCATCAGGTCTTCATCAGACAATTAAAATAAAGCACGCCTTTAACTGTGAGCCTGCCAGTGTACCCGCGAATATGAATCTTTGTACCTGTGTATCAGTCTGTCTGCCTGTGTACCTGTAAGTATACGTGTGTGTTATTGATGTAAAAAACCCAAAAATGTTTTGCTGATCAATTCTGCATCTTTATCAACACTAATGAATTTCAATCTTGTCAAGTCGAGCCTTGATATTTGAGGCTTCTGCTATTAGAACTCTAATCATGATGACTTTAAATAAACACACACAAGTCTGATTTCTGGGATGCTGAAATTCCTCACACCTCTCCATTCCCTCTCACTCTCTCTGTATCACTTCATCCTTGAATCATTTCATCACCTTACTCTTAGAATTCATCTCACACATCCTTCATCCCTGGAAAGGGAAAAATAACAATATACAAATATATTTATGTGGCGAATTCTCACCCTGAGAGTAGTGAACCAAAAGCATATATCAAAAACGAGTGACAGCGGCTAAAAAGCATGAATATGAAATAGGCTTATGCTTGTACATATGCATGGTGTAGTCAAACCAAATAGCATTTAATTTGGTTGATTGTGTGTCATTGTGAACATCTGGCTCTCAGATGCTTTTGTGCATAAGTTGAATGCAGATCCAGTCATTTCAGAAGTGTGGACACTGTCAGTAGAATTGTGCTTCATTTTCTTTAATTGAATTATTTGACTTTTTTTAAAAAACTTTTATCCAGCTACCCTGCTGTAAATGTTTGAAGACGTTAACACCATCGTTTCTTATTGAACTTTCCCTGTCTTTCTCTCATATGCAGTGAGCTGCCTCTGACAGATAGTTTGAAGCTGTGCATTAACAGTGAGGGATGTACACTGTCTCTTTTGCAGGTTACATAATTTCCCCAGTCTGGCAACAAGTGACTGTCTTAATGAATGAGTCATGAATCATTCACTGGACTGATTATTTCAAGAACAAAACAAGTGACTGTCATTATGAGTCATTATATCATTCACTTGACCAGTTCATTCAAAACTACAGATCTTTATGATTTTTAAACGTTCTTTATCAGACGAGTTACTTGATCAATTAACTCTCAAGTTGCTGAATCGATCAACTCTGATTTGTTCAGAAATTAATCAAAGTGACTGTCAAGTGAGTCCAAAAACAATGTTTCATTCAGGAACAAAAAAAACATCTCGGGTTATGACTGTAACCCTGGTTCCCTGAGAACAGGGAACGAGACACTGCGTCCTAGAACGCATATGGGGAACGCCCTCGCTTGACTGGTATCTGAAGCAACTGTCAAATCACGACAATCCTATTGGCCGGCGACAACCTATGATGTCATACTGGCACGACCAGGAAATATATAAGGAGTGCCCAGAAAACATGTCATCCTCTTTTCATCTGAAGGGACTGACAGCAGGCAGCCTGGAGGCATGGCAACGAGACGCAGTGTCTCATTCCCTGTTCTCAGGGAACCAAGGTTACAGTTGTAACCCGAGACGTTCCCTTTCGAAAGGGAACTTGCACTGCGTCCTAGAACACATATGGGGATCAAAATACCCACACCGCCATGCTGAGGGGAGTGCATGCCACAAATGGCTGAGAAAGAAGAAGGCATGGAAATGCCAAAGCACTCGACCCCTTCTGGTCACACACTAGGCTGTCAGTGACAATACTCCCTACGGCCAAAGCCGAGCTAAAAGCCTCAAAGGAGGAAGCATCTCTGAGATATAACAGAGGACCTACACTCACCAAGGCCGCTCAAGACTTTGAAGCAACATCTTCAAGGGAAGGGGTTCCTTTAAGGGAGTAAGGCCAGAGGGCTCGAGAGGAGCCCTGGCCAGTCACTTTCAGGGGGACACAGAGTCGACCCCTAAAGCCACAAGGGAGGCTGACCTGGCCCACTTAAGGCCTAGTCTAGCCAACGACCTGTCTGTTCATGGAACAGAGTCTCTTAAATAAAGCCCAAAGGGCAGCCAAATGAGAGGGACAGCAAGAAGGCAGTAACTAACTCCTCACTGGCCAAAGAGACGGGCATCCTAGGGAGCAGGACTCAGCAAAGTGCTTCCCAACCCTTAGATCGAGGGGAGTACTCTGCTCGACCTTGGATCCACAGAATGCTAGAAACAGAGCACTCTGGAGGCTGGATATTCTACATAGGGTCTTAAAGGGGACAACCTATAGCTCTACCAGAAGCTGGTCTGAGGAGAGTTAAACCCAAACTTCTTAATACCCGTAGATGGAACTCAGGGAGCAAGGTTTAGAAGGAAGACTGAAAGGGGGTAGAAACTACAGCCTAACAAACACTGATTCTACAGGGAGGCTAAAAGAAGCCTTCTACCTATAATCAGAGCTCGGGAGTGCAGAACTCTGAAAAATGACCCTCAATAGAGGGGAGTAGAGAGACTCGACTGAGAAGAGTAAGACCAAGCTAAGCAAGATAGCAGGGAGGCTCAAAAAGAGAGCCTACAACCTGACACAGACCATAGAGCCAGCATGAAAAATGTTTTGCCTTGTTTAAAAGAGCTAAAAGCCAGGCTTGTTACCCAGAACGAAGGGTAGACTATACAAGGACCAACATTCAGAGAAATGGGTCCACCCTAGGGCTAAAACCTACCAGAGGATCACTACAGAGGCAGCCTGCTAAAGGCCAGCGCTACGTAGCAGATCTAGAAATCTGGGGCCAACATCAAGGAGGCTCCAGAGGAGCCTAGTGACTTGATTTCAGATTGCCTGGAGGATAGCCATCAAGGAGGCCCCAGAGGGCCAACTACTCAATGGCAGTAGCTCCGGCAGTAAAAGCCACTAAGGGTCATGCAAGCTTGGAATACTCGTAGGCATTGCCAACATGGGCCATGTACTCAGTATATCGCCTTCTACCCTAAGAATAAGGGGAGTAGAAATGTAACCAGGCTAATAAGGAGTCCTTAAAGGGGCCTACAACCCCAAACAATTCTTAAAAGAGAGTAGGTAAATAGGAAGGGTGCCACGACCAACCTTCACTAAAAAGGGAGCTCCAGGGCCCTAGAATAAAAACGCCCCTAAAGGAAGTCCTATCTAAAAAGTACCCCAAAAAGCCTTAAGCAGGGAGCTTGAGATCAATGCAAAAATTCAACGGCTCTCAAAGGCAGAGAGGCGACCTACAACACTCAACCTGAGACATGGAGAAGGAGGCCTACAACTTTCAAATGTAAAAGTGGCCTGCCATACTCAGCAGTCTAAAAAGGCTGCACTCACCCTCGAACCCAGGCCGGACCATAAGAAGAGTTCTAAACTTTGCGCCTGTGGGGGAAGAAGGGTACACGCCACGCCTGCGTTGTATAACTTCCCTTAGATCCTGATTCTTCTTTCTAGCTTCTCGCCTTCTCTGCGACCTGCTCCTCGGAGGAGGAGGGGCCTGAGAGGCGACGCTAGATTTCTGGCCCTTTCTGTGGTCCTCGGACCCGGACGGGCCAGGTCCCCCTGGCTGTCTTGGTGTAGACTCAAACCGGCGCAGTATGCACGATTTAAAAGCCGGTGAGCATGCTCTCGCCTCTTTGAACCTTCCCACCACCACCTCGACGGAGGTACCAAAAAGTTCAGAGGGCAAGACCGGGGCATTGAGGAGAAAACCCTTCTCTTTCTCTCTGATATCCGCCAAGTTATTATTATTATTAAATTTTATTTAACATGGACATCAGAGTTACATTGGACAAACCATATGCACTTGCTTAAGTGTTTTAGCACACATGTTTATTTTCAACACCAGTCCACGGGAGGCTTTTTCAGAGAGAAAAACAGTAACAATAACAATGCTAATAATAATAAATAATAGTAACAATGTTAACAATAAAATAAAAATGAAAAAGAAAAAAAATACCATAAAATTACAAAAAAAAGAAGAAAAAAAAAAAGAAGAGACAATACATTCAGAATTATTTACATACATAAGCCGTAGAGCAAAGGCAACATAATCAGACAATATTGCAATAGTAACTGGGTATGAAGGACTATTCATGTAAGCACTGTTGTTTGGTTTTTAACCATAATCAGACAATATCGCAATAGTAACTGGGTATGAAGGACTATTCATGTAAGCACTGTTGTTTGGTTTTTAACCATTGTTTAAATCCTCTGTTAAAAGCATTGCCATTGGTCTCTAGTTTTAAATTAGTAGGTAAAGCATTCCAGAGTTTTGGCCCCTTTGCCAAGAAAGCAGATTGACCAAAAGAGTTCATGGTCTCTCCGTTGCCACCATTGCGGCCATCGATCTACCAATCGCGGCAGCGGTCTGCTTAGTGGCATGGAGAGCCAAATCTGTGGTGCGGCACAACTCAGCTTCCGCCTCAGGTGAAAGACCCTGACCCTGGTCTAAGTCTTTCAGCAGATCGGCCTGGTATGCTTGAAGCACTGCCATAGTATGCAGTGAAGCACCAGCCTGTCCTGCTGCCACGTATGTTTGCCATTCAGATGCGAGGTGGTCTTAAGCGGTCTGGTAGGCAGAGCCGGAGCTTTAAGCGTTGATGCTCAACCACCGATGAGATAGTTCGCAAATGTATCATCAATGGAGGGCATCGCCACATATCCATGCTCACGCAATCCTTCAACACTGGCATAGTTCGCATGCCCATGTCAATGGATGCGGGCTGAATATTGGTTTTTCCATGCCTTCTCGATCTCAGAATGGAGATCGGGAAGGAATGGAAGGCTCATGGGGGCTGAACGATGGTGGCCAGAAAGATAATGTTCATCTAATCTACCACGAACAGTCTCTTCCTGAACATGCTCCCAAGACAGCTTCAATCTGTCTGAAGCGCGTCCCATCACATCGAGCAGCTCCTCATACGCGGGGCAGGATGGCCGCGAGGGCTCAGATCTAACGCTCTCACTGCCGACATCGGCCATTGACTGCTCTTCCTTTTGGCTCGGAGCCAAAAGAGCACTATCTGCTGAGCCAGAGGATGCAAGAGATATAGCATTCTCATCGAGCAGATCGCTTTCGCCAGCCGCCGAATCGCGAGAAAGATTGATACCCTTCTCAAGCGTTCCGCGAGCTCCACCTGTGAACCCCACGACTTGAGTCTCCTCTCTGCCTGAGTGCGAGAGGGATCCGAGCCACCAGGCACAGATGCCTGTCCTTCGTTCCTCAGAAAGATGGACAGGCGAGAGCGGAGCATACTCATAGGAAGACGCTCGCAAAGCATGCAAACTGCTCCCTCGAGAACTGAGCATGCGTGCTCTTCACCCAGACAGTGAACGCACAAGTCGTGTGTGTCTTCCAGTGTCAAATATCTAGGACACGGGTCAGCACAACGCTTGAAACGTTTCTCAGACATAATGGATTGTCTTACCTTAAACAGATCGCTACAGACAAACAGTCCCTGAAGACGAAAAGAGGATGACATGTTTTCTGGGCGCTCCTTGTATACTTCCTGGTCGCGCCAGTATGACATCATAGGCTGTCGCCGGCCAATAGGATTGTCGTGATTTGACAGTTGCTTCAGATACCAGTCACACGAGGGCGTTCCCCATATGCGTTCTAGGACGCAGTGCGAGTTCCCTTTGTTGCTTGGAGATGCATCATTGATTCTGTTTGGAATTATTATCTTTAGTGGGGCAAAAATAGACAGTCCCAACATTGTGTTCAAAAAAGTACAATACTGTTCAAAAGATTGGGATCAGTAAGTTTTTTTGTTTTGTTTTTTTTAGCAAATTAGCTCAAATAGGAAATATGAATAATTAATTATATCTTGTTATAATTAATTGTAAATATTGAATTAACTTGATGTTGTTGAATTAATATTACAATCAATTAAATCTGTTCGTCCAGTGAACACTCAGTATTGATTGTCTATCAACTCTCAGATAGAGTTAGATTTTTCATGGCCACAGAAAAATTTTGCTGTGATCCCATCGTTAAAGGGGACCTATTATGCCCCATTTTACAAGATGTAAAATAAGTCTCTGATGTCCCCAGAGTGTGTATGTGAAGTTTTAGCTCAAAATACCCCACAGATAATTTTTTATAGCATGTTAAAATTGCCACTTTTGGGGGTTGAGCAAAAACGCGCCGTTTCAGTGTGTGCCCTTTAAATGCAAATGAGCTGCTGTGCTCGGCCTAAGAGGGCGGAGCTTCAAGAGCTGATTCTCCGGTGTCAGGAGTCAGTCAGGATGCACTATAATGTCAGAAACTGCGAATATATGCTGCATGGAGATAGAACAGGTATAGTTTAGTTTAATTACGGTTATAACTCAAATTGTCTTCTTGTTTTTATCCAATATATTAGTACAAGCCTGTTTACCGATGAGTTTTATAACGTTTATTGTACTTCACACAAAAGATGAAGCATCCGTTTTCACTCTAGAAAATCACTGTAAGAGCTTAATAAAACACAGTGCAAGTGTGCATTAAAATATTATCCATAAACTCTTTCTCTCCCTTGCATTATCATCAACATACATAGCGAAGTACCCAGAAACACTCGTTACAACTAACAGTAAACAAATATATAAAGACCTTATGCCTTTTCGGGTGGTGCTTAATAAACTAGTAAACTTTATATCCGTAAATCAACTCCGACGAACTGTAATAAAGTGCTCTCACCTCCATTACTGCCATATTCAGTATCACTCTGGAGGCTGTAAGCTGGATCACAAACAGTACTGATCTATCATTGAGTAACAAATTATTAGCACAACCTCTGTTTTGTATTGTCCCTTTGTATTGACATTCGTTCACAAAGCAGTCCGGAGTGAAATGATTTGCGCAGATATAAATTAATTTCGGTAGAGCTGAGGGAGCATTTTCTTCGAAAACAAAATTAATCCACCTCGTCTTCAGTGGCTCAGATTTAGGGAGTAAATGGAGAGAGCTATGTGGATTAATCCATCCAGCTACAGAACACCTAAAACGATTGGGAGACATTCTCGTCAGTGCAGCAATGGCAGACTGTACGGCTCGCTGTGAACTCGCTCAGGGCAGTTCTATGTTAAAACGGCAGTGTCTGTCAACATTTGTGGGCGGGGCCTGAGGCTAAAGTGACGTCACATTGCCAGGAACCTGCAAACGGCTTGTTCTGAGACACTGCTTATGATTTATGGGGATTAAAAAAAAGGAGTAGGTGGATTTTTATCATTATAGGGTGGTTGTGTACACACACTGCCAACACACATTTATAGCCAAACACCATGCAAAAGTGAATTTTGCATAATAGGTCCCCTTTAAAGGGACTAAAACACATAAATGAACGGCAAGAACACATTAAAAGTCTTCTGTTTTCAGATAAAAAGGTGTCATTTAAGCGGCCCCTAAGTTAATAATTAATGATTTTTACAACAGAAGTGATTCAATCAGAAACTTACTTTAGCTTGATGATAATTTTTTTCCTAGAGCTGCTGTAAAGCCAAAACAATCTCTCTCCGTTAATTTTCCTATTATCACTGTGAAGCTGCTTTGAAACAATCTGTATTGTAAAAAGCACTATATAAATGAAGATGACTTGACTTGACATTGATTTACAAGCAGGGATGAGAATCAAACTCGCATGAATGTGCACAAAAGTTTTATTTAACGAAATCACAAACACGTAACTAATCTAACCAAAACACACACTATAACACATACATGGGTAAAATGGAAAGTGAAAGTGACTAAATGAAAAAGGGAAGCAGGGGAAGGAATGAACAGCTACAAGTCAGTTTAACCATCTGAAAAGAACCATTCGTTTTCTTAGGTCAAGCACCTTGTTAACAAAGGGGTCTACAACTTATATTAAACCTCTGTTTAATTAGTTAAATGTATGATACTTGCAGTGCCTTAGCCGTTGAACGAGCATCCGGATGAAGTCTTAGGAGAAAGTCTTGATGATTTGGCAGTTCAGTGATAGTGTTGCATTTCTTATTCTGGGTTGAAGAAATTACAGACTCGCAATGTTATTCTGACTGTTACTGTTGGGAGAGTCCTCTCTCCCGACCGGGGAGGTTGCATATGGCTTGATGTGTTGAGGCCTGCCAGCACAGCTGCGCCGGCTCCGTGACCAAGTGAGGTCCCACACACAGTAACCAGAAGACGCACAGAAGAGAAAGAAGAGTGTGGAAGGTCATTTAACTTATGTGGAGGTCACACCTCCAGGGGGCCAGTAAGCCAATAGGAACTCAAACCTTTGGAGGGGAAGTTTTTGTCTTTGAGCATGGTATTTTGCATATGTAACTATTGAAGATTCTTGTAATAAATATATGTTGCATAGGTATGAAGTTCAACATATACAGTGCTCAGCGTAAATGAGTACACCCCCTTTGAAAAGTAACATTTTAAACAATATCTCAATGAACACAAAAACAATTTCCAAAATGTTGACAAGACCAAGTTTAATATAACATCTGTTTTCAGAACATGAAATTTAGGTTAATAATATAACTTAGATTACACATTTTTTTTTTAGTTTTACTCAAATTACGGTGATGCAAAAATGAGTACACCCCACAACAAAAACTACTACATCTAGTACTTTGTATGGCCTCTATGATTTTTAATGACAGCACCAAGTCTTCTAGGCATGGAATGAACAAGTTGGCGACATTTTGCAACATCTATCTTTTTCCATTCTTCAAGAATGACCTCTTTTAGAGACTGGATGCTGGATGGAGAGTGATGCTCAACTTGTCTTTTCAGAATTCCCCATAGGTGTTCGATTGGGTTCAGATCAGGAGCCACTGAATCACTTTCACCCTGTTCTTCTTCAGAAATCCAACAGTGGCCTTAGATGTGTGTTTAGGATCATTGTCATGTTGGAAAAGTGCACGACAACCAAGGGCACAGAGTGATGGTAGCATCTTCTCTTTCAGTATAGAGCAGTACATCTGTGAATTCATGATGCCATCAATGAAATGCAGCTCCCCGACACCAGCAGCACTCATGCAGCCCCACATAAGGACACTGCCACCACCATGTTTCACTGTAGGCACCATGCATTTTTCTTTGTATTCCTCACCTTTGCGATGCCATACAGTTTTGAAGCCATCAGTTTCAAAAACATTTATCTTGGTCTCATCACTCCAGAGTATAGAGTCCCAGTAGTCTTCATCTTTGTCAGCATGGGGCCTGGCAAACTCTAGACAGGCTTTTTTGTGCCTGGGCTTTAGGAAAGGCTTCTTTCGTGGACGGCACCCATGCATGCCATTCCTCTGCAGTGTACGCCGTATTGTGTCACGGGAAATAGTCACCCCAGTTTGGCTTTCTACTTCTTTAGATAACTGCAGTGAACTTGCATGCCGATTTTCTTCAACCCTTCTCATTAGAAGATGCTCCTGTCGAGGTGTTAACTTCCGTGGATGACCTGGACGTCTCTGTGAGATGGTTGCAGTTCCATCTTTTTTAAATTTTTGTACCACTTTTGCTACAGTATTCTGACTGATAAGTAAAGCTTTGCTGATCTTCTTGTAGCCTTCACCTTTCTGGTGTAAAGAAATTATTTTCTTTCTCAGGTCTTGTGACATTTCTCTTCCATGTGGTGCCATTGCTGACAGCATGAAATGGGAAGGGGTTTTAACACCCTTTTATAGTCAACTGTCTGCAGGACACCTGTGTAATGAATAATTAGACTCATCTGTGGTTGAATTCTTGTTAAATTAGACATTGTAGTGTAAAATTTAGCTTTGCTCCAGAGACTTTCAGTGGGGTGTACTCATTTTTGCATCACCCTAATTTGAGTAAAACTTAAAATTTTGTTCTCCAAGTTATATTATTAACCTTACTTTCATGTTATAAGTTAAACAGATGCTATATAAAACTTAGTCTTGTCAACATTTTGGAAATTGTTTTTGTTCATTGAGATATTGTTTAAAATGTTAGTTTTCAAAGGGGGTGTACTCATTTACGCTGAGCACTGTAATATACACAGTCATCCAGATTATCAAAATATAAATTCATAGATACCAAAAATGGTATAGGTGAGGTTACATTAACTAGTGGTTCTATCAGCATGCATAAAACGATATACAATACAAAAGGCACTATACAAGAACAGTAATAATCATACATACAATACAATGGAGATATGCATGTTCATTCATAGCAGGTTTGCCTATGAATTAATGAAAGAAATCATTTTTTATGGGCCTTATGTATCTTTCCTATGGGGAAAGTGAGTGAGAGATACTCTCCACACATTCCTTTGAGCAATAAAACCATTCTTATCAGATGATTTGTCGTTGCTTGCCATGGTAACCAGGGGTCTGTTCTGCCTTTTTTAGGTGTTAGTTCCTCTTTGGGGGGTTGTCCACAGAACTCTAACACATATGCCCTGTCCAAATACCCACACTTGCAGTATTGCACTTGACCACTTGTCTACTTACGTGACGTATTTCCTGGATTTGGCCCAAGTGTTCAAATAGGCGTGAAGACTGCAAGTGTGTGTAGAACTTTTGATTACCCGATGGGACACACTTATAGTGTTGCAAAAAATGCAAGTGTTTATAGAGCGTTTTTTTTTTTAAATTATTATTTACAATACATTGCATTTTAAAATAAACTTCTAAATGTCTGTTCAGTGGTCACTATGTAACTAACAGAAGACACAATGGCCCGGTTTCACAGACAGGGCTTAGCCTAAACCAGGATTAAGCCTTTGTTCAGTTAGGGCATTTAAGTAGCTTTTATAAACGTTCACTAGAAAAAAACATTACTGGTGTGCATCTTGAGACAAAACAATGGCACTGATATATTTTAAGATCTGTCAGTACAAGTTGCTTTCAGTTAAAACAGCTCAAACATGCATTTTAGTCTAGGACTAGCTTAAGCCTTGTCTGTGAAACCAGGGGAATATTAAAATTGTGGTGCTTCTAATTAAGTGATAAAAAGCAGTTGCAAATGTTGTACAAAATACACATAGCCTACTCATCTTTGCACCAATAAAATGTGCAACACTTTGTTTTACTACCAAATTATATGTAATATCTAATTAATTTAACTTTTGAATTTAACGTTTTCATTGATATCTCGCAATTTCGCTGTAGCCCCTCACTGCAGAACACACAAGATCCAGGGGGCGGAGATGGGTAGGTTAAGGGATATGTAAAGTGGAAGAAGTTGGATCCAGATCCAGGGGGTGGAGATGGGTAGGTTTAGATCCAGGGGGCGGAGACGGGTAGGTTTAGGGATATGTAAAGTGGGAGGAGTTGGACCCCGCCCCCTGGATCTCGTGTTCTGCGGTGAGGACCATCTCCGATTTCGGGGCACATGAGTTCCCGAACATAATGCATGATGGGATACGCTTAGCCTCGAACACCGCTCCGAAGAGGTGCGGGTTTAGTGTGCGTTAAGGGCACTGCACTTTGGCATTTTTAAGACATGGACATGGGACAGTCTTGCGCACTTACTTCCTGTTGTGTGCATGCGCTCTCAAGTGGCCAAGACCGCAAGTGTGGGTATTTGGACAAGGCAATAGTTTGCTTTTTGGGAGAGGGGTTTTGATGGATTATTCATTAACTATAATACATAATTGTGTGTCTGATTGGTTCAGAGACGCTATATTTTCTAAAGAAATTAGTAATTTAATTCAGCAAGGATGCATGTAAAGATATTTATAATTTTTTCAAAAGTTTTCTATTTCAAATAAATGCTGTTCTTTTGAAATTTATATTCATCAAAGTATTTATCACAGTTTCTATAAAAGTATTAAGCAGCATATCTTTTTTCAACTTAATAATAATAATATGAAATGCTTTGTGAGCCTCGAATCAGCATATTAGAATGATTTCTGAAGGATCATGTGACACTGAGGACTGGAGTAATGGCTGCTGAAATTTCAGCTTTGACATCACAGGAATAAATAAACTGTTTAAATAAAACTTAAATAAACTTACTGTATTTTTTAGTCAAATAAATGCAGCCTTGGTGAGCATAAGAGACTTTAATTACCAACCACAAAATTTTGAACGGCACTGTACGTTACTGGGTATTAATTACCTAGTTCTGTCTTGAAACTCTGACGATGCAGGCTGATGGGTCTTTAACTCATTTGGTAGCGATCTCATTGTTATCTACACAGCACAGCTGATTGGTTGCTGTTGCATCAACGGCCAATGAGCTTGCTGCTCAAACATTCAAATATCTGGCATTGTTTGCTGTTAGCAGTCTGCAGCATGCTTTCAGAACCCTCCTCCTTCCCCAGCTCCACCTGTATAGATCTGCTAGGGGGTTAATTTATGTATGTTACATGTGCAGCGCAGCATGTCTTACATGCTCACAGCAATGTCTGTGAATGTATTGGCAGTAGCAAGTCTTGGTACTTGCTCTGCTGTTGAATCAGCGGCCAATGAGCTTGCTGCTCAAACATTCAAATATTTGGCATTGTTTGCTGTTAGTAGTCTGCAGCGTGCTTTCAGAACCCTCCTCCTTCCCCGGCTCCACCTGTATAGATCTGCTATGGGTATGTTACATTTGCAGCAGCAGCATGTCTTACATGCTCACAGCAATGTCTGTGAATGTATTGGCAGTAGCAAGTCTCTGTACTTGCTCTGCAACAGCGTAGCAGATCTATTCCACCAAGATCAAATACATTAACATTGTCATATCCATTATCATGCCAATCTCAAATATCATACCAATATCCCGAGAGTTGTCATGACAGAACTGCTGTTTAAAAACAATATTGCAGTCGTGCTGTTGGTTTGTATATTTGAAACAAAGTTATTCTCTAACCCCCTCTCTCTCTCCCTCCTCTTTTCTTTATGCTGCTCTTTTCTTTAACAGACAGAGCTATTTTAAAGACTTACTGAGTTTTTTGTTCTTCAAATATTGCTTCTAATCCAGGAGGCTTCTTGTGGCCTCAGATACTATACACTATTGCTCTGCTGTGCTGTCTGAGATGGTGCTATGAATGAAAAGATGTTTTTTGAGTATGTGTGTGTGTGTGTGTGTGTGTGTGTGTTTATATTTTTGAGTCTGTCTGTGTGTTTTCCATTTGGCAAGTGATGTTTAAATGGATGTCAAAAGAGAAAGCAGATGAAATGGTGCACTCTCACAGCACATCATGAACGAGCAATACTAAGTGTGTGTACACATACACAAGTTTGTGTGGAAAAGACAGCAGGGGATGGAGATTATCACTCTTTGAGAGTATACACAGAAGAAACAACCCTTTACTTTCCTTCGCTATCATTATGTCATTAACAGCAGTCAGAGCTGCAGAGACACAAGACACAGTTTATATTATGATAAAGATGAACAAGCCTGCAGTTTATAACAGATTTAAGCTGTTCAGAGAGGAATACCAGTGTACTGCTTACTGTGCAATTTATGATGCATACTACCTACTGTTTTCCAAATCTGCCTCTGTCTGTCTGTCTATTCCTATCTTGTTCAATTTGCTTAATTAAAATGTGCTAATGCAACACAATACTTGAACATTGTGTCACAACTTAATTTTATTGGTTTCAATCGATTTAAATTTGTAAAATAAAAGTTGACGTAATTCATTTGTGTTGGCACATTATGAATCATTTTTGTTGGCTATAAAAGGATGTACAAATATTTAGATCCAGACCAACATGGACACATTGGCGTTTGATTCAAGTGTTAGTTTTTCATGTACCAACATTTGTTCATGTAGTTTATTTAATTTAGTACTCTACTAAATTAAAATATAGTTTTTATATGCCAGAAAAAAATTCAGTAAAGGTCAGGTTGAATGCATTGCATTATGGAATAGGGTGTCACTCAGTGTGCTCCTCTATCTGCCTGTCTGTCTGTCTGTGCTTACACTTTACGCCCATCAGGGCTTCAGGGACATGGGGACATCCAGCAGTATTATAGGACCATGATTCCCTTTGGTTTCATTGGAACCAAGATGTATGTGTGTGTGCAAGCCCTGCTTTATCCATTACAGAACTCATCGTGGTGGAGGCCAAAGGTTCCTCCTGCAGAGAGGGGGTGTAACCTGTTAAAAGCAGATAGAGAGAGACAAGAGAGGGAGAGAGATGGGAGCTGGTGGAGGGGGCTCTGTTTGTAATGAGCTTGGCGTGTGTCCAGTCTCAGAGCTGTGAGCTTAAAACTCTTCGTCAGGTTGAGTGAGGTTTCCAGGTGTGTGTGTCCATGTGTGTGCTTAAGGTCCAGGGGTCTGATCTCATCTCTGAATTACAGAAACGCTTTCTCCTTCCATTCTATTCCACGTTCTCATGTGGTTCCCCCAGCTTTTTACTCTCTTTTTCCAAGACAATTACTCTCTCCTGTCAGAGTAGGCCCTCGTATTTCTGCCCTTTTTTAAACCGTGCATTTCACCTGCCTGCTTGTCTGTCCATCTGTCCGTCCTGACGGCTCCCTGCTAGATCGCTCACTGTGTGTAATTGTTTCTCGCCTTCTTGTTTTCCTTCTTGGGTGTCTGTGTTTATGCCCATGTCTGTCCTGTCATCTCTCAGTCGAGCTCATTCTCATTTCCTCCACCAGCGAAATCACTGAGCCGCAAACAAGCCGATCTTAACAAGAAAATCTAAATTCACACCCACCCCCCTTCGCTTATGAGTGAGAGTACAAAAATAAAGGAACAGAAAAAGATGACAAAAAGGTTTTATGTCATGTAAAATGAGAGATTTATCCCACATTAAAAGAGTTTGCAGGAATTTTCCGTCATGCCTTCACTCGGATCAGACCTGTCTGTTCTGTAAACTCAGTTTAGAGAAGCATTGTGGGCTTTGAGATAAAAGAACTGACAGAGATAATCTTACACACACACACACACACACACACACGCACATTCTTTCCAACAGCCTTGACAACTCTGGATTTTTTTTTTTAAATATTATTTCGTTGTACGTGTTGACTCATGTACAAATCTGATATGTTTATTTTTCCTAATGGAACATTTCTCTGCTCTGTATTTTCAGATAAGCTGAACATGTGTGTATACTTGTCTGTGTCTGTGTGTGTGAGAGAGTACCCAACACTTAAAGCCTTTAAAGTTGCATTGCTTTATATTGACCCAAATTTCCTGCCAGTTTTTTTTTTGTTTTTTTGTTTTTTTTTTGACAATGCCTTGAAGTGAAGTGTGTAAATAAAAGACTGATGTCCTAATGCATGAATTCACCAGTAAAATTTATATTTATGGAGAACAAAATGTAAAGGAATCACAGTCGCTCGCTGTCTGCAGCTATGAAACCTGTATTTTATGAGCCAACCTTGGCTGTACGGACAAGACAGTTAGTGGTTGTGATTGATTATAGTTTATCTCGTATCTTTCTGACAGCTCTCTCTCTCTTAGTCTTTCTGTCTTTTCTACTTATGGTTCTTTTACCTTGAAACTTTAAAGACAGGGTGAGAAAAGGCTTACAGGTAAAATGCCAACATTTCATACACTACAACATCAAACATGCTCTTCAGGAGGAATCCCTAAAGGGTACGTCACCTGCCAGAAACAGTTCAAGCACTGACACCACACCGCTGAAACACAAACGAGACATGACATTCTGAGTTGGAGGGATTAAAGCATTCAACAAATGCTAATAAGAGAACACATACAATACTGCAGTAAAGGGGTCATTGAATGAGATTTTTCATGTTGTATTTTCTGTACAAGAGTTTTACATAAAACATGAAACAAATATTACATTAATACATATTAACAGGTCTGTGATCATTTGGGATCTGACAGGTATGACGTCAGACCCCGAAGACTTAATTCGCCGATTTTGCTAAAAGGGTATTATTACGGGGTATTTTACATTTATGTGTAAAATAAATCCTGTGGAAAACATACCTTGACTATACTTTAACACTTTGTTCTACAATGTAAATTACACACATAGCAAAAGAACAAATTTTGAAGCAGTTAGGTTAAAAGTAAACATGTACGTTTTTAATAAGTAACTGGATATGACTGCTTGGGGTCTGAGTGTGTGCAGTGTACATTGTAGAACAAGATTTCAAAGTATCTTCAAGTTATGTTTACCACAGGCTTTATTTTACTCATAAATAGAAAAAACACATTATAAAAACCCATAGGAAAATCTCAAAGGAACAGGTGAATTAGACTTCCTGGTTCTGACGTCATACCTGCACCACTCTATAATTAGCATATTAAAATGACTTCTGAAGGATCATGTGATGCTGAAGCCTGGAGTAATGATGCTGAAAGTTCATGACAGTTTACAGTATTTTTGATTAAATAAATGCAGCCTTGATGAGCATAAGAGACTTTCAAAAACATTAAAAAATCTTACCAACCCCAAACTTTTGAATGGTAGCGTATACAAGTTTACATATGACCCATTTAATGTCATTTAGTCAATGAACCAGTTGTTTGAAGGATTTGAATTATATGTTAGCCAAATTAGTTATATAATATGAAGAGCCAATCAAGCCAAAATTCATTCTGGCACTCTCACACACATACATTCTCCTTTTACATACATATATATTCTACTCTTACACACATACATTCTACTTTCACATACATACATTTTTACTCTCACACACATACATTCTCCTTTCACATACATATATATTCTCCTCTCACACACATACATTCTCCTTTCACATACATATATATTCTCCTCTCACACATACATATATATTCTCCTCTCACACTTACATTCTCCTTTCACATACATATATATTCTCCTCTCACACACTTACATTCTCCTTTCATTCTTTTATTATAAATAACTATGTAAGAAGAAAATGTATGTATATCTGAAGAAAATATGTGTATGTAAGAAAAGAATGTATGTGTGTGTGAGAGAGTATTGTGGAAACGGAAGGAGTATAATGGAAACGGAAGGCAGGTCAGGCGCGATCATCACATGACGTTCAGGTTCTCAGCGCTGCCCCGCCGACTTGATGCATTTTGTCTATGAAATACAGGTTTGTGTATGTTTTATTTCATCTATAAAATCGTTGCTGTGCTGTAAATCATTTTATTTAATGCAAAGCAAACTACAGGGATGCGATGTCAGTAAACGAGTGTCACATCCGTCTTTCGGATGAAGGAAACACTTGATGCCTTTCATAAAATTAACAATTTATTCCTAAAGATACTGAATATAAAAACTTTGGATATTGATATATGTTCTCAGAACTGTGCATTGATTGTTTATGGGCAGGTTATGGAAGCAGCCACAGCATCTTTCGGCTACGAGTAAGACGGAGGGCGGTGGTCTTAAATGAGTTCCGCCGCCGAACGCGAGCCCATCTCCGGCAGGAGAATCATCATCGTTACGGTGGAAACGGGACGGGACTTTTGATTACACTTGAATTACTTTTAGACCTAAATGTATTATTTTTACTTCTAAAATGTTTGTTAAACGATTTTAAATGTAGGCAATATTTTTAGGCATGGTAAAAAACTATATAAAATAAGCTGTATTAAGAACTGTATCGAAAATAAAGTTGTCATAAACCAGTGGTTGTGTGGAGTATTTTACAAATGTTTAGATCAGTGATTCCCAACCAGGGGTACATGTGCGTGTTCCAGGGAGTACGCAATTTAGATTTTGCTTGGTTTGTTCAGGGCTGTTGCTTAGGCGTAATAGGCTTGCTAGGGGTGCAGTCAGTCGCCCCAGCTTCACCCCAACCTGGCGCGTTAATCGCTGCAAATTTGTCTATTTACAACGTGATTTTGCAGCATTGAGTATTGTAGCAAGCACATGCATTACTGTTGAAAATAATGGCCAATCAGTTAGACTCAGCTCAATATCCCTCAAAACATTGAATAAGTTTCTTTTTAGTATAAGTCCTACGCTCACAAATCCTCTCATAAAAAGCGTAGTAGACACATTGTAATTTAAAGATTTATTTGAAAGACTTTATGACTTTTCCTACTTTAGTGCATAAAGTGCTGAACTTTATAAGCCAACAAGTGCTTATCTTCCGCCATCTACTGGTTATAGTGGTATTTTTCGTGTCTTTTTTTATTTTTAAATAAAAGTGTTTGTTTTCAATCAAATGTTGGATTTCCTACATCTTGAAACATTCAGTTTTACAAATGGGGACAATCTCTGAAGGATGAATAAATAATTTTTTGTCATCATATTCAAAATAGCATTTGAAGTGCTGGAATGTCCAATTACATTTACAATTACATTGTGTTTCTTATTTAAAACTTCCCAATATCTTCAAGTCTGAATTGTAATCAATAAAACTGGTTCACTGGTAAATTAGGTAATTGTGACAACTGCATTAAAATATAAACGCCGCATTTACTTTTGTTTAGTGTCGATAAAGGGGTACTTGAGCCTTATTGATGGAGTTGTGGGGGTACTTGAGGCTAAAAAGGTTGGGAACCACAGGTTTAGATCATTTAAACTGTAAGTACTAAATAAGCTATATCATAGGAAAAAAAATAATTAATAAAATCAACCCTTTATGCTGGGTAAATAAACAACCCAATTTGCTGAGTAAAATTAGCCCAACCTGTGTTCTGTCCTATGTTTACCCAGCCCTTGGGCTAAAAACAACCCAAAAAATACACATGTATGTGAAAGGAGAATGTAAGTGTGTGAGAGTGTATAAATGAATGTATGTGAAAGGAGAATGTAAGTGTGTGTGAGAGTAGAAATGTATGAATGTGAAAGGAGAATGTAAGTGTATGTGAGAGTAGAAATGTATGTATGTGAAAGGAGAATGTAAGTGTGTGTGAGAGTAGAAATGTATGTATGTGAAAGGAGAATGTGTGTGTGAGAGTAGAAATATATGTACGTGAAAGGAGAATGTATGTGTGTGAAAGTAGAAATATATGTACGTGAAAGGAGAATGTATGTATGTGAGAGTAGAAATGTATGTACGTGAAAGGAGAATGTAAGTGTGTGAGAGTAAAAATGTATGTATGTGAAAGGAGAATGTAAGTGCGTGAGTGCCAGAATGAATTATGGCTTGTACGGCCCCTTATAGACATACATACAACCACCGTTCTGTCACAAACATGTCATGTTGTTCCTGCAAATTACAGATATAAAGTCTTAAATGCATTTCCTGTGATTCTAAGACACAGATGCCCTTTACCTGCTGTCACTCATATGATCAGTATCGTGCCTGCTAAAGCCTGTCTGGGGTTTTGTGCGTGACTGTGTATATGTTTTTAATTTTTAGATCCCTATAAAACAGTTCTGTCTGTTGTTTTAGCACTAGTGAAAATAATATTTAACCAAATATATTTTATGCAAATCAGTTATTAATCAATTTTTAAACAGAAGTATGCTATGCAAAATGACCTTATTACATACATGTTTTATTCAATGGGTGGCATCCAGTTTTCTCAGAAATAAAATCTTGCACTTTACAAACATAAATAATGAAGGAGATGTTGAGCATTTTGATTATATGATCTGGTTCTATACTGCACAATTGGACAAATATCATTCTATACATTTGCATACCGCAAAAAAAGTAGTATAGTTGTCACGAATCCAGTCTATGAACTTCTGTTCACTCACTACCAGAGGTCACCCGCTTACCACATGGACTCTTGCACTACACTAACTTTTGTACTTCACCCCGGACTACAGTTCCCATGATCCATTGCACTGATGAGACACAGCTGTATGCACTGATCACACAACTGATTCCCATCAGACATGCTACATAGCCATGGACTTCCTCTTTCTTACTGCCGAGTATTGTCTGCGCATATTGCTATGTTAGTGATAGCAATGTTACGGAGCCCTCTCTTAGTTTTGTGTAAAGTTCCTAGTTCTAGTCCTGGTCCTGGTCTAGTTTCGTTGTATTGCCTCGTTGACTGTTCTCCTGTTTGCCTTTGATTCTCTTGCCTTGTCGTTTGCTCCTTGCCTAGACTACTGCTTATGTTATCGGATTACCTCTCTTGTCAAGCCCTCTGGATACTGTTTGCCGATCGAAGATCCATGCCAGCCCTAGGATTATTCTTTGCCTTGCTTGAGATGTACCTGTGTCGTTATCTGACCCTTGCTTGTTTTCTGACCATACTTCTGTAATAAAGCCTTGCACATGGATCCGTACGTCTCCTGCTCTGTTCAAGCCGTAACAGAATACTCGGCCACACGAGGATCCAGCGGCTTTTCCAAGGAACGTTGGCCAGGTATGAACATAGCGATTTTGCTGCTAGCACTCAAGCAGGGCACACGATCACTCGAGGGTTATATTGTGGAATATTTGGCTTTGGCTAATGGCTCAGAATTACCGGACTGTATGTTAATAGACTTTTTCTGTGATGGTCTTAATCAGCCTCTAAAATCAAGAGTGATTCATGAGGGTCCTCGTTCGTCACTGAGTAGTTTTTTGGATTGTTTTGTGGACTGTTGGTTCAGTGTTCACTGTGGGTGTTGTGGAGGAACGCGATCCTGCACTCACTAGTATGATGGCAGCCACGCTAGAGCACGCTCACAAAATGGCGGCCACAACAACACCCAGTCAAGTCCCAGTTGATCTTCGTAAGCCAAATCAAGTCAAGTCACCTTTATTTATATAGCGCTTTTTACAATGTAGATTGTGTCAAAGCAGCTTTACATTGATAACTGGTACATTATTTGGCTGCACAGCAGCTCTTAAAGAATAGTGTCAATGCAGGCAGATCAAAGCACTGTTGAATATCAAATGTCATGATATCAAGTCCCAGTTGATCTTCGTGAGCCAAGTCAAATCACAGCTGATCTTCGTGAGTCAAGTCACAATTGATCTTTGTGAATCCAGTCCCGTCTCGGCAGATCCTCCAGAGCCCCGTCCCGTCTCGGCAGATCCTCCAGAGCCCCGTCCCGTCTCGGCAGATCCTCCAGAGCCCCGTCCCGTCTCGGCAGATCCTCCAGAGCCCCGTCCCGTCTCGGCAGATCCTCCAGAGCCCCGCCCCGTCTCGGCAGATCCTCCAGAGCCCCGCCCCGTCTCGGCAGATCCTCCAGAGCCCCGCCCCGTCTCGGCAGATCCTCCAGAGCCCCGCCCCGTCTCGGCAGATCCTCCAGAGCCCCGCCCCGTCTCGGCAGATCCTCCAGAGCCCCGCCCCGTCTCGGCAGATCCTCCAGAGCCCCGCCCCGTCTCGGCAGATCCTCCAGAGCCCCGCCCCGTCTCGGCAGATCCTCCAGAGCCCCGCCCCGTCTCGGCAGATCCTCCAGAGCCCCGTCCCGTCTCGGCAGATCCTCCAGAGCCCCGTCCCGTCTCGGCAGATCCTCCAGAGCCCCGTCCCGTCTCGGCAGATCCTCCAGAGCCCCGTCCCGTCTCGGCAGATCCTCCAGAGCCCCGTCCCGTCTCGGCAGATCCTCCAGAGCCCCGTCCCGTCTCGGCAGATCCTCCAGAGCCCCGTCCCGTCTCGGCAGATCCTCCAGAGCCCCGTCCCGTCTCGGCAGATCCTCCAGAGCCCCGTCCCGTCTCGGCAGATCCTCCAGAGCCCCGTCCCGTCTCGGCAGATCCTCCAGAGCCCCGTCCCGTCTCGGCAGATCCTCCAGAGCCCCGTCCCGTCTCGGCAGATCCTCCAGAGCCCCGTCCCGTCTCGGCAGATCCTCCAGAGCCCCGTCCCAAGATGGCTGCCACTCACTCTAGCCTTTTTTGTTCCCGAACTGAAGTGTTGTGTTGCCTGCCTCGGTCCTTGGGGCCATGAATACTTTGTCTGTCTCTGACCTGGTGGTCTTCTGCTCCGTATGCTTCACCCAGGTTTCCTGCTCTGCTGGTTCTACCCTGGTTCCCTGCTCCGCTCGGGCTTCCTGCTTCACCGATTTCATCTGGGTATCCTGCTCTGCCCCAGTCTCCGGTCCCTCCACTGCCACGTGGACCTGGCCCTCCATCCCTTCCCCTGTTCCACCTCCGCTCCACTGCCCTTCTGAATTTTAATGAGTTAGGAGCTTCTGGAAGCCGCTCCTTGTGGGGGGGCTATGTCACGAATCCAGTCTATGAACTTCTGTTCACTCACCACCAGAGGTCACCCATTTATCACATGGACTCTTGCACTACACTAACTTTTGTACTTCACCCCGGACT
Source organism: Mylopharyngodon piceus (assembly GCA_039654765.1). Classification (NCBI taxonomy): domain Eukaryota; kingdom Metazoa; phylum Chordata; class Actinopteri; order Cypriniformes; family Xenocyprididae; genus Mylopharyngodon; species Mylopharyngodon piceus. The sequence continues at coordinate 25,837,807 of CM077449.1, forward strand.
ACAGTTCCCATGATCCATTGCACTGATGACACACAGCTGTATGCACTGATCACACAACTGATTCCCATCAGACATGCTACATAGCCATGGACTTCCTCTTTCTTGCTGCCGAGTACTGTCTGCGCATATCGCTACGTTAGTGATGGCAACGTTACGGAGCCTTCTCCTACTTTTGTGTAAAGTTCCTAGTCCTGGTCTAGTTTCGTTGTATTGCCTCGTTGACTGTTCTCCTGTTTGCCTTTGATTCTCTTGCCTTGTCGTTTGCTCCTTGCCTAGGCTACTGCTTATGTTATCGGATTACCTCTCTTGTCAAGCCCTCTGGATACTGTTTGCCGATCGAAGATCCATGCCAGCCCTAGGATTATGCTTTGCCTGAGATGTACCTGTGTCGTTATCTGACCCTTGCTTGTTTTCTGACGATGCTTCTGTAATAAAGCCTTGCACATGGATCCGTACGTCTCCTGCTCTGTTCAATCCGTAACAATAGTAGTGTACTGTTATCTCTGCTGCTCCCAATGCCGCTAGTGCAGAGGTGTCCAAACACTGCTCTGGAAGGCCACTGTCCTGCAGAGTTACAGTGAGCCGGGAGCAGGACTGGACACCTCTGCGCTAGAGAAAGCTGGGAGAGTGCCCAATGGGCAGTGAAGGAGCTGATAACTCTCTAATGGACTACTTGCACAACTACTTCTGCATTGTACTTATTACTACTCGAGAATTTCTGGTAACCGTGTTCAGCGCACATACTGTACATGCATAGTTACTCATGAGATGCAGATTATTACTACGTTTTATGGCTGTCAATTGATTAAAACAATGAATGATGTTCTCTGCATTACAGTTTGTTTGTTTGTTTGTTTTTTTTTTTTGTTTTTTTTTTTTTTGTTTTTTTTGCTTTTGGTACATGTAAGGTGTACATTTTCAAAACCCTTAGTAAACAAAACTCCAAACTGATCACACTTGTAACACAGCTAGTCATTCTTTCAAAACCTGATCTTATGCTCTCATTCTAGTTGTACATATATTGGCATAAATCCATAATGTTTGTAATAGTATCTATTCTGTGTTATGTCTGACTGAATATATATACTGTAGTTGACCCTTTATAAGGGTGAGTTACAGTAATGTGGCTCTACCATGGTATTCTGTTTACAGTGTATGTCATGTGATACTGTAATGTAAAATGCTGTATTTGATGCCATCTGTCTCCCTCCTTATGCATCTCTGATCAATCTCATGTTATACAGTCATTGACTTTTTCCCTGTTTACCCTTGTACTCTATCCTTCTGCATGTTCACAAATTCACACGCGCGCACACACGCACATGTTGGGTTTCTGTGTTTTATGGGGACATTCTGTAGACATAATGGTTTTTATATTGTAAAAACTGTATATTCTATCCCCTTACACTAACCCTACCCCTAAACCTACCTATCACAGAAAACTTTCTGATACTTTAGATTTTCAAAAAAAAATTAATTCTGTATGATTTATAAGCTTGTTTCCTTATGGGGACCAAAAAACAATGTCCCCACAAGGTCAGAATTTACTGGTATTTGGTCCCCATACCGTAGGGAATACCATGACCACACACTTTGAACAAAGTGGTTATAATCTAAGATAAATCGCCTATAATGTAAAAAGGATTTGTTACTTTTGGTTATTCGTATCGGAAATTGAACTATATCTATAGAATCTATATCTATAGAAATCATTCAATGATTCATTGATTAACCATTAAGATCATTTGGATTAAATAATAGACAAATATATTAAACTGAACGAAAAGAGATACAAATGAAAAGTTCATAAGAGTAAGAGCTTTATGAAAGGCAGTTACTATGAATGAAACATTTATATGGATGAAACACTTATTTTGTGTTGTGAAAAGGATACTTTGTTATATTGTGTATTGAACTAACACAATTGAAAATATGCTGAAATGTTTGAAAAAAGTGCACTTTTGATGATCTGTTGTGATATTAGTATCAAGAGTTTTGAAAATTTTCCAGTTGCTTGTGAAAATTGCACCAAAGCAATAAAAAAAACCTGTAACATGAATTATGTTGAACCTGCTGAAATGTTTTCTTTCAAATGTGCATTCTGAATAATAAATAAATCCGGTCACACTTTAGTTTAGGGTCCAATTCTCATTATTAACTAATTATTAACTATGACTTTTGCCTCAAACTCCTAATTCCTGCTTATTGATAGTTAGTAAGGTAGTTAAGTTTAGGTATTTTGTAGGATTAAAGGATGTAGAATATGGTCATGCAGAATAAGGCTTTAATATGTGCTTTATAAATACTAATAAACGGCCTATTAGTATCCTAGTAATATGAATGTTAAAGGTGCAATGTGTAAAATTTGGGAGGATCTATTGACAGAAATGCAATATAATATACACAACTATGTTTTCAGTTGTGTATAAAGACTTTACATAATGAACCGTTATGGTTTTATTACCTTAGAATGAGCCATTTATATCTACACCGCGGGTCCCCCCTCCATGTCAAGTCTCATTTTGCACCTGTATGTTTCTACAGCAGCCCTAAACGGACAAACACTCAAAGCACGTTTCATCACTATGTTGTTCTTCTAAATCGTTCATGTTTTTAGAGGCAGCTTCCATCGTCACTACGTTGAATACGCACAGAGAAGTAGTAGTAGTAGTTGTCTGGTTTATTAGAAGCAGAGATCGTACTTTGTTAGGAGTAAGAAGAAACCTCATTGCTTGGCTAATGTACTCTCTGCTGTCTCAGACGACGACATCTTTGACTTGTGTCGGCCAAATGGCCACTGTAGATTCTCCGAAAGGGAGGGGTGAGCTCCGTTGGTTGCAGTTCGCAACCTCACCGCTAGATGCCGCTAAAATTTACACACTGCACCTTTAAAGGGTTAGTTCACAAATTAAATTGAATGTGGTAATTTCATTGCTTTCAATGGAGGATAAAAAAAAAAACCTCTTGGATTTCATCAAAATATCTTAATTTGTGTTCTGAAGATGAACAAAGGTCTTACGGGTGTGGAACGACATGAGGGGGACTAATTAATGACAGAAATTTCATTTTTGGGTGAACTAACCCTTTAATAAGCAACTAGTTAATGGTGAGAATTGTACCCTTAAAGTGTTACCATAAATCCCATATGTCCCCACTAACCTGCAGCAGTCCAGGGCTCATCTTCTCATTAACAGTGTTTTTCTCTTACTGATCATATTTCATACCTGTGGAGTTGACACAGAATAGTCAATAAAATATTTAATACAAATAAATAAAGGTTTGTACTGATCTTATTCATCAGGTCTCACACACTTTAGCATCGTGGTCACTAGTTTACAGCATTGACACCCTGCGGTGAAATAATGTTTACCAGCTGCTGCTTTCTCAGATCAGCTTGGGCTGGATTAAAACTTCATGTTTCATTGAGTTTGGAAAATTCTGTACTAATCATCAGAATATCTCTTCTCCTGTCTCTGAAAATGTCCAGATTTTTAAATCTTCTTGTGGACACTCATTTTAAGTGGCGTTTAGTCAACTAGGTGACTACAGCACATTAAAAATATACATACGCAAAAAATAAATGAGTTGTACTATTTCAAAACAGAAGTGTGTCACGAACCTCAGTGCAAGTAGTCCATTGACCTGGCCACACTCCGCCATCTCCACTGCCAATTCCTGACAGCTGTTTTTGTGTGGATGTTTTAAAAAACCCCAATTGGCAAGCCTGTTTAGGGGAAGAGGGAATATTAATTTTTATGGTTATTTTTCTCAAGATGCCTGTCTGTTCCTGGTTTTGTACTCCTGTGGCACGTTATGTTTATTAATAAAAAAGTGAATAAATAGAGAATGGACTTATGCAAAAGATAAACACTGACAAAAAATTTCTCCTTTTGTAGTCATTTCTTGAGTTACAAACAATATGAGATCAGGGGCCATATTCACAAAACATTTTATCTTACCACTGAGTTCTCTTAAATAGCAGTAAAAGTTCTTAGCTAAGAGTTTTCTCTTAAAATCTATTCAGCTGCTGAGACAAACTTTTACTAAAGAATAGACCGAAGTCTTAAGCTAAGAGAAAAGGGCGGGGTTGACGTCGTTGCTATGGATGATGTCAACATGCTTACTAACTATGCCCACAGTAGAATGAGGTATCATGTTGCCATATTCAAATAAATACTTTAAAATAATGTTGCCATATTCAAATAAAGATTTTAAAATTAAAATGTTGCCATTTTCAAATAAAGGTTTTAAAATGTAGGCTGTCACTAATTAAACAAGTATATGTTTAGCTAATTGTCAGCCTCTTATATGTCTGCATCTCAAGAGAATGCGGAATTCAAGCAACAAATGATGTTTAATAAACAAAGTTTGAGAGTAGCGCGTTCAAACAGTCTAATCAGCTCGAGAAGAGTATATATACACAGACAAGAGCTGACACACCTATAGTTACCTCGACAGTTTTCTGCATCCCTCCGCCACCCCGTTCCTCACATTCAGCTCGGGATACGGGGAGAACTCTGGGTTTGGGCTAAATTCCAAGCTCGGAGTCCTCGACCCCCTTGGACAACACGCCAAATACGCATATTATATATTTTTACTCTTTTTGATCATTTGTAAGTGTGAACTCGCGAAAACAACTGCCACATGTAATCGGACATTATTTATTTATTAAAGATTTATTTTTGGCGTTTTATCGTAGATCCAAATTTATAAAACAAAATATTTATTGCATTTATGAATGAAAGGTTCAGCACCCAAGGCTCTATCGCTATTGTCTCAATGGTGTACAGTTTCTTTGGGGCGGATTGCTGATGCGGATTGGCAGCAACGGCCATTAGGATTGATTGTGATTTGGTCATAGTGACTTCGGAGTCCTCTTGACTACTCCTAACGTTTCACAGATTTAGAAGCTAGTTTTAGCCCTAAAATGCTTTGTGAAATACTCTTAGAGCAAAAATTTAGGAGTCCTAAAATTAGGACTGACATGCCCATTATTTTTAAGAGTTTCTCCTAAATCCAAGTACAGGTCTCTGCAGGGCAGTAATAGGAGTTACTAAATCAGTGGGCGAGGCCATAAACAGAGGAGCATTTTTTGAGAGCGTTACCTGATTTGCCCACATCAGAGTGTGGGTAGGGTTTAGGGGTGGGGTCGGGTGAAGGGGATCATTTTCATTGCATGATTTATAAACACCCACCAGTTTGAAAACACCCACAAATTCAGAAACGCCCACTTTTGTTCCACAGAGACCTCATACTCCCTAAATCAGCAAGTTAGGAGCTACTTTTTGCCTTAAGATGTTTTGTGAATACAGCCCCAGATATCCGACTCAAAATTCTTCCCAAGAAATCCGCAAAATGCTGTAGGCAGCTCACTAGTCACATGCTGCGTTTAAGTCATAACAGAATGATTGTATGTATGAGTTGAGTGCAAACTAACACCATAAAGTCATACATTTAAGTTGTAATTGTGAATATTGATGGTACAGTTTCGTTTGTGTTGTGGTGATGAAACAATTAGCAATAAACCTCACTGGAAAACAGTTTCCCTTTCAAAAGGGAACTCGAGCTGCGTCTGAACGCTAGGGGGAACCGCCTCCGCGGGAACCGGTGTCTGAAACACATATCCAATCTCAGCAATATCATATTGACCGGCGACAGCCCATGACATCATAACAATGTGACCCACAAGTATATAAGGGGTGCCCAGATAACATGTCATCCTCTTTTTATCTTCAGGGACTGTTTTGTGTGAAACACTATCGTGGCAATTATGAAACGCACAGAGTAACTAGTAGGCTTACTAAGTGTGTGGATCTGTGTACTTGTTATCTGACACCAGATGACACACACGAGCTGTGCGTTCTCTGTCTGGGGGAAGAGCACGCACGGGAAATTCTCGAGGGAGTTGCCTGTGCAAACTGTAGCGTTTTCCTAAATTAAGACCGCTCCGTTCTTGTCTGGCTCTATTTTCGTGGGAAGAGAGTTCAGCATCTGGCGAGAGTGAGCTGCTGGGAGAGGATACGTTGTCATCTGCATTCTCAGGTCCAGCGGCGAGTGCACTTCCAGCCAAGAAGGATAGAGAGGATGAGTTTTCTGAATCTTCTCAGCCACCCTGTCCCGCGTATGCTGAGCTGTTGTAGATTATGGAACGCACTGCCGGCAGATTACAGTTGCCATGGCAGCGCATTAGGAGAGAGACCAAGCGCATTCGAAAAGGCATGACGATCGGTTTCTCTCTGGCCATAATCCTACAGCTCAAGTGAGCTTTCCATTCCTTCCTGACCTGCATACTGAGGTTGATGGGGCATGGAAAAATGGCAAGACATATTCTGAAAAAGTATATTCCTTTTAGGCTTGAAAAGAGTGGTAGACCTTCATGTTTTCCATGGTGTTAAGTCGCCACCCTGTGGCCGCAGGTTGAACTGTTTGAGGTCTGGTTACTATTTAAATACTAAAGTATTTTCTTTGTAGACCACTGTTCCCTGTGTAGGGTTTGTGGAAGGAATATGGGCATGTGTCGATGCCACTGACTGGTAATAATAATTATAATAATTATATTAATAAATGTTATTATTTAGCACTTTTCTTGTAAAAAAAAAAATAAATAAATAAAAAAATAAAAAAAGAGCGGACATCGACACTGAAAGCTCAGTCTCTGCCATCTAAGCCCCTTAAAGTGACATCTCGCTTGAATGGCAGGGCATACGCGGCAGCGGGTCAGGCTGGTGCTGCTCTGCACAAGATGGCTGTGTGGCAGGCGCACCAGACTGACCTGCTGAGGGACTTAGACCAGCGGCATTGAAGACGTGCATGCCGCTGAGGTCTGAGTCCTCAACCAGACAGGTTGGGCCTGGCCCGTCCCAACCCGAGGGCCGCGGACAGGGCCAGAAGGCTCCATTCTTCTTTACCCCAGGCGCTTCTTACATCAGGCCTGTGGCTGGGCCGATAATGAGTAATGATTCTGTTGGTCTGCCTTTGGCTTTGATAGTGAGAAGACCCTTTCAGGCTTGTAAGGGTGGAAGACACCACGTTTCCATGGTGGAGGTCGCCACCCTGTGGCCGCAGGTAGAACTGTTACCAGGTCTTGTATCTATTTAAAATACTAATGTATTTCTTTTAGACCGCTGTTCCCTGTGTAGGATGTGCGTGGGTATTCATCTAAATTAGGAAGGAATTTTTATTTTTATTTTTTATCTATTGTAAAAAATATAATAATTAGGGCCCTGAAGTTCCCTGTAGGTTGGCTAGAATTATTTTTAGAGAGAAAGAAGTACCATTTGGGTCTTCTTAGGTGAGTGTGCTGGTTTTCACTTACCTGGTTAGCGTCACTCATCCTAAGATTAATTTAGGATAGCTAAGGCTTTTATGGTATTTTGAGTGATTTTTGCCTCCTCTCAGCTGAGAGTTGTTCTGTAGAGGCCGCTGCTCTGAGGAGCGCCAGGTAGATCTATGTGTTATGGGCTGGCCCTCACCCGGGCCGCCCTGATAGCTGGCCTTGGTTAGTACTAGGGATAGTGAAGGCGGTCTGTTGAACATTCCTGCCTCTGACCCCTCATTAGGTGAGTGTAGGTTCCCTTTTGTATCCCTAGTGCTGGCCTCCTCTCATTTGAGAGTCGTCTGGCCAAGGCCCGCCCCCCTTCTGCATAGTGCAGATTGGTGTAGAGGCAGAATAGATGGGTTTCCTTTTTCTATTTGTGATTAGTAAATGCTTTTTCTGCGGCCCGCATTTCAGAAGTTGAGCTCAGGTAGGCCTTCACTAGGTTCCTCTTAAGCCCACTGTACTAGACATTCAAGCATTGGGTTGATTGTGGGTGGCTTTTCTATGAAAGGCCCCCATTCCCCTGGGGCTGAGTACAGATATCATTCCTGTCACGAGTAGAGTCTTGGTGGCTGGCCTCCACCCTGGTACTTCTCAGGGTCAGGCAGATAGTACTCCCTTGTAAAACAAGGTGTTTTCTGAGTGCTTCACTTATAGCTCTGTTTTATCTGCCCTGCACCATTGTGGCTCAGGTCGAGCAGTATTTGACCTTCACTATGGGCTGGTCATTTAGTTCGCTCCCTTGCAGCTCAGCATTGCCACGAGCTGACGCCCGTGTTCATCGGGATTAGTAGGCCCAGGTGGGCCTCCTCCAGGGCATGTTGGCGTATGTTTGTACTCCCCTTGCTTAAAAGGTAAAAAGTGCTTTTACTGAGTACACCGCTCGTTGGTGATGTGATAGGTTCCAGGTGTTGTTTGAATAGTAAAACTATCTCTGCTACTAGACTTGCTATAAGGTAGTAGGCCTTAACAGGCCTTCCTTCAGAGTGAGTCCCCACCATGTTGGGCCCCTAGCAGCCAGCACATGCACTGTCAGGTAGCTGGCCTTAACAGGCCTCCCTGTTAACAGCCCCAGTAAATGGGTTTTCTGGTAGCTATTTTGATATGCCGTCAGATAGTAGGCCTTAGCAGGATTCTCTGTGGCGAGCCCCCATCAGTGTGGATGTTGTAGCAACAAGACACGCTCCAGGTAGCTGGCCTTAGCAGGCCTCCCTGTGAGCGAGTCCCCAGCACTTTGGGTATGTGAAAGCTAGCAGGAATTTGCTGTCAGGTAGCAGGCCTTGGTGGGCTTCCCTGTGGGCAAAACCTGTATGGTTTGGGGTTCTTAGCAGCTAGCAATGACTTGCTTTTGGATAAGTAGGCCTTAGGAGGCCTCTCTGTGAGTGAGTTCCCTATTGTGCAGGTACTTTTTAGTGTATTTAGCCACATAGAACTGGCCACCAGGCAGTTGGCCTTAATGGGCCGCCCTGGAGGCTAGTCCCCCAGCAGTATTGGGGTTTCTGGTAGAAGTGCATGGGCTTGCTTCAGATTGTAGGCCTTAACAGGCCTCTCTGAGGTCGAGTCCCCAGCAGCGTAGGTATTTGGCAACCAGCTATTGCTTGCTTTCAGTTTGTTGGCCTTAGCAGGCCGCTCTGAGAATTAGCAGGCCTCCCTGTGGGCAAGTCCAAGGTTGCAGGCTTTGGACAGCTAGCTAGACTTGCTATCAGGTAGTTGGCCTTAGCAGGCCTCCCTGAGAGCCAGCCACTAATAAGCGGGCACATGGCAGTTAGCAATGACTACATTCAGCCAGTGAACATTTGCCATCGAGATGTTTGGCCTTAGTAGGCCCCTCTGAAGGCAAATTCCCCGTAGTATGGTTACTTCTCTGCCAGTCAAGACTCGATACCAGGTAGTTGGCCACTGTTGGCCTCCCTGATGCGAGTCCCTAGCAGTTGGGTATCGGTCAGCAAGATCTTGTTGTCAGGTGGTTGGCCTTTCTGGCCTCCCTGAGACCGCACGCTACTACATGTTGCTGGCTTGGCTAACCTAGCTCACCTTCGTATTCTAACCTATAGCCTGGTCGACCTAATAGGTCGAGCTTGTGCTCAGTGTTAATTTCGTTGATGAATAATTTTCATCATAATTTTCGTCAACGACATTTTTTCACGGACTAAAACGAGATGATGACTAAATAAAAATGCGTTTTGAATGACTAAAACTATGACTAAAATCTACTCTAATTTTCGTCAACGAATAAAAACGAAACGAAAATGATAGAGAGGGACGATTTGGCAAGATATTCAGGCAGGACTGCTGTCCGTGGTGGAAGATGCGCACATTTGAAGTGTAACGTGCTGATCTAACCGCGGGAAACACGGCGCTGTTGTGCGCTCTACAGGCTCGTCCAGCAGCACTTCAGACTGCTTCGCAATTAATGAATAGCGCACATTTATGCCATGCGATTGCTTATAAGCTAATGTTGATGAATTATGACAATGTTTATGACATTTTATCTCCCTCATCTGAGCTTAAATGAGCAGCCTGCTACAGTGCAGACTGCAGACATTTCAGAATAAGAGTCACGGTGTATTTCGGGATAGTTTATAATGATTTTTTCCTGGTAATTATTGTTATTTTGTTTACACAATAAACTGCATTTAATTTAATTTCAATTTAATTCATAGAAAACTACTGTATCTTCTGTCACAGGAAGGAAAGACTAAGAACATTATTTAACACATTATTCTATATATTTTACAGGCATAAGGGTTATTATAGTTAACTAAACCTAAAACCATAAAAAAATCTTCATTACTTGAAATAAACGTTAACTGAAATAAAAAATAAATATGTAAAAAATGTAAATTTATTTTATTTCATCTAGTTTTCAAGCTTTAGCTTAACCTGACTAAAATAACTAAAACACAAATAAAAAAACTATATAGACAATTAAAAGCAAAAACTAAAAGACATAAACACAAAAACTAAAATTACAATGAAAGCAGAAAAACTAAAAATCAAATCTAATCAAGAGAATAGGGAACGAGACGCTGCGTCTCGTAGCCATGCCTCGGGGCCCGCCTGCTTACAGTCCCTTCAGACGATAAGCGGATGACATGTTATCTGGGCGCCCCTTATATACTTTATGATTATGATGATTATGATGCATTATGCATTATGATGTCATGGGCTGTCGCCGGTCAATATGATATTGCCGAGATTGGATATGTGTTTCAGACACCGGTTCCCGCGGAGGTGGTTCCCCTAGCGTTCAGACACAGCGTCTCGTTCCCTGTTCTCAGGGAACCATGGTTACATGCGTAACCTGAGACTGTTTACTCATCAGCAGTTATTTTATTATCAATATTTTGAATTGGGTCATTTTGATTTTAGTTTAAGTTTTAGTACTTTTGTTGTACAGGTGCTGGTCATATAATTAGAATATCATCAAAAAGTTGATTTATTTCACTAATTCCATTCAAAAAGTGAAACTTGTATATTATATTCATTCATTACACACAGACTGATATATTTCAAATGTTTATTTCTTTTAATTTTGATGATTATAACTGACAACTAAGGAAAATCCCAAATTCAGTATCTCAGAAAATTAGAATATTGTGAAAAGGTTCAATATTGAAGACACCTGGTGCCACACTCTAATCAGCTAATTAACTCAAAACACCTGCAAAGGCCTTTAAATGGTCTCTCGGTCTAGTTCTGTAGGCTACACAATCATGGGGAAGACTGCTGACTTGACAGTTGTCCAAAAGACGACCATTGACACCTTGCACAAGGAGGGCAAGACACAAAAGGTCATTGCAAAAGAGGCTGGCTGTTCACAGAGCTCTGTGTCCAAGCACATTAATAGAGAGGCGAAGGGAAGGAAAAGATGTGGTAGAAAAAAGTGTACAAGCAATAGGGATAACCGCACCCTGGAGAGGATTGTGAAACAAAACCCATTCAAAAATGTGGGGGAGATTCACAAAGAGTGGACTGCAGCTGGAGTCAGTGCTTCAAGAACCACTACACACAGACGTATGCAAGACATGGGTTTCAGCTGTCGCATTCCTTGTGTCAAGCCACTCTTGAACAACAGACAGCGTCAGAAGCGTCTCGCCTGGGCTAAAGACAAAAAGGACTGGACTGCTGTTGAGTGGTCCAAAGTTATGTTCTCTGATGAAAGTAAATTTTGCATTTCCTTTGGAAATCAGGGTCCCAGAACCTGGAGGAAGAGAGGAGAGGCACACAATCCACGTTGCTTGAGGTCCAGTGTAAAGTTTCCACAGTCAGTGATGGTTTGGGGTGCCATGTCATCTGCTGGTGTTGGTCCACTGTGTTTTCTGAGGTCCAAGGTCAACGCAGCCGTATACCAGGAAGTTTTAGAGCACTTCATGCTTCCTGATGCTGACCAACTTTATGGAGATGCAGATTTCATTTTCCAACAGGACTTGGCACCTGCACACAGTGCCAAAGCTACCAGTACCTGGTTTAAGGACCATGGTATCCCTGTTCTTAATTGGCCAGCAAACTCGCCTGACCTTAACCCCATAGAAAATCTATGGGGTATTGTGAAGAGGAAGATGCGATATGCCAGACCCAACAATGCAGAAGAGCTGAAGGCCACTATCAGAGCAACCTGGGCTCTTATAACACCTGAGCAGTGCCACAGACTGATCGACTCCATGCCACGCCGCATTGCTACAGTAATTCAGGCAAAAGGAGCCCCAACTAAGTATTGAGTGCTGTACATGCTCATACTTTTCATGTTCATACTTTTCAGTTGGCCAAGATTTCTAAAAATCCTTTCTTTGTATTGGTCTTAAGTAATATTCTAATTTTCTGAGATACTGAATTTGGGATTTTCCTTAGTTGTCAGTTATAATCATCAAAATTAAAAGAAATAAACATTTGAAATATATCAGTCTGTGTGTAATGAATGAATATAATATACAAGTTTCACTTTTTGAATGGAATTAGTGAAATAAATCAACTTTTTGATGATATTCTAATTATATGACCAGCACCTGTATTTGTCATTTTAGTCATTTTTTCAATGTTTATATATTTTTTTCATTTATTGTTTTATTTAACTATAAACCTGTTCCTCAGTTAGCCGACAGACAAGAGTTAGATGAACCCAGCTGCGGGAGTTTTATTCAAACTGAGATCTGAGGAGACAGGCAAATACTCACAGGTGAGTATAAACAGGTGAACTCGAACAGGATTTAAACTGGAACTATTCTTTGGCCAAACATAAACTTCAGACTCATCTTAACGGTAAATAAGTTCTCCGACATTAGCAAGTAGGGAATTCCAGGTAAGATACAAACACAGAGTTAATTAAACATCCACCTTACAACATAGAAAGTCCATCAGATAATAACAGAGGCTTTGAAGATAGCGATTCTCTTTAAATCATCATTCACATGAAACATAGAACACAGATTGCTGGAAAACAAGATAAATTCTTCAAACAGATTGGTTCATCAAACAGAAAAGTTCAATCCAACAGGTAAGTTCAATCAAACAGATAAGTTCTTTTCATAATAAGAGCCACTTAGCTTAGTCTATTCCTATATATTATCGCAGCACAGGTAAATATCACACAGGGAAGTCCTTAGTTCTTGAAATCAGAGCAGAAGAAGAGTTCTAGATGCCTACATGAAGGCCTGACCCTGACTGAATGTGAGAGTGGAGTTTAAGTGCAAGTGCAAATGAGATAGTATAGTGAGCTGCAGGTGTGTGTGTGATCAGAGTGAGACCAGGTGAGAGACCGTGAGAGCGAGGCAGAGTCCAGGGTGTACATGACAGCTTGGCTGCATCTGAAACTGCAGGGCAGGGGCTCAAATGTAAAAAGGGGCGCATATATATATATATATATATATATATATATATATAAAATATTATATTATATGAATGAATAAAACGTTTTAAAAAAAGAACAGCATTTATTTAAAATAGAAATCTTTTGTAACAATATACACTACTGTTCAAAACTTTGGTTTCAGTCATTTTATTTCTTTTTTTTTAGAAAGCAATTAATACCTTTATTCAGCAAGGATGTGCTAATTTAATAAAAAAAATTACTTATAAAAGAATTTCTATTTTGAATAAATGCTGTTCTTTTTAACTTTTTATTCATCAATGAATCCTGAAAAAAATGTATCACAGGTTCCAAAAAATATTAAGGAGCACAACTATTTCCAACATTGATAATAAATTAGCATATTAGAATGATATGCTGATATGATGAATATTTCTGTATTTTTGATCAAATAAATGCAGGCTTATGAGCATAAGAGACTTCTTTAAAAAACATAAAAAATAGTAATGTGTCCAAATTTTTGACCGATACTGTACATACAATTATTTATATACTATTGCTGCATAATTATCAAATGGTAATATAATAAAGTCCTTTCACGTCACCGTTTCATGTGTTTTTGTTAGCCTACACTTCACATAATAGGCACCTGGGCTCCATTTAACCAACTCAGATAGTTTGATTAAATTGTAAACAGTGTATGGCGTACATATAATACACCCCTACCCCACACCACTAATCCTAACCATTGTGTATCATATGCACACAAAAAGTAATTTCATCAAATAAATAGCACGCCAAATACAAACATAAACTTGTGCTATACGCAGTACTAGGAGATTGTGTTGGGGATCAATGTACATAGGCTAAATACAAGTGACATGAATACTACTTACCATTAATGCAACTTTTGGTGCTGCATGGTTTTGTGTAGTGCTTTGTGGTCAATTAACATCCACAGATTCAGATCGCTTCATAAATGTAAATTCACCTGTCCATGTAATTTACAAACAATTAATGAATGACCGGAAAATTACCGCTTCACTTCACATTGTCCAATAAAATTTTAAATTGTGCCAGATGATGATTGGTCAGTGTATTGTACGTGACAAACAGGTATCAATGAATTATGTAATATTTTAAAATATGTAATATGTGGAGTTTTAATTGAATCGACATACTACCTTTGATCATTTAAAAAAAAAAGTTTAAAAATTGTTCGGTTTATTTTTTCCTGTCGTCGAGCCATAGGTACTCACTGAAAGAACCATATTTGGCTCGAGAGCATAAGTTCCCGAGCAGACTGTGGAATACCTACGTTTATACTAGTGCGTTTCCCTTTTAAAACGCCTGGCGAGAGAGGGCATCTGCCTTGATTCACCTTGAAGGTGCAATATGTAATATTTTCTGTCCGCTAGAGGTCGCTAAAGGCCTATTCAAAACAAAGGCGTAGCTTGATGACGCCAAGTTTGAGCGCGGAATCTTGGGACATGTGGTCTTCACCTCACAGCCGGTGGAAAACAATTGGGATAGGACTCGGGAAGAAATCATGTTCATGGATGCGATTATTAACGTTACTGTAGTATGAAGCAGAGCAAGACCGAGTGTTGTGGGAGCTGAACAAGGCCGCTGGAGCGATTGCGCAACACACGCCTCACAAGCAGCGGAACTTTTATTATGCCACAGTCGCCGGCGCTGCTTCCACTTTTCCGGTCATGAGTATGAGGTAACACAGCTCTGTTTATCATATTAGATACATTTGAGTGTGTTGAAAATGTTATAACGTTACTCTGTGCGTTCGCTCGGCGGCTGCTGTGAGACACTTGTTGCACACTGTAGTAAGCTAGATCGATTTTAGAATATCATATTAAATGCTGGATGGCTTGTGTTGATAAATGGCATGCAATTAATTTTTAAACGTTGTAGCGTCTGCACAGGATCAGCTTAGACAACCAACTTTAGAATTTTTAGAATGCTTTTAGCTTCTTGAACTTTTCATGTAAATCATGAATTGGCCCCAGCAGGTCTGGATCAGATTGTCCCATTGGCATCTTTGTTGCCTCATTGAAGCTAAGCAGAAGACATTCTCACCAGCTCCGGGGACTTCAAAAGAGTCACCCTTGTTCACCCCACGTTGGGTTAATGGCCATGTGGCCCACAGACATTGGCCAAAACCCCAATACACATCACACACACACATACAGACACACACACACACACGCATGAAGAATGTATTTACATTTAGCCTCAAAATATGACTATGCCAAAGTGTACCCTTGTTTTCAGTTCAGTGTGTATGCATGTATCCATATTATATAAGCTTAGTTACGACTGTAGTCGTGTTAGTTTTACTCTAAACGTTATATTCAAGTATAAAACTGTATCTCTCTCTCAATGTCTTTTCCACCTAGCATGTTTAGTTTTGTTTGAAACCTCTCCAAATGTTCTAATTAACAATGTATATTACGTTACTGTAAAATGCATTTTTCTATTTTTAATAGTACTTCGAAGAAAATGTACTCAGATCTGACACTCCATATACTATGCAAATTAGGTCGTAAATGGAGACAAAGAAAAAGTTTGCCCGCCAAAATTACACCCTCGCCATTGGCTGGCGCATCCAAGGAGGCGTTTTGGCTTGTTTGTCTTTAAAAGACAACGACACACGTCTCTCATTGTTGAGTCTTCTTCATCCGTCGCCTTCACCCGAAGTCTTCACTCTTCATTACCTATGAGACGGACTCTTCCTTTCTTATTTTCCGGCCATCTTACTCTTAAGTTAAAACCTTGTTCGAAAATCCCACCGAAGACCATTCCTCGGGAAAAGGACCAATCGCTCCAGCTCACACGCACTGAAACTCCCGCAGAAAGGCGAAGCAACCACAGCACCTAAACCTATGCAAGTACAGAACCATTTATTTCAACGCGCTTTAAGCTCCACGTGTAAGTTTTGAGTTTCCTTGCTGGCTCTCAAAGGTTTTAACTGTTTGTAATTTGCCATTTCTTTGATAACCTCTGTTTTCTTGACTTTACTTTCGTTTTATTCTATGTATGTTCCTTTGTTATATTTTAGTCATATATTCGTAGTTCGTATCTATTAAATCCATTATAGTTATACTTATTATCTCTGTTGCTGCTCATTTATGAATCCATATCCCTTCAACGTTTGATTTCGCTTATGCTTTAGTAAGTACTTAGATCGGAGATTTTCCTTGTGGCCAGAGGAAAATTCCTTTTTAAGAGCTGATAAGAATAACCAGACTGATAATTTTGCTGGACAAAATAGATCAGTTTTTCTAAAGTAATTCTAAAACTAGAACTAATTCTAGACCATATATATATATTCATAATTGGTTATAATCCGTTGTAAGTGATTATCTATACATAATTCCCTTTTTGGTCGATTTATATTATGATTAATCATAACGCATTATGATTAGTTATTTATATTTCACCCATAATTTGAGCTAATTTGTAAAATCGTTACAACGTATTGTATGATGGAGAAAATGCTGTATTACTGTTACTAAAAATAAAGCTGCATCTGATTATGCTATGTTAGCCACTTGACAAAATAGTGTTTTTCTCTGAGGCATGGTAAAGCATGGTACTCGCAAAAAATCAAGAAAATTAGATTTAAACAATAAGACTAAACGTGTTGAGCTATATAACAATAATTATGTAACGTGCTGGTTGTATATACACACACGACGAAGAAGATAATTCACAAATAAGTCTTTACTTGATAATCCAACGGGAGAATACAGAATCCAGGTAGGCACACAACTCAACACAAGTAAGATACAAGACCCGACAAAGACACACCAACAGAACTGAACTAATATACACAGACGATTAACTAAAATGACTAACAGCTGTGATAATGAGATTAGTGTCCATGGTGACAGATTGTGGTGGGAAACTAGAACAAAGGAGCACATGTGACAGATGAAAACAAACAAACTGAAAGTTCATGTGGTCTCTTGCATTGTATTTTCATTTTATGCATATCTTATGAGGGAACTGCTAGTTAAGGTAACCCTACATATATCGTGTCTCCTATCAAATTAATGCTCATGTAACGACTCACACTTTCATGTATATCACCTCCTCATAGAATGCAGTATGTGTTTGTTGTATTAATTGGAGTATAAATGGACACAAACCCACCAGGACCATTTTAATTAGGGTCAAAACACAAAGCCATAAATCGCCCCCACAGAGGAATTTCCAGCTCGGAAATTCCACCTATCTCATTGGTCAGATCAACCCTAAGAGGTGTGACTTCTCCCAGACTTTAAAAGGCACTGTCAGTGTGACCGCCTTCTCTTACTCCCGACTGATTCTCTGTAGCTCCTGGCTGATCTGTGGCCGGAGGCCTCACAGGCCACACAGGCCTCAACTTGCACCCCAGCCATATGCTGACCTAGAAGAGAGAGAGAACTTTTTCCCCACTACAAGAGTCAAACTAACCACGCAAGTTTGTCACCATTTCTTCATTCAACGCAGGAGAAATCGATTGCAACTTCAACACCATCAATTCACGGAATCACCAAGAACCTGTTCAGACAGACAGGGGTTTAGGATAAGCAGTAGAAACCTCTTAATGAGGTGTTTTGAAATTATACGCTAATGGTTCTTTCCTGGTTTAATGACTCTTTTCCATAGCTTCATTCCCTGTTCCCACTTCCGGTTTCATTCTATCACTTTTCATTTTACCTATGTACGTGTGATTTGTGTGTGTGTTTGTCAGTTTAGTTATGTGTTCGTGATTAATTCAATAAAACTATACACAATACACAATACATATTTGGTTCTCACTCCCTGCCTGCAAATAAATTGTCAGTTAAATGATCAATCTAGTTACAAGCTCTAAGCGCTGTAAATGCTAAGAAAGAATTATTTTTCTATGGTCATGAAAAATATCCTTTTCTTAGAATTAATTAATAATCAATACTGAGTGTTCACAGGACACACTGACTAATTGATTGTAATGTAATGTAGCTACATCAAGTTAATCCGATGAACTGTTCCAAATATTCATAATTAATCATAAGTTATGAATAATTATTAATATTTTCCCTTTGAGCTAACTCGCTACAATCCCGAACCGGACCTTTCATCACCCGAGCCTATACTCCCTCCAGCCATTGTCATGAGTCCCATCCAGTGGGCATTGGACGATCAAATTGCTGAAGCCAGACACCCTGAACCTGCTCCGCCAGGAGGTCCTAAGCGACGGGTCTATGTACCATCAGCCTTACGCCTGTCTCTCATGGACTCAGTTTACATATCTCCAGGCACTGGACACCCAGGCAGCCAGATGGCAGTCTGTGCCATCTCACAAACTCCCTGTCATCTTCCTGCAGGCAAGCTGGTACCTCTGCCCATTCCAAGTTGTCCATGGTCCCACATTGGTATAGACTTTGCGACAGATTTACCACCTTTATAATCCTACACATGTATTCTGGTTGTCGTGGACCGATTCTTAAAACCCTGCAAGCTAATCCCCTTAAAACATCTACTCACAGCACAAGAAACCGCCGAATCATTATTTCACCACGTCTTCCGTTACTTCGGATTGCCCAGAGACATTGTGTCTGACTGTGGACCCCAATTTATCTCCTGAGTCTGGCATTCCTTCTTCCAACTGCTGGGGATTTCTGTCAGCCTCTCATCTGGATACCATCCTCAAACCACTGGCCAGACTGAACGTAAGATCCAGGGAATCAGGAGGTACCTGCGGTCCTACTTCCACCAACATCAGCACGACTAGAGCCGGACTAACACCGTTTCAGTGCATGCTCAGCCTCCCCTGTTTCCCTGGTCAGTGCAGCCATCGGACATCCTGACAGTTAACTACTGGTTTCAGGAGAGCGAGAGGGTATGGGACTCATCTCATGTCCATCTCCAGCAAGCAGTACGAAGACACAAGAGCCAAGCCGATGCACAACGATCTGCCACTACAGCTTACCACCCTGGACAAAGGGTCTGGCTCTCAACCAGGGATATCCGTCTTCATCTGCCCAGTCGAAAGCGGAGTCCCCACTACATAGGTCCCTTCGTCATCGAAAGGCAGATCAATTGAAGTCACTTAACGGCTGGCCTTACCTGCTGAGTATTGCGTTACACCTACATTTCATGTTTCTATCCTCAAACCCTTTATTAATTCTCTGGTCTCTTCTCACACAGGGTCAGGTGTATATGATATACCCCCTCCTCCACCTGAGATCGCCAAGGTGGAGAACATCTACCGTGTTGACACCATCTTGGACTCCTGATGACGGGGCGGTCAGCTAGAGTACCTGGTTGAATGGGAAGGTTATGGCCCAGAGGAAAGATTGTGGGTGAGTCGTGATGACATCCTAGATCCACACCAGTCACCCGAATCGTCCTGCTCCTAGAGGTCGAGGCCGACCCCATCATTGTTTCGTACTTTCTTCGGGAGCTGCCTGTGGAGAGGCGAGTAGTGTCAAGGAATCAGTGCCATCATTAACACCAGACCTTTCAGCTCCACCCACTCGATCAGCCTCACCGGATCCTATTCAACACACCTGTCACACTCACAGTATATAAGCAGTCTACTACCATACCATCACTGTCTGGGCTTCTTGATCACTACCATTTGACTTACCTGACTACTCACCTAAACTACCTTACCTGTAAGGATTGCTGTTCATCTGCAGCCTTCGTCATCTGCCATCTTCTGTCAAGCTTCAAGCCATTCCTGCATCTGCAAAGACAAAGAGACAATTACTATCAAAGCTAAGTCTGCTTAACCAGCTATTGAATAAACACTCACCAGTTTTTTCTTCTTGCTTTCTGCATCCTGCAAATAAATATCGGTTCGAGAGAATTACCTGTGTTGTCTCTTTCTGTATGCTGACACATACCATATAGAACATACTTTTTTAGCGGTCGTGAAGTAATTACTTATTCAAAATAAGTACCTATTCAAGAGAGTATGCGGCAGAGATGGGCACTCGACCTGAAATGACTTCAGACTTGACTTGACTCGACACAAAAGACTTGTGAATATTTTAAAAACAACTCAAGTCTTTTACCCTTAATTACTGATATAATAAATAAAGAATTTGTGTTGTGTTTGAATGGTTTTATAATATCTGCGTCACATATATTTCCCTACGTGTCGTGGTAGATCGGACTCTTGTCATAGAATTTGATTACATATGTCCGTGTATTGCACGTAAACTCCGAAATGTCATAAGAGACCCATGAAACATGACGGGAGCCACCGTGCCTTTCGTTTGGGTTTATAAACATGTCAGATCGGCTAGATGCACAGAATGCGGGAAAACAATTAAAGACACCGGAACGACAACATCAAATTTTATGAGACATCGCATCCACAAAGGTTAGTCACTTTAACTCACACAGCTAGCTATATTATACTGTGGTGTAGCTGCATGGCTCATTTGGATTGCCAGCCTGTTAAAATATGAACAAAAAAAATCTAGCCTTTAAACCTAGCGCTATGTTTTGTCAATCTTTTCATAGTATATGCAGCTTTTCTCTTTCTTAATGTGTGTCCATAAGAGACAGAGAGAAAAAGATGTTAATCATTTATTATTTAAAGCTCATATTTTAACGCATGGCAATCAGCATGCGTACAGTTTTCTATTGACTTAAACCAGGGGTGTCCAAACTACGGCCCGTGGGCCAAATGCGGCCCGGGGATGAATTTCAAACGGCCCGCAGCTTGTCTATTAAAATCTATTATATGTGGCCCGCCATGCATAATTTACAAATCGTGCAGTTTCACAATGTCAACACAAGGTGGCAGTACTAGATTTTAGGCCAGGGAAACATTAATGCGCCAAATAAAGCGGAACGAAACAGCGCAGTCAGTGCGCAGCGCGCGACTCACGAGCTCACAAATGTGTTTACTTGCTGAGTGTCTCGATCACACGACCACTAAACAGCCAGAGAGAAGGGTTTGAGTTCGGCGTAGAGGTCTCAGGTACAAGCTGCAAATCTCTCTGTGATTTAATTCAGTTTAAAGCCAGTTGAAACAGCGCTGACTGAATCAACAGCACTAATGTGCAAATCAGGAGAAACACTGAGCCGATCCACTTAGAATACTGTTCAACCAACAATTCAGCAACATTTATCATGGATTTACTGTGGTAACACTACAATATAATATAACACAACTGTAACTATGGTATTTGGTCAGAAATGTAGATTAATATCTCATTTTATTTAATTTTTAATTTAGACATGTATTAAATGAGTAATAAAGGCCAAATTACTGTTTTTTGTCATAAACTTGCAATTTTGTGCAATTACATTTATATTAAATGTGTTTATAGACTAAATAGCCATTCTAGATATAGAAACAATATTTTTACTTTTTACCATGTAGTGAGGTGCCATGTGTGGTTTTACCTCCGGTGATCTAATTAGAGTACTTTTAATTTAAATAAGAACAGAGTTCTAACTCAGTAATAATATTTAAATTTCACCCTTTAAGAAGTACAGATATTTTACATCTGTGTCCTCAAGCTATTCTTCTGTCAGCTCAAGCTTTTGTCAAATCTGTCATGTTTTAAAGAAACAAAACATGTAATTAATATATATAACATATATATATATATATATATATATATGTGTGTGTGTGTGTGTGTGTGTGTGTATATATATATATATATATATATTTATAAGGAACCGGCCCCCAGATGTGTCCACAACATCGAATCTGGCCCCCTTTTAAAAAAGTTTGGACACCCCTGACTTAAACATTCCGAGGTTTGATATTTTCTGATAATTACGTCGTCAATAACAACGAAGCTGTATAACAAACCGTGACTCACTGGCGCCATCTTGCGTCGACTTAGCTACTGTATTGAAAATGACTACTCATGTTGCCAGGACGATTGTTTTGTATATTGTAATGGATTATAAAGTAACAAGCTGGATGTACATTATCCCTTACATCATAGGACCTTAATTTCAAACAAAACAGATGATAGAAAGATCATATTATTTTGTCTATATAATACAACTAGGATAAAAAATAGGATTTGAATATGAGATTTTTTTTTTTTTTTTTTAATGACTCGAGACTTGGCTCTGACTTGTGACAAAAGACTCCAGACTTGACTCAGACTCCAGCTTAAAGACTTCAGACTAGAGATCGACCGATATATCGGTTTACCGATATTTTCCCCAATATGTAAGCATTTTACCATAATCGGATATCGCTTTTTGTAATCTCGGATTTACAGATAAATGCCGCCATCTTGTGGGTGTTTTGAGAATTGCGCACAGGATCGCCATTACAGCGCATCTGAGGGGAGACGAGACAACGGCGTGCACAGGTAAAGTATACTTACCTGCTTTGCTGTAATTAGTAAACTTTATTTAACATAACAGCCATCAATGCACAAATTAGATGTGTTACATAAATGCCTGAAATGTAGCTAGTTTATGCAGCTTGTCTCTAAGAAATAGAGACAAGCTCACGGAGTCACGTAAAATAATCCGTCAAGTCTTGTCCCAATAAAGATGTAACTTTGCATGGATTAAATAATACAGCCATGAATGAGCACATGTTGGAAATAAAAGCGCTGAATTTAATTCTCTCTCTGTTGTCTATGCTCATCATTAGTCTCGTGAAGTCGTCTGCATTTTGCTGTCCACTCAGCGGGTTGATGCTCAGGAAATGCTCCACGGCCACCGCATGTAACTTTTAACAAGATTCACTTGTTTAAAACACCGTAATTATATAAACATTTACTATATAACCATTAATTCGCTAATAAACATCTAAGTAAACGCAACTCTATGGAAATTATTTATTATCTCCGTGAGCAATCGCAGTTTAAGTATAGTTCTGAGTAAATGCATAGATAAACAGCGCTTTGTCAGCAGATGACAAAGAATGACAAAAACATTATTAATAATTCTGATATAACATATCAGTTGAGAAATGCAATAAAATACGATGTTTTGTTTGTTATTGTCACGGAGTCAGTTCCCTCCACTCCAACACTTTGTTATTGTCACCGGATCTCCACGCTCCGCCCACTCGTTCACAATCACCAGAGTACTGATCAGCGGCACCTGCGCCTCATCACACCAGCACTATATTAACACTCAGTCCCCACACTTCAGTGTCTGGTCTTGTTTATACATACCTGGACTCCTTACCTCTCCTCCGAGCACGTCACCTGCAGTCACTCCCGACCTCGTGCACGCTGTTCGCCAAGCACTCCTTCTTCCAGCACCCGCTGCAACATCTTCTTCAGCTGCCTCTGCCAGTCCCATGGCCCAACCAGCGACATTCTCAGGCATGGCGGACGACTGCAGCGGGTTTCTACTCCAATGCTCGCTGTATCTGGAAGCACAGTCCCATCTCTTCACAACGGAACGTGCCAGGGTGGCGTTTATCATCTCTCTGCTGTCTGGACGAGCATTGCAATGGGCACAACCCCTCTGGGAATCTAACGCTCCGGTCACTATTAGGGATTTCTTCAGCCATTTCCGAGAGGTTTTCGGACAAAGCACAGCTGACCTATCCGTACACGACCAACTATTCAACTTACACCAAGGCGAAGAAACCGTGAGTATGTATGCACTCCGCTTCCGCACTTTGGCGGCTGCCAGTGGATGGAATGAAACGGCACTGATTACAGCCTTCCGCCAAGGACTCACTCCTAAAGTGAAACAGTTAATGGTTGTGTACGATGACACAATGGGTCTAGAAAGCCTTATTCAAAAGACTATACGTGTGGCTCAACGCTTCTCAGCATGTTCTGTGCTTCCACCCGCTGCCAGTTCTCTGCCTGCCTCACCATCTGTCGCCCCTCAGCACCTGAACACATGCAGGTAGATTCCTTCCGCCTCACCCGAGCGGAGCGTCAGAGAAGAATTCTACAACGACTGTGTCTCTACTGTGGGGGAGAAGGACATGTCATCGCCGTGTGTCCCATCCGATCACCACGCCCAGCGGTAAGTACTATTCAAGTTCCAGCTCGTATTGCACCTCTTACAAGAACTAAAGTCCAACTGTTAAACTCTCACGTCTGTGTTTCAGCGCAAGCCCTCCTAGACTCTGGATCAGCAGGCAACTTCATCAGCGCCCAAGTTCTTCAGAAACTAAACGTACGCCGAAAACGATGTCAACAAGATCTATGGATCCAAACTATCCAAGGAAAACCGCTGGGTCGTGGTCACATCACACACTGCTCTCCCACACTGACGCTCCGCATCGGCTGCCTGCATTCGGAGGACATCACGTTCATGGTGCTGGAAGGATCCACGGCTGACATCATTGTTAGCCCCTGGTTAACAAAACATCAACCTCAAGTACAATGGAACACCGGGGAGATCCTGAAATGGGGTGACAACTGTCTCCAATCCTGCTTATCTCCGATCCCGAAGCCACCTGTGAAATTCCAATCTACCTCCTTCCACTCCAAGTGTGTCCCTCTTCTCTCTACCTCCATTGAAAGTCCAGAAACGGATCAGAAAGTTGAAATTCCTCCAGAATACCAGGCGTTCCAGGATGTATTCAGTAAGCGATTGGCTACCCAACTTCCACCTCATCGGCCATGGGACTGTGCCATCGACCTGCTACCTGGGGCTACTCTACCCAAGGGTAGAGTTTACCCATTGTCCATCCCGGAGCAAAAGGCCATGGAGGAGTACGTCAAAGAAGCCCTTAATCAGCGATTCATCCGTCCATCGACTTCCCCTGCCGCTTCAAGCTTCTTCTTCGTGGCCAAGAAGGACGGAGGCTTGAGGCCGTGCATTGACTACCATCATCTGAACTCCCACACAGTTAAGTTCAGTTATCCCCTTCCTCTGGTCCCAGCAGCTCTGGAACAGCTACGAGGAGCTCGCATCTTCTCCAAGCTGGACCTGAGGAGTGCGTATAACCTCATTCGTATCCGCCGGGGGGATGAGTGGAAGACTGCCTTCGTAACACCATCTGGCCACTATGAATACCGGGTTATGCCGTACAGCCTGTCCAACTCTCCCTCCGTGTTCCAGAATTATATGAATGAGGTGTTCTGGGAGTTCCTCCACCAGTTCGTCATAGTGTACATCGGTGACATCCTCATCTACTCCCGGAACCAGGCCGAACATCGCCAACACGTCTCCCAGGTCCTAGAAAAGCTACATGAACACCATCTGTACCTCAAGCTGGAGAAGTGCGAGTTCCATACCACCTCCGTTCACTTCCTTGGTTACATCATCAAAGGTGGACACCATCCGCAACTGGCCCCTTCCGTCTACCGTCAAGGAGTTACAACGTTTCCTAGGATTTGCAAACTTCTACAGACGTTTCATTCACAACTACAGCCTTTTCAGTGCACCCCTCACATCTCTCCTCAAGGGCCGGCCCAAGTCTCTGTCCTGGAATCCATCTGCACAAGAAGCCTTCCATCAGCTCCAAGAAGCTTTCCTCACCGCTCCGATCCTGGTACATCCGAACCCGGAACTCCCTTTCGTCGTGGAGGTGGACGCCTCATCCACCGGGGTCGGAGCGGTGTTGTCCCAGTGGCAGGTGAACCACCACAACTCCATCCATGTGCCTTTTTCTCAAAGAAGCTATCCCTGGCGGAGCAGAACTATGACATCGGTAACAGAGAACTGCTCGCCATAAAGTTAGCCTTGGAGGAATGGAGACACTGGACGGAGGGAGCACTTCACCCGTTTGAAGTCATTACTGACCATCGCAACCTTGAGTACCTCAGAGAAGCAAAAAGACTCAATCCTCGCCAAGCCCGCTGGGCCTTATTCTTCACAAGGTTCAACTTCACAGTCACCTACCATCCAGGAAGCAAAAATGGTAAAGCTGATGCTCTCTCCCATCTGTTCCAGCCTGAACCTGAGAATACGGACCCTGAAACCATCCTCCCTCCAGCCATGATCGTAAGCCCCATCCGATGGACCATCAACCAGCAGATCTCCGAGGCTAACTCCGCCGAATCTGCTCCACCAGGAGGTCCTGAGGGGCTTCTCTACGTTCCCCCGGCCCATCGTCAGCCCCTCATGGACTTAGCTCACTCCTCTCTGGGCTCTGGACACCCAGGTAGTTCACATACTCTCTCGCTTCTGCAGCAACAGTACTGGTGGCCATCCATGCCCCAGTATGTCTCCCGACACATCAAGGGATGCTCAGTCTGTGCCGTTGCTGACACTCCTAGGAAGCTCCCAGAGGGTAAACTCCTTCCGCTACCCATACCACAGAGACCTTGGACTCATCTAGGAGTTGATTTCATGACGGACCTCCCACCTTCCAACAGTTTCACCAATTTCGCCCAGAATTCCCTCCGGCAAACCACCACAGGGCTCACCCCGTTTCAGTGCATCCTGGGTTTCCAACCTCCACTCTTCCCGTGGTCGGGTGAGCCCTCCGAGGTTCCAGCTGTCAACCACTGGTTCCAGCAGAGCGAGAGAGTGTGGGACTCAGCTCATGTACATCTCCAACAGGCAGTTCGGAGACACAAGCGGCAAGCGGATGCCAGAAGAGGCCCAACTCCACAGTACCAACCTGGCCAGAAGGTATGGCTCTCTACTCGGGATATCCGTCTCCGACTGCCTTGTCATAAGCTGAGTCCCCGGTACATAGGTCCATTCACCATCCAGAGGCAGCTCAACAAAGTCACCTACCGGCTCAACTTACCACCTCAGTACCGCATATCACCTTCATTCCATGTGTCATTACTTAAGCCACACACTGAACCCTTGTCTCCTCCCTCCACAGATCCCGATGACGATGCGGTACCTCCTCCTCCCAACATCGCTGAGGAAGAGAACATCTACCGGGTGCGGGCGATTCTCGACTCTTGACGACGGGGTCCTGCGCTGGAATACCTCGTCGACTGGGAGGACTACGGCCCCGAGGAGCATTCCTGGGTCAACCGTCACGACATCCTCGATCCCTCTCTTCTGACACAGTTCCATCAAGACCATCCGGACCGTCCTGCTCCTCGGGGTCGAGGTAGACCCAGTCGTCGTCGCCCCATCCGGTCGTCAGGAGCCGCCCGTGGAGGGGGGGGTACTGTCACGGAGTCAGTTCCCTCCACCAACACTCAGCACACATCGTCACCGGATCTCCACGCTCCGCCCACTCGTTCACAATCACCAGAGTACTGATCAGCGGCACCTGCACCTCATCACACCAGCACTATATTAACACTCACTCCCCACACTTCAGTGTCTGGTCTTGTTTATACATACCTGGACTCCTTACCTCTCCTCCGATGTCTCCGTGTTCCCACTCCTTCGTCAAGTCTTGTCTTCCCTCGTCGATACGTCTGCAAAAGAGAAAGGACTCTGTTATTGCTCAGCTAAGTGACTATACTCAACGTGCTCATATCTGCAAACTACTCACCAGTGTTATTCCTGTGTTCGTGCCTCTGTCTCTGAATAAACTACCTGTTAAATACTTACCCTCTTGTTCCTGTCTGTGTCTGACAGTTATATTCCAATATTCCAGAGAATATTATTCAGTTATTTAACATTATCCAGTGAATTATTCTTCACTCTTTAGCCTATTAAACAGCTTATAAATGTACTAAAACTGTAGTTTAAAATGAAGTATTACATTTCTGCAAAGTTGATTTATGACTCCTGTCTTTAATTTATTTTCTCCATTTGAAAACATTAGACATTCTACATTTTGGTGTTTCCCATACATTAACTAGACTGTGGCGGCCCGGTGGATTTGAATAAAATGACTTTATCTTGCTGGAGTTTATTGCTGTTTCTGAATGATGTCATCATACTGGCTACAGGTTGTCTGTTAGATCGCACAACACAAGGACTATGAATTGGTGTCACACGCACAATAACTGGAATTTAAAAGTGAGAAGAAACATATGATAAGCATGAATATGAATATGAATAAGATGCAGATATACACAGGCATTCTCTTTGTGCCGTGAACTTTTCAATGCGCAGCACAAATGCGCGCTGTGACTCCATATTGCTTTAAGCACATCATTCTGCAGCCAGGATGCGCATAAGCGGTTTGTGCTGCTGTTTTGAAGCGTTTCATATTATCATCGTTTTACGTATTGAAAGATTATTAATAGCCTATTTTGTTCTGTTGTATCTATCATATCTTGTTGCCCCATTAAAAAGCTGCACAATACATTTAAAATAAACGTCTTTTAATCTTAGATTATTATAAATACATATAATTCTTTACATTCATTTATAAATATAAATCAAATATAAAGTTTTTTCATATCATAAGAATACAAATAGTAATTTTAAACTTTTTATTAACATATTTAGATTTTATAAAATTACTGTGCAAAGTGTTTTTCAAGAATTAGGCTACCATACTTTTTGCTGCTGAATTATATAGTCACCTAGATTTTATTTATTTATTTATTTATTGGTCAGCTTATGATTATATATTTTTATTCATTTGTTATTTTTCTCTATAATGAAGTAGTGTGTTTAGTACATTCTGGATTGTGTTTAACAAATCAGAGTGACCATTAGTTCCACAAATACAGATGTATAGATACAGGCCCCCACTAAATAAATTAAATAAATTAATTCAACAAAGGTAACCTCTTTTGCTACATATTTTTAATGGTTTAAATGTATACTCTACATCAGTGGTTCCCAACCTTTTTTACGCCAAGGCCCCCCTACTCTCCGAATCAATAATGCAAGCCCCCCCCCCCCCTTTTTATTCACAAAAACATTTGTATTCTCGTGTTATTACTTTTCAACCCCATGTTATTATTTTTTTAAAGAAGAAATTCAAGATAGATTTAAACCTTCAAAGTTCTTTTTTGCAAACATACTTTGCATTCAGACATTCTTTACAACTTAAAAGTACTTACTCTGCTCAGTTAAACTTAAACAAATAAGCACAAGTCAACCTGCCATACCAAACAAGACCACAGGGAGATACCAAAGGACTGAATTTAGATACTATGTGGATCCATTCAAAATTATTAAACACATTAACTACATAAACACCACTAATCCTCACAAACTTCTCCAAAACACACTTGTTCGCCAAGCATCCGTTATAAAACACTCACAGTACATTAATTTCATTAACTACGCAAATATATTGAACCGTGTTAATGCAGAAATACGATGTCATAGGGATCAGTGAGTCGAAAGCGCACATGCGCATCAATAATATGTATCCTGTATGTGACTGTAATCGTCTTTACCTTAATTACAATCGTCATCCATTAAAACCTTTTTAGCGACACTGGTTTTCTTTATCCAACTGAAATGTAGTTTGCGTATCATGTTTATTAAGCAGTTGGGCGTTTTGAGCCACCGTTCAGTCTGTATTTCACAGCAGCACGATGAGAAACTGCCTGGGCTGATCGGAATCGAAACAATTATTAAATTAGTGAATTATATTAATATATTTAAATTAATTTTAAGTTATCTCGTGGCCCCCCTGGAGGATCACTGAGGACCCCTAGTGGGCCGCGGCCCACAGGTTGAAAACCACTGCTCTACATGTTTGACCACTTATGAACGATCATTTAGCCTACTATATGTTGTGTACGTGACTAATGTGCCCTACCATCACCAATAAATAAATTACTATTAGAGCACAAAATTGTTTACAAGAGAACAAATTTCTTCATTGATCTAGTCACTTAAATTTTGCTCTCAGAATGCACCAGATTTATGCATTTAAATTTAAAATGTACAAAATTTTCCTCCGGGGGGGCATGTCCCCAGACCCCCCTAGAGGGACCGATGTCCACCCACCACAGTCTCAAAAAATCCTGTGGGAAACACTGCATTTATTTTGCTTATTGTTAACATTAGTGTTGCTGCTGAAGCTTTTTATAAATAAAATTATTTTTGTAATATGAAGATTAAAATTAACAAAATTTATCGGTGTATAAATAAGATTTGTTTTGTTTTCTATGCAAGGAGGGAGTGATTGTTATAAATAAAATGGTTTGTTCAGTTCAGTGGTGTTGTAATCGTGTCAAAAACAGAAGTATAACAGTAAATAAATATCGGTTCTGCATATCGGTTATCAGGCACATAAACACACAAATTATCGGTATCGGTATCGGTTCTAAAAAATTTATATCGGTCGATCACTACTTCGGACTTGACTGCTCCAGATGAAAGACTCGTGAACATCTCTGGTATGCAATTACGGACACAACCCTTGCGTGACCAAACTAAATTTCCCATTATTCTCTGTGGCAGTACAAGCACATAAAATACATATACTAAATAAAGAAACAATTGTGCATCTAATGTGCCTACATTTGTTCTTTATCTTGAATCACTTTATTTTGAAGTTCTTTATTTTACCATTAAAATGCATCTTGTCTTTGTTAGGAAGTGAATAAAATAAATTTAAAAGGCACATCGAGTCCATTTTATTCAGATGAAAACCACATACATAGCATTACACACAATCGATCTGTTATGACTTTTATATCACTATTAGAACCTCTCACATTTTACCTCTATCACTGCCACTGATGTAAGATGCTGAGCATGTACTGCAGGCCCTGAAAGTGAAAGATCTTCCCTTGAGAGTAAACACTTTCACCCCAGAGAGGCACTTAACATTAAAAAATGCAACAAAACATTATAAGGCCAGACAATGTGACACTGTTCCTTGTGTGCATTTGGAAGCATCACTTCTCTCATGTTAAGATATTAATCCAGCCCATGAACATGGTCCATCATGGTCCATCACAAGCCACGACTGACGTTGTTTATGTATGAGGTTTATGAACAGAATGTGCACTGAAGCAGATGGATGTGGTGCGGGCTAGGGGTGGGTGATGTGACTAAAATTGTATATCACGATATGAGTAATTTTATTTCACGATAATGATATATAGCACGTTATAGTTATTTTTGCTTTAAATAAGGTTTTTATGACATTAAAATTCTTGTCACAATATTCAATATAACAAAAAACAAATACTAGCCTAAGTAAAAAAAATTATAAAAAAAACTCAAGTTTACTGAAGACAAACAGTAAAACAAGAACAACATAATTACAGTAATTACAAGCATATAGGAAAACAAACTACAACAGAACAACGACAAATGAAATAGACCTACCTGAAAAACTTCAAGCACCATAAATAAGAGATATTACATAAACTGTATAAAGTAATCACATGTATAAAAAACAGTGCATAGTCTTCACTGTGTAAATTAAATCTACATTTTTTCTTATAAAAGTTACAAAAGTGATTCAGTCAAGAGCAGTGAGAGATTTTCTCCTTTTAGTCGTTTGATTAACATTAATGACACAGACGGCAGCAGGTTTATTAGGCTGCTGTCACTTAAAGACCGAATTAAGGTCCAACATACTGATTCACATGCGTTTTCTTTCTCAACTGTTTATGTTCACTTAAGACATGAATGACACTGTTTACAAGGATACTTGCAAAGACGGGCATTTTAGCACATAAAGTCGTGAAAAAAAAGTACACCCTTTTGAATCCTATGGTTTTAGTTATCAGGACATAATAAAAAATGATATGGTCTATAGCAGGTCTTAAAATTAGGTAAATACAACCTCAGATGTTGTTTGAATTCTCCGCCTTAATGCAATCTCATGCGTAATACAGCACAGTGATTGGGTTGAAAGAGTTCATTCTCATGAATAAATGCAAAGAAGCGCTCAGAACCAGATGACGTAAAAGCATGCCTCTCCAGCCTCTCCAGAGTGCTTATAGTGTTTTCAGTGATGTGCAGACTGTACATATCTGTTAAAATGTGTTTTGGGGTTTTAAGAGAGCTGTGCATAAACAAATGCCAGCAAACCTCAATGAACTGAAGCAACACTGTAAAGAAGAAGAAGTCAAAATTCCTCCACAACAATGTGAGAGACTGATAAAGTCGTTCAGAAAATGATTACTTCAAGTTATTGCTGCTAAATGTGGTTCTACATGTGACTGGGTGTAGTAAGTAAGGGTGTACTTAGTTTTCTCACACATGGCTTCTCCATTTTGGCCTAGTTTTTGTTAAATAAATAATGACACGGTGTTAAATGTCATGTGTTGTTCATTTGAGGTTGTATTTAGGTAATTTTAAGACCTGCCAGATGATTTTTTATTATGTCCTGATACGTAAAACCATTCAAAAGGGTGTACTTTCTTTTTTACATGACTGTAAGTATGTGTATTTAACTGACTCAGTTCATTACTCACAAGCTCTTTAAGCAGCGGCTTCATGTACACGCATCTCAGACAGTGTGCTCTTGTAGTATGAGTTAAAATGTGTTCTCTTTTGCTGCTTATTGCCCTTCAACTGTTTAAAATCACTTGTTTAATACTGATGACATGGAACAACAATGAACAGAGGAAACTAAGGGTTTAAATACATAGGGAGTAATAAGGGAACAAATGACAGACAGGTGAATGAAATTAGTAACTAAGGGAACAAATACACACACTGAGAAACTTATTACAATGAAACTAACCCTAATCCAAACAGGAACAGGGAACACAGAACCAAAACACAATGAAACTAAACCAAAACAGAGCATACATGTACACTCTTCTTCATTTATTTTTTATTTCAATGATTATTGAAATAAAATTGATATTTAAGACAATGGATAAAAGTATCATTTTGGTTGTGTTTGCACAAGTCAGACTTCTTATTACACATTATATCATTGTTTTTTAAGGATTCTCAATGAGAAATGAGCACAGAGTTGTGCATAGAGTTTTGAAAAGGGCACCAGAACTGCAAATTTTGTGAAGGCAACAAGAATGTGTCAACAGTTTTGCAGAAATGGTATTTGTTTCCAGCACATTAGCATAAGCAATGATGCCTTGTCTATAGCTTCAGTCATAGTGTGTATCCAGTTGAAAAATACTGTAACACAGATATTTTCCAGTCACTCTGCATTTATATCAAAGCTTAGGAAAGCGTTTCTCAACTAGTGTTGCTTCAGGGTCCAGATTTAGGGCTTGAACCTGCTGTCTGTGAACCACTGGCTCAAAAAAATGGCAATTATAGTTTTTTAAAAGGTAGAATAAATCTATTATTAGGTCTCGAAATTTTCATTGGAAGGGCATAGACTCACTCTCCCTGTTAAAGTGTGGGTACGTGCATGCGATGCTCTCATACCCAGTTGAGACTGACAGCTTTGATATTTATGACGTAGGCTGATGAAAGGGAGCAATTGGCACTCTGCATGAGTGCTGTGTGTGTGTATGTGTGTGTGTGTGTGTGTGTCTGTCTATATTGATTGCTGAACTCTGATGGGTTCACTGTTGGTGGTCTTCTAAGACTTAGTGCACACATCTCTAAACCGTTAATAAGGTCATACTGGCCACACAAGCCTGCACGCACACACATTGGGTTTTCACGCTTTATGAGGACTTAAACATGAACATAATGGTTTTTATCCTGTACAGGCTGTATATTCTATCCCCTAACCCTAACCCTAAACCTGCCCAACCACTTGATATGATTTATAAGCTGTTTTTCTCATGGGGACCAAAAAAGTTCCCCAGAACCACACAGTCTTCTCTAATCCATAGCCTTACACAATAACACAAATTATATACAATTTAGCTATTTCTAAGAGAAACAAGATAATTTGCCTTTGCCAGCTAAACAGCTCATACCACGTTATTCAGTATTCAAATCAAATGTTAGTCTTCCCCGCCTGGACAATTGTATTTTGAAAAAATTGCACTCTAAAAGATTCAGGGGGTACGTGTGCAAGTGCAAGTGTATATTCACGATAGACAATGCAACAGACTTTCTATTCTCTAAACATTTTTATATTATCTTTTGAGTGTATCTTGGTGTTCTGCTCAGTCACGTTACAGCGAGAGTCTCATGGAGCTTGTTCATGGTGACATTTAGGCTTGTAAAAATCAAAGTCTGGCTTTTTAGCATGAGTTTTTGACCTCATGCTCTTTTCACTTCGCTTGCTGTCAGATAGTTAAACCGTTATTTGCTGAGAGAGAGACAGTGAGAGAGAGATGTTCCTAAATTGTCTGAAAAGATCAAATACAAGTACTGGAGGAGAAGAGTTATTCACCTGCAAAACGTATACTTCATATTGTAATTTTCAACTTCACATCCTCAGAAACCAATTACTGCTTTGACCATATTCATGAGTTGTCTGTGTACATCTGTACCATAGAATTTTCTTAAAACTGCATTAATAATCATAATAATAGTTATAATTAAATAAATAAATACAATGAAATAAACATTTCAGTAATTTAATATGAATTTAGTATTGTAATTTTTCATTCATTTAAAAAGTTTACACAGAAAGAAATCAATAGTACTTTAAATTATTATTATTATTATTATTATTATTATTATTTGTAATGGTTGCTCTGCAGATGAAGGCACAAAGACGAAAGGTTCCAATGTAGTTAAATAATATCCCACAGGGTAGTATTACATAAGACAAGCAAAGCAAATACAACCATACGTATGCGAGACCGGACAATCAACATAAGAAAAGCAGGAACTTAAGTAGTGCAGATTACAAGGTGATAATCAAACACAGCTGAACCAACCAAACTCAAAATGATGTGTGACCATGTGGACGGCAGACAGGCGGGAAACAAACTAACAACGATATGCTTAAAACGGGAAGTTTTTTCTTTGAGTTTTCTGCGTATAGACGACACCACTGTCAAAACGATCCCCATTCACACGGATCCGCGACAATGACTAAAAACGCTGTATTCTGCTGCCAAGGCCATTAGATGGTAATGAAACACCATCAACTGAACATGTAATACGCATCTACATGATGTCGTTTCCACAGATTCGCGTTTTTGTTGTTTACACGGAGACCGTTTTCAAAAGCTTGCGTTTTCAGGCACCCAAAACGCCGTTGTCGTGTAAATGAGCAGCCAAAACGCATTAAAAGTTTTCCGTTTTTAGTTGAAAATGGTGTTGTGTAAACGGCCCCTTTAGTCCACGAAATTAAACTCAGGGGCTGTTTACACGACACCGTTTTCAACTAAAAACGTAAAACTTTTTATGCGTTTTGGCCATTAATTTACACGACAACGGCGTTTTGGTGTCCTGAAAACACAAACCTTTGAAAAGGGGTTTCAAACTGGAAGTTTTTGAAAACGATACTGTTACCATCTCTGTGTAAACTGCAGAAACGGCAATCTGTGAAAATGGTGACGGAATGCACATGCGTATTACGTGTTTAGTCTATTCACCTCATTTTTCAACGCAGAAATAAGGTGTTTTCTGTGAATGTGTGAGACATTATTAGCCGCTATAGGGAAATAACGAGAAGAATATCAAAGTGCAGTAAACGTCTCGGGTTACGACTGTAACCCTGGTTCCCTGAGAACAGGGAACGAGACACTGTGGGAACGCTTATGGGGAACGCCTCCATGTGACAGATGTCTGAAGCAATAGTCGAATCACGGCAATCCTATTGGCCGGCGACAGCCTATGACGTAATACTAGCGCGACCAGGAAGTATATAAGGGGCGCCTAGAGAACATCACTGCGTTCCATTCGGAAGGGCTCATTCCTATGCCCTAATCCCTTCAAAGTGTTTACCCTCCGGAATGAGAGCTTCGAAGGGATGAAGGGTGTAGGGGTCAAAAAAACCTTTTCTTTTGGAATGCACTTCTGCGTCATAACGAGACAATCAAGGAAGCGCCTTTGTCGCACATTTTGTACGCTGGTTAACCCCCCAAAAAACACGCATTTTGTTTAACGTTAGTTTATTTATTTATTTATTTACGTTAAATATAATGTATATTGTGTCTATGTATTTGAAACATTTGAATGGACTGATAAAGGTAGCTGTTAAGTATTTTTGTTATATCATTTTGACCATAAAATCTAACTAAACTAAAAATCTAACTAAAAATCTAGTGGTTCTTGAAGCACTGACTCCAGCTGCAGTCCACTCTTTGTGAATCTCCCCCACATTTTTGAATGGGTTTTGTTTCACAATCCTCTCCAGGGTGCGGTTATCCCTATTGCTTGTACACTTTTTTCTACCACATCTTTTCCTTCCCTTCGCCTCTCTATTAATGTGCTTGGACACAGAGCTCTGTGAACAGCCAGCCTCTTTTGCAATGACCTTTCGTGTCTTGCCCTCCTTGTGCAAGGTGTCAGTGGTTGTCTTTTGGACAACTGTCAAGTCAGCAGTCTTCCCCATGATTGTGTAGCCTATAGAATTAGACTGAGAGACCATTTAAAGGCTTTTGCAGGTGTTTTGAGTTAATTAGCTGATTAGAGTGTGGCACCAGGTGTCTTCAATATTGAACCTTTTCACAATATTCTAATTTTCTGAGATACTGAATTTGGGATTTTCCTTAGTTGTCAGTTATAATCATCAAAATTAAAAGAAATAAACATTTGAAATATATCAGTCTGTGTGTAATGAATGAATATAATATACAAGTTTCACTTTTTGAATGGAATTAGTGAAATAAATCAACTTTTTGATGATATTCTAATTATATGACCAGCACCTGTATATCAGCTACATCACAAAATTTCGACACAAAAGCATTACAAGGGTATATATTATGCAAAATTTTAAAATGCACTTCTTTCACTTTATTGGGTATACAGTATTTATATTTCCTCCATTGAATGTTATCTATTTTAGAACCCTTTTGGAGAAATTGAGTTTCGAGATTGAGAAAGTTGACGAATAAATTTATTATTACATTCTTTACTTAAAAGCAAAACACCTCCCAAACATAACTGTGAAAGTTGTTTTGAGCAGGAGTCATGGGAGTCAGCTTTCATCAGACATATTAATCAATCAGGAATCACAGGACAGGAATCAGGAATCACAGGGTTGTCTCTGGCCCCCGGCCAGAGACAACCCTCACAAGAGGGGAGGCAAACATGAGCCTAGACACTAGCTGGGGAGGCTGTAACAAAAGTAGCCTACACCGGCTGCTGTTAGTCAGAAACAGGGCTAACAATGTCCGCCTAGGCCGGGAATAGGGACAGCCCAAAGAGGAGGGCCGACCCCCATAATCATGACCTTGCTGAGGCTCAATAGAGGCTCAAATCCAGACAGCACACTAAACAAAGCTGGATGCCCAACCACTATAAGAATAAAAAACAGCTAGCGCTCAGCAGGGTAGTCTGAGCCTGACAACTCTCGGTTGAGAGGAGGCTTTGCAATAAAAAGAAACCAAGGTGGCCGAAAGGAATGGCCAATGCTAAAAAGGTACCTCTGCCTGGAGCTCTAGGGAGCGGAGGCCCTAACAAAAATGTAACAAAGAGGGGGCCAACACACTCTAAAATGTCAAGGTGGCCATAAATAGGCCGACTCTAAGACAAACACCAAAGCTCAACAGAGCGGTGGTACAAAAAAACCACTACCCAAAAACAGGCGTCCAAGCAAGCCGTCACTAAAGGTCATTAAGGACTGGAGCTCAAGGGAGTGGAATTTCAGATAAAAACCGCATCACTCAACCTAAGGAAGGGACCCCCGGAGGCCAGAAGGTGGCCTACACCAAAAACGTGAACTTTACTGAAGCTCAACAGTTACATAGAGACTTCAGAAGTGAGAGGCAGCTATTTGATAAAATGGCTTGCCATACTGCATAAATTTGTTCTAAAATAACCCATTATAAAGCTTCAAAATTAACTCTCAATGGAGAGGAAGAAAATAGCAAGGGTGTCATGATCAACCTTCCATAAAAAGAGCTCCAGGGCACAGAAAAAGCCCCAATATAACGAAATTACAAAATAAAAGTCCCCTATAGCCTTTCGCAGGGAGCTGAGGTCACTGCAGAATAAAATATCTCCCTTAGCAGGGAAGTGACTTGCTAAGCTCACCTAAGACCAAAAAAGAGCAGAGGCAAAATGTAAAAATGGCCTGCCATACTCTAGCAGTCTGAAAGGCTGCGCTCACTACCAAGCTCTGAGCCGGACCCTCAGAAGGGGTTCCAGGTAAGGAACATCATCATCGGGCCCAGGCTTCAGGCCTGATGTCAGAGCGAGTGCAGGGAAAGGAAGGGTACAGGGGGAAAAAAAAGAAGAGGAGAGGGTGATGGAAAACTCCCAGGGGGAAGAAACACTCAGCGGCGCTCAGCGCGCTTGCTTTGTATTACTTCCCTTAAATCCTGCTTTTTCTTTCTAGCGTCACGCCTTCTCTGAGACCTGCTCATCGGAGGAAGAGGGGCCCGAGAGGCGACGCTAGACCCCTGGCTCTGTCTATAGTCCTCAGACCAAGACGGGCCAGGTCCCCCTGGCTGCCTGGGTGCAGACTCGGACCGGCGCGGTATACAAGATTTAAAAGCCACCGAGCGCACCCTCGCCTCCTTGAACTTCCCAACCACTGCCTCGACGGAAGTTCAAGACGGACCAAAAAGTTCAAGAGGCGAGACCGGTGCATCGAGGAGAAAACCCTTCTCTTTCTCCCCGTTGTCATCCAGGTTCACCCACGGGTGTCTCTCCGTTGCCACCATTGCTGCCTTCGATCAGCAGTTTGTTTAGTGGCGCGGAGATCCAGATCTGTGGTGCGGCGCAGTTCAGCTACCGCGTCAGGGGAAAGACCCTGGCCCTGGTCCAAGTCTTTCAACAGGTCCGCTTGGTATGCTTGAAGCACTGCCATGGTATGCAGTGCAGCACCAGCCTGACCTGCAGCTGCATATGCCCTGCCCTTTAAGCGTGAAGTAGTCTTAAGCAGAGATAGAAACTCGAGTCTGCGACTTGGACTCGAGTCGCACTTAAGACTTGGACTCGTGAACTACTAACTCAAGACTTGACTTGGACTCGTGAACTACTAACTCGAGACTTGACTTGGACTTGGACTTGAAGACAGAGACTTGTGAAAAATACAAGTCTTTTGGCGTGACATTCCCGATTACGTTCTCTATTTACTACCCCGCACGATGGCACGAAACACCACATTTTACTATCTATTCATTCCCAAATATGTGCTGCAGCAGCGAATATCACAAATCATCTCTAAACACACCAAGCCAACGAGCGTGTGACGCATCTGAAGGCACGCAAATTCATCACCCATTAGAAAACTTGTTAAATTAGCAACAAATAATAACAATATAGCCAAGCCCTACCTTGCGATAAACTTTGTCATTTCATTTGAAAAGCAATCAATTAATCCGAAGGGAAGCTGCAGTGTTGCACAGCTGCAGAGGCTTGCTTGTGGTCCATTTTCAAGAAGTACATGTCCTTTTCATTTTTTTTATTTATTTTTGCCCAAGTATTTGATAATGCATATAATATCCAGATTTACCATGTTAAATTGTATTTGGATTGAACGAGCACTTCCATGCGCATTTTATGACCCTGTCCGTCCGACTCATTTCCACAGATCGGTTTGTTAAGTCGCAGTGCATTATTATATCGCCTTATCACAAACGAGACACACAGATGGAAATGTTGTTTGTTGTTTTGTTTACTGTAACGCTTGTCAATACATAGGTTTTGTTACCACCGGCGCTCACTGGAAGACTACATTTTCCAGCATTGCTTGAGATCTACAGCAAACTACGGAGGAGTTATAACTAACTCATATAGCTCAAAATACACAGCACTTTTTTCCTTGCGGTGGTTCTAAATGGTATTATTTAAGTAGTATTTTGTGTGCTTTATTAGACAATTTTAAAGTAAAAGTAATCTGTTTTGATATTTAAATACACCGTTAATTACAATAACAACTAGCTGAAAAAAATATATTGATAAAAATAGAACAAAGACTTGACTTGGACTTGACTTGACTTGGTCCTCAAAGACTTGAGACTTGACTTGGACTTGGACCTCAAAGACTTGAGACTTGACTTGGACTTGACCACAGGGACTTGTGAACATCTCTGGTCTTAAGTGGCTTAGTAGGCAGGGCCGGAGCCTTAAGAGTTGATGCCCCACCACCAACGAGATTTTTAGTACATCATTGTCGTGTATTATTATTTTAAGTGCAGTTTAAAGAAAATTCTATTGTACGGATATATACATAATGGTATAATAATAATAAAAAAGTAAGTGTTATAATAAGTGTTAAGTGTTATAATAACAATAATACTAATAATAATGATAGATAGAGAGATAGATAGATAGATAGAGAGATAGATAGATAAACAAACATTTCAGTAATTTAACATGAATTTAGTATTGTCATCTTTCCTTAATTTAAAATGTTTACACAAATAAATTATTAGTACTTAAAATTATTATCATTATTGTTATTATTATTATATTATTATAAAATATTTTAAAATATTTGTTTTTATCTTTATTATAATCACTACTGGCATTACTTTACTGGCTTTTACATTACTTCAAAACAGAGCATTCAAAGTGCATTAATTTAATTAAAAAAAAAAAAAAAATCTGTTATTTGTCCTGAGGTGCCTATGGATAGCCTAGATGAACTTCATCTTTATACAAGTTTCTTATATTCTGATTCAGGTCAGCCACAAGACTCAGTGTCTCGACTGTAGTCTCCAATACCATCTCCTGCTACTGCAACTTTTCACTGCTGACTTTCTCTCTGTCCCCTTCTCTTTTTCTCTGTCTGACTTTCATTCCTTTTACTTATTTCCTCTTCCTCTATCTCTCACTCTTAAGCTTCTGTATCTGTCAAGACCTCGAGAGGCTTAATCAGTGTCAGAACGGCCTTCACCAGAGCCTCCAGCTGTGGACATATTAGTTTACACTCACACTCTCTCTCTCTCTCTCTCTCTCTCTCACACACACACACACGCACACACACACACACACACACACACATTTATATTTATTTATATGTCCTTTGCTTCCCTGCAGTAGAAATTGTTCAAACTACTGGACACAGAATTAGACTGTGTCTGAGAGGGTGCTGGGGGGCAAGCATAGGGGCAGCAGAACATCACCAGAGGGGACACACACATACACGCCATATTCACACATATAATGAAGTATCAGATAACAGCTACAGCAAAATTCTGATGTTTTGCCAAAGTTTGCCCTTGGTAGAAACAACCAATGTTGTTGACGATATTGATGCATAAAATCGTAAGGACTGGTGAGACTGAAATGTGAATGGCCACATAAAATGTTTAGTGAGCATAGGGCACCCTTCAGTGGATGAAATAGAAACTGCATGTCGGATAAGAAATAATTCCTGTGGTTCTTTGCTGCCTCATATAGCCTACATGACACTTGAGTTAAAACACATAAACATGAATGAACTTAATTTTTAGGGGTTCAAGCACGAAGTGCTGAAACCCTATTGTAATTGTTAGGATTTTTATTATTATTATTATTATTATTATTCCGCCGTAAAACTGATCGTGCAGACCAAACCGTAAGGCCTAGAGGCGTGAAACCTGGCCAGATGGTAGGTCTCAATTTGCGGAGAGCCTGACAAGGTATGACCCCAGTTGGCCAATAGGGGGCCTTCCTGGCAAAATGTTATTAAAAGAATTTCGATTGGTGCTTCACTCTCGTGACGGGACGCCAAAACGTTCGAAGTAGGCAGGGCCACTTTTACTTAAATGGTTATAACTCTTGAACGAAATGAGATACTTTCACCAAACTTGTCAGACTCATGTACGAGTTCATTCTGTGGTCATACAAAAAAAATTGCAGAGTATTACCACTTGGTGGCGCAATAATACGAAAAAAAACATAAAAACTGCTATAACTACGCAACTGTTAGTCTAATTGACTTGAACATTGGCATGCACTGTCTTTGTCCGAGTTGCCTTGATGATGTATGATGACATTCGTGTATCTCAAAAAACATGGCTGCCATCGGCCTATAAACTTTGAGCACCTCTTAGACCAGGTTAACGGAGGCCGATCGTGACAAAACTCGGTGGGCCTGACTCGTGGCCCTAGAGGTCTGTGCGAAGTTTGAAAGAAAACGGCCACTGGGTGGCGCAATTGTGTTTTTGACCCCTATATATCACGCAACGTATCACACATTCACACAATATTCATATGATATGTTGAATCTCCTCATTCTGAACAACTTTGCCTCAAGAACCACTGCTGTCAATCAAATTGTTCGTTAAACATTTGCGATTATTTGAAAAATCTACTTTTTCAAACTCCTCATAGGCCATTTGTGCAATCTGTTCAAAACTTGACATGCACCATCTAGAAACAGTCATGGCAAAAAGTTATTAAAAGAATTTCGATTGGTGATTCAAGTTCGCAACTGAACGGCAAAACGTTTGAAGTAGCAGTTGCCTTTTACTAAAATGGTTATATCTCTTGATTGCAACAAGATATTTTCACCAAACATGGTACACATGTGTACAAGCTCAGTCTGGGGTCACAATAAAAAAAATTTAGCATTTGGCCACTTGGTGGCACTGTAATAGTAAAAAAACATGAAAACCACTACATCTACACAACAGTTAGTCTGATTGACTTGAAAAATTGGCATGCACTGTCCTTGTCAAGTTGCCATGATGGAAAAGCGATTGTCCACTTGGTGGCGCTATAACAGGAAAAAAACAGGAAAATGACTAATAACTACGCAATCGTTAATCCGATTGACTTGAAAATTGGCTTGCAGTGTCTTGGCCGAAGGTGCCATGAATGTCTATGAGGACCTTCGCGTCTCTCAAAAAACATGGCTGCCATTGGCCTAAGAAGTTTGAAAACCTGTTTGACCAGGTTAACGGAGGTCGATCAAAACGAAATTTGGTGGACCTATTTGACTCTTGACTCTAGCGGTCTGTGTGAAGTATGAAAGAAATCAGCCACCAGGTGGCACTACGTATCACACATAAACGATATTCATAGCATATGCTGAATCTCCTCATTCTCTATAAGTTTGCCTTAAAGGAACACTCCACTTTTTTGAAAATAGGCTTATTTTCCAACTCCCCTAGAGTTAAACAGTTGAGTTTTACCGTTTTCGAATCCATTCAGCCGATCTCCGGGTCTGGCGGTACCACTTTTAGCATAGCTTAGCATAGTTCATTGAATCTGATTAGACCGTTAGCATCTCGCTCAAAAATGACCAAAGAGTTTCAATATTTTTCCGATTTAAAACTTGACTC